>NW_023590789.1:23594673-23889673 GCF_014843425.1 Jatropha curcas
TTGGGGGGGGGAAAAAAAAGGGGAAGGAAGGGAGGAAAAAATTTTAAAGGGAAAAGGGCCCCCCCCTAAAAGAAAATTTGGAGGGTTTACTTTTTTTTTTATACTTTTTTGGTTTAAAAATTGAATTAAAAAAGCCCCCTTTAACAAAAAATTTTATTTGTAAATGAAATCAAATGGAAAAAACTTGGGTTATTAAAGCGATTATTGGTCTTCCAGTTTACCAATATATTAATCTGTGCGATCCTCTGTTTTTTAGTTCTTGATGTTTTTAGAAAACAATACTTTTGGTTTTGTTTTTGCCACTTGTTAACGTCTCAATGGCTAAACAAAATACCAGATTCTTCATTGCTTTTACATAAGATGTATTGCTTGGTGGTCTCCACAAAAGGGTTCAGTTCCCCATATGTCTATATGGTTTTAAACATTTTCCATCTGCAATTCTTTGGCACTACGTTTTAATGTTAGCAAATTTTTAGTAGATACATTCTGAAACAGTCAGAATAATCTTTAAACGTTTTCATCAATTAGCAACCAAACACACGCAGAAAAACGGTGACTTGAAATAAAATTTTAAAAAAAAGGATTGTTGTTTTTGCTTTAAAGTGGTTTCGATGTGCCTTTTCTGCTAGAAAAATTTCTGAATGGATAAGCAAGAATTTGTTCTTTTTGAATAATATGTCAAGAAATTTGCTTGTAACATGGAAATTCAAAATCCGAATATTCCTGAATACAATCGGAAAACTTCATTGGCGTCCTTCTTTCACTCCTGAGTCAACATTTTGGTAACAAGCATTTAATTTCCACCTCATTTCTTTGCTTGGAAATCTTCATTTTCACTTCCTCTGATGGTTAAATGCATGGTTTCCTGTGCAGGCTAATCAAATGCCCCCCCCTTTTTGGAACAGAGAATAACGGGAAATTAATCAGCGGACTCATAGACGACAGTGGCTTGATATTCAGTGAGGAAGATTGTTGCTAGCCAACTGCAGCCTGCTGCCTGCTTTTGAAGGGGGTGAAGGACCATTGTCAAAGTGCTGCTGCTTCGCAGGTGCTGGTTGCCTCTCTATCAAACTTCGAAGTCACGTAATGCTTCAGCACAAATGGTGGGCATTCTGACCTAATATGCAGAAAGTTTATACTACATGTGCCATTCATTTTCTTTGTATTTACTTGTTCATGCTTTTTTTTACTGTGCAGTCACCGATTCAGCCTCTTAGATTGCTATGTGCCTGACAAATTTATCGTCTAAATTGTTCTCCAATACTATTGAGATCAACATTTTACCAGTTGAAGTAAAGGTATGGGGACCCAAGGGAATCTGATCTTTACTCTGATTTTTTCATCTTTCTCATGTGCGCTGGTACTCTTGCTTGACATTGTTTGGGATTCCTCTCTCTGAGGACAGATTGGGTTCGACATCTAAGGCTCGTCTCCATTTTTTTTCGTCCCTAATTTTTTTCCACTGCTCTCTTCTTGTTCAAGTAAAGAAAAGTCCGTCTTTAATATATCTATACATACATACAGCACACACACAATATATAACATAGCAAAAGTTTTATCAAATACTTTTTTTCAGTATCTATGAAAATATTTATGCATAGAAATAATGAGCCCATTAAATCTTGATCAGCGAAGTTTTAATTAGGCACCTAAATGATTTTGAATAACTTTTGGATTTGTCTGGTGGATTTCTTCTGATGATAAACAACATGAAAGCTACAATTGTTATTGAAACCTGAGTCCAAGTTAGACTTTTTACATGGAATAGAATATAGTCCCTTGAGCTTCGTCATAATGCCTTTCTCATTGACTGTTTATTGGCTTGATGAATTAGAAACTCTGCTTTGCTCCATGTTTTGGCACAAAATAAAAACGCCATGGTGTGAATTTTTTTATTACATACATGCGAGCATAATGTTCCCCCCCTTTCTTTTGTGCGACATCATACAGGATACTATGAAACCAAAATAGTCTATAACTGTTTTACAGGAGTTTTTTCATTTTTTGTGCTTTTTACCATAGATTCCTGCTTGCGCTGGAATATTATTCTTTGATATGTTATTTAATTAACTTGAGCCATCTACACAACGTTAAGGAGACGTACGAGAGATCCTTTCGGTAAGGCTAAGATCAAGGTTTAAACATCTCTCTCCGAAGCCTTTCACGAACCCATGCTACTCGGGGACATACGCAAAGACCTGGGATGTTTGTGCGCGAGTGGCATTATTTCCGACGCATGCGCAGCAGAGTGTGGGAATCGGAAGCTTTCAGCTCAAAATATGGGACGTGGGAAAACTGCTTGAGTGCAGCATGATTCCTTTTAAAAGCACTAAAGGAATAGTTTTTTGCCCGTTGATTTTCAGCCATAAACTTTTCCCCCGAGGCTGGCAAGTCTTTCATGGGGGCTGTCTGCTATGCTATACTTAGAATAATCAATTGTAAAAATGTTGTTGTGTAAATCTGATGCATATCTATTGTCTACAGTCAAGAATGAAGCACTAAGCATTATGGACACTAGATGAATTTATAAAATCCATCCTATACAAGAACTGCAATCTGGGGTTAATTTGTGGTTGTTTGTGACTAGATTTGTCAGCAAACATGATATATCTTTGGTACTAGTTTCAGTTTTATGGATGCTTATTTTGTTAAATGCAAAGTTTTCAAGTGAAGGCATCATTTTGGAATGTTCCGCTTTTTGGTGGACAAATGTACAGACCATTAACTTTGGGAAATAAACTGAAAATCTTCATGCTCTGTAATACTGTAGCTTTAATAAAGTAGTAGAATTGGGTGTAAGGAACATCCTCCGATAATAACCTGAATTGAGTTTTAAATTTCTTCCAGTTCTGAATGTCAACCAAAAAAGCACCTCCATAAATATCTGGATTGAGTTTTTAATTCTTCTTCGAAATTTTTAGTTTTAAATTCCCATTAGTCAAAACGATCTCTTACTTTTAAATTTCGCTTTAATCCACAGGCAACTCTCCTCTTTATTGAAAAAATCACTTCGTCAACTTGGATGCCTTCCAATTAATGCCCAAAAATCATATTCACTAACAGAACACGAATAAAAGATAAACCATTTTCATAATGCTAGTATATCTTCTTCAATTCAGTTTTCTTGATCAAGAGTTTCCAACCACCACCTTTATGATTGTGAAAGTAGGGTGAAAGATTCAGAAAATCATGCTTAGAATGTCTTACAAGAAGGGAAAAAAACTTATATTACTTGGTTTGAATTGAACTAATTACATTTGGACATATAAACCTTTCTAAAGAATGAGTTTCCATCTACATGTTTTGGTTGTTTTGACAATATCAAATAAGAACATTATAAGTGAACAAGATGAAACGAATAATTCCTTTAGAAAAACTTCAAAGAATCAATCAACACCGCAAAAAAAAATTTTTTTGGGCTAAACATTTTAAGCGAACTTTAAATTAGTTCACGACACAACTGCATTGCTTTCTGACTTACCCTTGAGTAACAGTAGGACATCAAGAAGAAGAACCCAGTATGAACCATATGCCTTCGCAAAACTTAGCCCGCCCATACTCTGGCTTGTTTCTTGGCGTTTGTTCACCACATTTGTCTGTGCTAAAAAGGTGCTGGTTCAAAAGCCAAATGTTCTGATCTGAAGTCGCAGTAGGTCCATACTATTCTTCTTCAATTCATAATAATAATGACTGGTTATCCATCCGCGATTAGGCGTAAGGTATCAAGCGCACCACAGGTTCGATCATTAGTAACTCCCGCCTTCTAATTACATGATAAGATGGTGGAGACATTAAGTCTTCCATCATCAAGAACAGCCGCATAACGCAAGCAATTCCATGGACTGGATCTTGACGTGAGTGGAATTAAATAGAATAAAATGGACGGCTTAGGAGACAGGAAGAACAATGCGATATGCCAATCGAATGGGCTTCTGATAAAGAGTCCTCCATTTCGTCACTGACATTGTCTTTAGTGCCGAAATTTTTGTGAGTTGTTCTGCCGTTGAAGAATGGAGGTGACATTCGATTTTGCTATCTACTGTCAACTTTATGTTTATAGTACGCCCATTTACCTCCTTCCGGTGCTGGAAACGGGCGTAGTTTTTATGCTCCAAGATTTCGTACTTGGAACCTGTCTTCTTACTCAGAGCTGCGGAATTGCAAGATATGTCTGACGACATGACTACTGTCTGTGGACATATTGCTTCTGATTGTGCTTTGGCTTCGTCTAATTCTTCGAAACCGTGCGTAAGCGCTTGGGATTGTTCGCTATGTGTTCTCTTATCACTGATGGGAGTTCCCTGGTGGTGGATTCCTAGCAGTACTAGATACCATCCCAGCAGCCCTGTAATACCAGAAATTTATCGATACTTAGGATCAAAGGATATCTTCAATACTTAAATAAATAAACAAATATTACATTGCTTTTTTTAAAAAGAAAAAAGAAGCCAACATACTATAAATATATACTAGGTGAAAATAAGTACGCCTGACAAAGCAATCATTGGAAATAGGCACTCCTGATAAGGCGCAGACACCTAGGCCCTGGATTGCGAGAACAAACTTATTTACCTGCTCTCCTCAACAATACGTTTCTTGCTAATGGACATGTTTGACTTTGTAAATCCCACTTTGAAGCGATGCCTCGATGAAAGAGTAAAACATATGAGCTATCAACAGCACAAGAAAAAATAATCCGAAGAAGACATGCTACGAATAACTTATGGTATAGATACAGATGATTTTGAATGGATTTGCTTAATTTGACTAAAGAGAGAGACGATATTGCACTAATAACTTAAAAGAGTAAATCAGATAAGGGAGAATTTGTAAAGTTGTGGATATTGGATGAGTGTTAAAAGCAAAGAGAATAAAACGTATTTAATAGATGGCATTCATAATGTTGCCAAAGACCGTGATATAGATGTGAGAAAGAGTGCAAGTGCAATTGCAAGTTGTACGGTTGGAATAATGGTCTTCTTTCTTTGAACAAATTTCTGTGTTTGGCTTTCCATGAATTTCATTCATTCATTGATTAATATTGAGACGCCTGTTCTCTTAATTGCCTGCCCCTTATTGTCTTACCTTACTTTTTGTAAAATGAATTTTATGGATTAGAAAGCGATAGGCTAGTAGATAGGCAGCTTTCATTTTCACTTTTGGTGACTTTGGTGAGCAAATATAATCATTAACAGCTTGATGCATGAAGAGAAAGTACATATATTATTAGGTTGTGTATAATTATGTCTTTTAAAAAACTTCATATCAATGTATAGCAAGATGTTGATTGAAGTGTATTAAGTGAGGTCTCAATTTCGTCCAGGGATGAAGAATAAAGACTATTATTAAAAAGATAAAAAATTTCACTTAAATTCAACTATCCGCAAAGAGTATTTTTGTTGGTGAAAGGGTAAAAATCATTATACTTTACTATAGCACGAGGAGTATACACAGCTCATGGTTATTATAAAAAAAAAATTCAACAACTCTTCAAACTTTTTAGTGTACCAATTATAGATATACACTTTAGTTGCAAATTGAAGCAATTGAAAACCGAGATGATGTAATTTCTTATATGATTGAGCTATTGATTTGAACTTTTCTTTCCACTCTTGAGTGCAATGCTAGGACACGCGGTCACGGATGGGCAAGTTTCAAACCTGGCCTTCAGGCTGTATACCATTGACCATTGAAGCAGTGACGCTAATAAATATCAGTTTCTTAACATTTGTTTAAATATAATCAATTATCTAAATAATTCTAAAACAATCAAATTTATTGTTAGAACTCAAGTATCTAGGAATCAATTTATTTTCAAGTATCTTAATCAATTGTCGGATTGTATTTATAAGAATAATGGTTTTTTAAATTATAATAAGTTGATGTTCAATTGGAATATATGCCCTTAAGCTAATTTTCGTATTGCAGCTTTGTAGGTGATTAGAAAAATTTTATTTATATTTACATTTAATGGTCTAGAGCACTGTATTTATTTTTTTTTTTTGAATTTTTTAGAAAAATAAAAAGTTGATTTTTCCGTCCTCATTAATTCTAGGCATATTAAAATATTTAAAATAGAAGAATCTTTTTTACTTTTACAGAAGATTTTTCTTGAAGTTTCTAAATCATTTGCAAGTTTGACATTAAATGAGATGGGCTTAAATTAATCAAGGCTCAGTGGCGGAATTTTCTCACATTAAGCAAATTATTCAATTATTATTATTAAATCGGGACTCAATATAATACAATAGTTAACTACATTTCTGTTTAAGAGGTATAAGAGTTAACGATTTGTAGTTAAAAGAGTATATACTTCAAAATCATGTATTTCAGAACTGGCACCAAGATATGATGGCTAGTAGAATAATTATGTTATACAACCGATCTAATTATAAGTATCAGGTTTGTGGAATCATTCTTTTTTTTTTTTTTTTTTTTACAATAAAAAACTGCAAGCAAAAAAAAATATAGACGATATAGTATAACTTAGTATAACCCGCGTAGCTATAGAGTAGTATAATTATTGCTTTACAATAGTGGTCCCGAACAGGGAGAAAAAACTGGACCAACTATTACATATTATCTATGAATTGGTTTTGAATTGATTTTTTTTATCTTGCGATAATATTACGACGATATTAAACTGCTAATCAAAATAAATATTTAAATTGCATTGACAAATATCAAATGACGAATAAGTAAGAGATTTGATAAAATATATATACAATATACGAACCATATAAAAAAAGACAAACAAATGAACGAATAAGTTTTTAGAAAATTCAAATACATCAAATGAAAAAAAATTATTTTGCCATAAGACATTTTAGCGAGGTTCATTAGTTTGAACCAAACACTGCATTGCCTTTCTCGATTTCACCCCTTGAGTACACAGTAAGGACATCAAGAAGAACCCATATGAACCATTGCCCATTCGAAACTTCAACAGCCCATACTCCGCTATTATTTGCATTGTTCTCGCCACCCATAAGTTCTGTGTAGAAGGGCTGTTCATCAATGGTCTGAGTCTGCAAGTCATTGTCTCTATCTTCATCATATCCCATGATGATATCTGGTTATCATCCGGTTAGACGCGTAGGATCAAGCGCCACCTGTGGATCACTTGTAGGGGCCCCATTATTATCTAGATGGTGGGCCATCTTAGTCCTTCAAAAAAAAGGCCGCCTACGCAGAATCATCGGATGGATCTTGAGAGCGTGAGTTGAATTTAAAAGAATAACGACGGTTAGACGAAGGAGGAAGCAAGCCGATGTGTGCCAAACGAACTTGGGCTCCTGATAAAAGTCCACCGATTTTCCCGTGCACTGAAACATTGCTTTACGGGCCCGAAATTTTGGTGAGAGTTGTTCCTAAAACACTTTTGAAGAAATGGAGGTTGGCAGATTTTGTTCTACATATTCATTGATATCTTTATATACGCCAGCATCTCCATCTTCCTGCCGGAAACAGGCCGTAGTTTTTCTGCCTCAAGTTTTTTGTGAACTGTCCTTCGCTGCGAATGCAATGAAATGTCATGCGCAATTCGATACTGTTTTGTGGAACATATTGGCTTCGTATTGTCGTGCTTTGGCCTTTCGTTAATATTACTTTCGACACCTCGTAAGCTTGGGACTTGTTAGCTTACGTGTTTCATACTTCTGCATCAGGGTTTTCCCTGGTGTGGGATTCTAAAGCAGTACTGATCTCAGTCACATCCCTGTAGAACAGAAAATTATGAATTAGGAACAAGAACATATTTTCATAAATTAATTACACTAATTGGAAAACAGATATTGCTGACATTCGCCTTTTCTTAAAAAGAAAAAGAAGCACATATATAATATATAACTTAACCTAACTGCATTAAAGAAGTCAAATGGAAATGCATCCTGATGAGTCCAGCACCTGAGGCCTGGATTTGACGGAGGAACACATATATGTACTGCTCCTTCTCACACAAATCTCTTTCTCTGCTAATTTGACATGAACTGATTTGTAAACCCAACTCTAAGAGATGCTGATGAACGAGTAGCCTAATGAACACAACAACTACAGCCATAAATAATGGAATGACGACAATCCGTCAAGAGCCTAGTGATTTCGAAACTTTAGTACGCTACCATTTCGTAACTGTATTATTAATCTCAAACAGGAGAGGAAAGTTGAATGATGGAAGTTTACTATTATTAGCTGATGAGTGATGAGATTGGAAGAAAGTGAGTCGGTAGCAATTCATATTTATACCACATAGTGGAGAGAGTAATATTTAAAAAAAAATTTAAATTTTCGGTAAAAAATTTTTATTGGGGAGGTAACTCGAAAAGGGTGGAAGTGCTGAAGTTTTCCTAGTTTCGGAGTAGTTTTTGTTGTGTGTCATCAGACGGCACAATGATATTGGGTTGATACTTTTTGGCTCTATTCTTACCCTTTTCGTCTTGCACGTCTGCAGTCTGACTGCTTGCCTTCCTATGGTCCCAACGCATCGCACCAATAGTGGAAAACTTGGTCAGAGGATGTAAGGCTAGCACCATATGAACTATATAGAATATAACAGATATATCTCAGATTAACGAAACACAGTTCCCTCAAATCGAGACTTTAGTACCCTTCTTAGCTTCTTTACAGCTTAGTTACTAGGGAAGACGGAGCTTAAATCTAGCCGGCGAGGCATTAGCTCCAAGCAGTATATAATAGAATATCGTTCGTAACACTAGCTTTTACTAATGTGAGTCTTGACCGACAGTGCTACCCCCCGCATATGAGCAACTAAGCATAATCTACGTAGATTACTATTATACAAACGCTATCAATACTAATAAAAAATTAGTACAGCCTATCAAATGACTTTAAAATTGTCTATACCTTAGTTAAAAAAATATTGTTCTCTAATCTTTTGTGGGGAACAATATAGCAATTATATATCTACCCTGTGAAGCGTCCTTTTAAAATAGAGCGCGAAACCTATTACAATGGATAACGTAGTATTCTCACAGAATATTTTATCCTATGTGTGGAACGATTAATCGTCTTAAAATTCGATGCACAAATAATTGGGCTTCGTATACAAGTCATACCACGTATAGTTGTATGCTAACATAAGTAGTACATAAGTTTTCACAAATATATCGGTTTAACATATGTTCTTACTTCAAGAAAAGAGACATTGAGTAAGGGAATACACTGATATGAATTTTTTTTCTAATTCCGCACATCGAACGTCAAAATTGTGTCTTATTTATATTGAAATTACTAGAGTCTAGGTAAAAACTTATTAATATAACCCGAGAACTAATTAATTAAACAAAAAACAATAAAACACTCCAAAATTCTGACGACCCAGAAAAAGTAAAAAAAAAATAAGAAAAAACAAGCACTTAAACCAAAGTTTACAGCACTGAGAAAATTAAAGTATAGAAGAAATTGAAAAAATGTGAGATTGTCCTTTATCCTTATTAGACAAACTCTGATTGTCCGCTATGACTAAAGATCAGTTAATAAGAGTAAAAACACGAAAAAGCTTAGGGGATACGCGCGTTTACGTGAAATCTTAATATAAGTTTTGAAGAGTTGAGCGTTCTCTCAAGAGGACATGTAATAAATCAATGAAATTATATCTTAAGAGCATTTCATTTGTTTCGTAAAATAACTTGTTGAAAAAATATTTTCAATGAAAAATATTTGTTGCTTGAAAAATATTTTCCAAATAATTATATTCTTCGCCGTTGTTTGATCTTGTGGATAATTGAAAATTTAGTTAAAAAAGATAATAGAATATTTAATCAATATGCCAAAGTTTTTATCTGCATCAAAACCATAAAAAATATTAACAGACTAAATAATAAAAATTTTATAATTTTAGCCACCAACTTTAATATACTAAGATATTGAAAGAAAGAGAACATAGCAAAAGAAATATATAAATAAAATCGGGACCAGTTTATCCTGTTGGCGCCCGGTGGTGGATAGTCACGTGTAAATTGTCGGTGAGTCGTTACATGTTGACACGCTGGTGAAAGTGACATAGTGGATCGATGTAATAAAGGATTAAAAAATATTGGACTTATAAGGAGTGCCAAGTGTTCTAACAAAATACTTTTAACCTCTCTCAAGAACGGAAAGTTATTTTTCTTTAAAAAAAATAACTTAATTATCCTTCGATCAAAACAGGAGACGGAAAATGATCTTATCCGTTATCTTATTTTTGATGAAGTTCCCGAAGCAAACCTAAATTTGAGACAAGTTAATTTTGCATGGAAACGGTAAAATGTGAGCCTCAAACTCAACCTCACATCACTTTCTCTTTATCATCAAAAAGCTGTTAATTAATTAAATTTGCACATAATCAAAGAAAATGTTCGCTCCAGCTACCACAATCATTTCTTTTATTTACACCCCAATTTAAAATAAAAAAAAAAATACTCAATCTTTGTACACAAAAGTCAACGTAAGGGAAACAAAAAGGACTAGATCAAAGAAACAAAGGTTTATATGTTAAATCATAATGGAAATGAACTATTCTAATGAAGCCAAAACACTCCGAAAATATTTCGAAGAGAGAAAATTTCAACTTCACTTGTAATATGCACTTGCACTCTCTTCATCGACATACTGATACAAAGCGTCTTGAGCGCAAAATAATCGTCCCACCGTTAAAATAACCTTATTTCTCTTCTTCATCTAAAGACACTCACTCATAAACATCCTATAACAAAACACCTTATTTTAATTTCCCTTTCTCTTAGCAGGTGGCTCCATTATTATTATACCTCCGTGCCTGTTTAGTTTTATTTAATTGCATTTCATAATAATAAACATAATTTAGTCTCAATGAGGTTCAATCGTAGCATGTCCGTCTTCCCTTATTTTTCTTGTTCTTTTTCGTGCCTCCATAATGGCTACTACGCCTTTGATCACGCGTCGCTTCGAGTGGAGATTTTAACAAATCAACAATGTCATGTAGCCGGGGGATAACAATGTGAGCAAGAGCATAGAATAAGCTTTGTGTCTCGCAATGACACAGGCTTCAGGTGCCATGTCCTTATTCGGAATGCATTTCCATGACTGCTTTGTCAGGCGTACTCATGTTTTTCAACCTATATATATCTGCTCCTTTTTCTTTCTTAAGACCAAGCAATGTAGCATTGATCCTAAATCATGTGGATAAATTTTCTCGTTCTTACACGGGCTGTGAGCATTCAGTTACTGCTACGCAATCCCACCAGGCAACCCATCAGAAAGAGACACTAGCTCTTAATGAATCCAAAGCTTACGAGGTTTCGAAGTAATCATAACGAAGCCAAAGCACAATATAGAAAAGCAACTACTCGTTCCACAGACAGTAATCATGCGCCAGGACAATATCTTTGCGTCGCAGCAAGACAGACAGTTCCAACAAACTCTCGGAAGGTGCACAAATAACGACTAGTACGCTCGAGTTCCAGCAGGAAGGAGGGAGATTGGGCGTACATCAAACATAAATAGCAGTAGAGCAAATCTGCCACACCATCCATTCTATCAACCGCAGAACAACTCCTCACAGAATTTTGCCCAGTAAAGGACATGTCCAGTCTGACGAAATGGTGACTTTATCAGGAGCCCATTCGATTGGCAATAATCGCAACTTGCTTCTCTTCCTTCTCTACACGGTCTTTCATTCTTTTAATTACCACTCACGCCTCAAGATCACATCCCATGGATCTCTGCGTAACTAGCGGCTTTTTTGAAGATAGATGCCGCACCCATGCGCTAAATAATAATGGGGGGACTCTACTAGTGATCAAACGGCTGGCGCTTTGATCCTACGCCTAACGCGGAGGATAAACAGGATATTATATGGGAATTGAAGAAGAGAATAGAGGAGCTATGACATATTCAGAATCAGACATTGATTGAACAAGCCCTCTCTATAGCCAGGAATATTGGTGGTGAACAACGCAAGAAACCAGCAGAGTAGGTGGGCTATTTGGTATTTTTTTGTTATTTTTTTTCTTTTAGTTTTTTGATTTTTTTTTGCGGACGATTGTCTTCGCGGCGACGGTGCGGCGAGCGGGGGCCAGCACGGAGGTTCGGTGGAGTGTTGGCAGGATGCATGTCCGTCTGTGGTCTAAGTGGCGGGGAGGAGGTGGACCTTTTATTTTTTTTTTTTTTTTTTCGGCATGTAAAGGCAGAGATGGGCAAAAAGGGGGAGGGGGTGTCTAGTGGAGGGTGATATAGACGGCTCAATCAGATCCATCCATGGATTCTGCGTATGCGGCTTTTTTGAAGACTAGATGCCCACCATCTAATAATAATGGGGGCTCTACTAGTGATCCAACGGTGGCGCTTGATCCTACGCCTAACCGGATGGATAACAGATATTATATGGAATTGAAGAAGAATAGAGGACTATTGACTTCAGATCAGACATTGATGAACAGCCCTTCTACACAGAATATGGTGGTGAACAACGCAAGAAACAGCAGAGTATGGGCTGCTAAGTTTGCGAAGGCAATGGTTCATATGGGTTCTCTTGATGTCCTTACTGGTACTCAAGGTGAAATCAGAAAGCAATGCAGTGTCGTCAACTAATTAAGCTCTGGGACAAACATTTTGCTAATTAGATAATGTTTTGCAATTTATTTTTCTTTGATTCTTTCATTTTTTAAAAAGAAAAACAAAATCTTGATTTATTTTATGTATAATTTTTTTACTCTTGTTTTCCCATTTTTAGGTTTGTAAATCAATTTTCAGCTGTTTTAATATGTCAAATGTAATATTCATTCAAGATAATTAATGAATACAATTTGTAAATCATTTTTTAAAATTTTCAACCAAATTGGAGATATAATTAGGTGCAACTTGTAACTACTTGCTGAGGTGATTGACTAGCTAGAGTCGCACCAAGATCTTTGAACTTCGACCCAGTCAAACTAAACCTTAAGTCAAAATGTTAATTAAGTGTGGGTCAGTTATTATGGTTGGCCTTAAGACAGTTGGGTTTGGGACAAAATTCTTCCTAAGCTTGAGATCACTTTGGGTCCATTTGTCTCAAGGCCCATGACAAAGCCCATCTTCCTTTTTTTTTTTTTTTCCCTCACCACGGTTCTAAAACCCATTGAAAACACTCGCTACGTTTGATCTTCCTTTTTTTTTTTTTTTCCCTATAACCACCACGGTCTAAAACCCATTGAACACTCGCTACGTTTGATTCGAGCATTGTAGGACTCATACAGTGAGGAGATTCTCCCTGCTTGTAATTTTCATATCTAATATTTAAACTCGAAACTTTTGATTAAAGAATGAGTCTCGATTAGAGATGGCATCGGGTTGGGTACCTCTTAAAATGCACCAGTCAAACTTGATTTGATTATAAATTAGGTATCCAAATCCATTTAAAATCTCACATTTAATACTCAAACATCTAAAATTGATTATAATTACCCGTTTAAATCTCTGAACCCATTATTAAGCATTAAACATACATTTTATTTTTTTTTTTCAAAGATAAAAAGTAAGTAAAATTATAAACTTATTATTTTGACTTAATAAAAAATATAATATAAATGGTAAATATAATTATACCTTTAATTATAATAAAAAGGAAAAACTATATATACAATTTGAAAAAAAAATTAGTTTAAATATTTTTTGAATATTTATTAAATGAGTAATAAATAGCAGGTACTCGAGTTCTTAAATTCGAATCTAATCTGAATATGATATAAATAGTGAATAATTATTTGAATCTATTCTAATATCGAATCGGGTAGAATTTCTATTTTTAGTCTCAACTGCATTGTTCCAACTAAGTCGGGTCACAATGCCTTCAATTTTAACACAAGCCAAATATATAGGTTCACTCACGGCGGAAGTTTGTTGGAAATATACTGATTGGAAGTCTGTTGGAACTTGGAGGCGACAATTTCACCGCCGTCTACCACGTGGCTTGCAAAACCGTTGTGGTCCGGCGCGGCACGGCACATACAATTATGAGTTATCCACGCGATTCCAGAAGAGAAAATGACGGTCCATAAAACTTGCAACACGTGTCGCCTTTCAACTACATTGTTTCGAGTAGAAATACAATGTGCGGTGTCATTTTTATCAACTTCCCAAAATCAGTGAAACTGCCGGTCAAAGAGTATAATCTGGGAGGTCGTTTAGATCCATGATTTTGTCGTTTTCCTCTCAATTGTTATTATAACTCTAAGAAGACGAAATTTGAACAGCTGTTGTGAGTCCAACGTGTAAGAAAAGGCTCTTCTGCAGTTCGAAAAAGCAAAAAGCTAAAAAGAAATAAGAAAAAGAAAAGGCTGAAGTGCCTTTCAAAGACACAAAAAAAGAAGGGTAAGCGGATAAGTTTGCCCTAGGAGAAAAATATAAACTTAAATCTTATATTCCAAAAAAAAAATAAATTCTTAGTTTGTGACAAAAATATAACTCGTGGCGTTTTATATAAAACTCAACATCCAAAGCCGCATGTATAAAATATATAGAATAATTGTATAATATTTTTTATAATTTTATCACTAAAAAAAACATTTTTATGTATGGATCTATCCATGTATTAAGTTAATAATTAATTACTTAAAAAAAAAAACTCTCACCGTCATGGATAATCATTATGGAGCAAAATTGATATTCAAATTTGAAACTAAAATGCCTAAATCTAAATGATTGTGTTTGGAGCCAGTTTTGGTTTAATTTGAAAAGAGGAAGAAAAAATATCACATTTTTTCCAAATTTCTTTTTTACGGTATTATTTTCTTTCCTTTATAATATAAACGTTTGTTTTTAATAATAACTTTTTAAATAATTTTTAATGCTTTAATTATTTATTTTTATAATAAAATTTAAATTAATTTTTTAAAAATTAAAGTAATTTATAAAAAATTTAGTTTATTTTTTTAACATTTTACAAAAAAATTAGTCAACAGCTAAACGCAGAGCTTCTGATAATTTGCCCACAATCGGCAGTCTAAGACAAAAACTGTGTTTGAACTGTAAATTTGTAAGATGTAAAGTTGGCATCCGTGAAGGGTAGTAGAGTCATATAACAGGGGACAAAAATGATATATAAAATGACAGCACATCAAGACATGTAGCCGTATAGTGTCAGCTTTCAATTGGACCACGTTATTCATTAAATAAACTGCTGTCAGTCTCTCACGTGACGTCTTCAAGGCCCACTTTAAAACATTTTGCGCCAATTTAGAGAATTTCTGGCTTTGTGATTAAAAAGTATGTTTTTTTTAATGTTTTTTATAATTTTTTCGTTGTCAAAAAAAATTAATGCAAAAATATTTTTCTAATAAAAAAAATTAAATAATTTTGTAATGAAAATAATATTTATTTTTGAGGATAAACATATTTCAGATATTGACAAATGTTATAAATTTATATTTTTTTAATTTATTAATCATCGTAATTACTATTACATGTCATTATTTACCAACCACTGCTATCGGCTACCATCACCATTGACTAGCGACGGTTTTCACAATTTACGTTTTTTTTTTTTACATTCTTCTTGTAGTTTACAATAAAAATTTTAAATTATAAAATTTCTATTATTATTAATATTTTTACAGTCTTCTGAGATAAAAATTTTAATATTTTTAATTAATTATCAATATTATAACCAAATAATGAAGAATAATAAAAAATATTTTTCAACAAGTTATTTTATGCAAACAAACAAAATATAAGAATATAAAACATAGAGTGCTATTTAATTATTTTGCAATTTTATATTAAATGCTATAAAATATTTTGAAAATAAATTTTAGTCAACTCACATTAATATTTAGTAAAATAGTTAACAGAAATTCAAATAATAATGTTGAACACTCTTACAATTTTTTTGGAAAAAAGAGGAGGAAAATAATAGGAGAATATTAAAAAATTATTAAATTTTTTCATTGTTATTTTACACCTTTATATTTAAATGGATAATAAATGAAACAAAATAAATTTATTTTTCTTCGTTCAAAATCGGTAAATTTTCAAAATAAAGAAAATATTATTATTGAAAATTCACGATTATATCTACGGTATTTGAATAATTATTTTCTATTTCAATTGAAGATATTTAAAATATAATTTTTGATAATTTTTGCTGTAATTATTTTACAACACTTGTGTTTAGATGTAATGAAGGAAAGAAGACAAATTTATTTTCCTTTGTTTAAAAATAGTAAAATTTTAGGGTAAATAAAATGTTATTATTAAAAATTATTTTCATTTTAAACAATAAATGTGATTCTAATTATTTTTGAGTATTTGGTAATTTAATAAAAATAAGTGAAATCTCCATTTTTTTTCCATTATTTTTTATCTAAATTGGAGAGATTCTGTCACGACCCGACTCCATGGGCCGGACCGGCACTAGAGCCCAGGTAAGCTTAAGGCCTCCGAGGCCCGTAGTAAGCCTGAAACACTAGAATCTATCACTAGAGCCCAGGTAAGCTTAGGCCTCCGAAGGCCCGTAGTAAGCCTGAAACACTAAGAAGATCTATTATTCTCGGTATAACAATTTCAACATTCAGCCCATATGATTATGGGTGGAATATGATTATGAAAAATAAACCTCAACATTTTATTAGTTCTCGGCCCAAGTTTATCTTCTACAGCATTCTATAGTTCGGGTCCAGTTTACAATATATCACATTCTAATATGGCTTACAGAATTATTTTGTCTATGTTAATTCACGACTAAATATATGTAAATCCTACAATTGCGGAGTCACTAACTCTTGGTATACATAGCTTTTTATACACATAATTACATAGTGAAATAATTATGGAACTAGGAAAATTTCTCTATTGCCCAGCGCAGAGAAACATAGCCTAAATCGGATTAAAGAAAAACTTACTTCCTGAAAAATCAAACAAGACATGTGAGTTTTCTAAGGAGTAATAATTATTGCACAACACAGTCACACAAATCGTGTAAACATATCAATCTAGTCATCCGACTAGGTATATTGCTCACGCCAATCAGTCCACACAAATGGCATGTCACCAGCACTCACAAACAATATCACCTTCAAATAATCACATTCACGTGGGAAATAGTCAGTGGATTCACCGAATCCCCAATCAGCCGTCCTCCCCACATGGCTCATCCTCCACATGGTTGCACCAAGGGAAGCCGATCCACCCATACTGCCGACCAGTTCTAAATCCTCACTAGACAACCCTCTCATTGTTTTTTCTATTCCTCTCTTTTCTTTTCATGTACCAACAGGAGGCACCGGTGGTCTCCATCAATCTAATCATCAAGCCGCTCACAACAGGAGGCCACCCTGCGGGCTGCGGATCAAATCTAACTGTTCCGCCCGGCTGCGGCAACGACGAGAAGCCAAACTGGTTAACGGGTAACGGTAGGTGCACACGGGGCGTCGATCTCCCATTTACGCCGGCTAACAGAAACTATGGAATAGGATCCACTTTAATAACAGAATCAAGAATATAAACATAAATCAGAATTCAGGATCCGTTATAACCAGAAAACAGTCTCACAAAACCCATGGTGGACCCACTTCACAAACCCATGGTGACCCACTTCATCCCAATTCCACACAAGCAAAGCACAAAAATATCACAACACAATTAATCAAACATTGCAATCGAATGCAGACAAATTAATCAATTAGACATCGTAATGTAATGTACAATTAAACATCCAAAATCAATGCAAATAAATAAATAAATAAATAAATAGTAGTAACAATAAACAATAATAATAAAATAAATAACAATATTAATAATAATAATGAAGATAAATAAATAAATATGTAAATAATTAAATGAATAATAAAGATAATAAATAATCAGAGCACTATATATAGAGTTAATCTAAAAATAAAACTTATGAATTGATGTTGATTTACTTAAACTAGTTCTAAGTTTCTATTGGAAATTCGGCAGCACCTCCCCCCTTAAAAATTTGGAACTAGTCCACCGATTTAAATGATCACATACTATTATATATTTATCAATTCAATACATACAGTCCATCCGTCGGGCAATCAATCAACTTAATTCTCAATCCTTCCTTTCAAAACAAACCATGTCAACACGCACCAATTAATTTACAAATATAATAAACCTCCAAGCATGTTCCAACGACCATATTTTAATCCAAGCATGTTCCAACGACATTATTAATTATTCTCTAACTAATTATCAAATAAATGTACAATTTATAAACAAAACTTGTATCATTAAGTTAAATTCAACCATCCTCGTTTGATAGTTACCTAGCCTTTAAATATTATAGAACTTTTTATCTTCATTTCTTCATCCTTGCTTAAAGGTGACAATCACATATTCATACCTTTATCATACTTTAAATCAGCCAATAAGAACAAATGCCTCAATTAAATTAAAATTTAATGAGTACATCTTACCAAGAAATCCAATTTACAATTTAAAATATACCAACTAACTAATTCTTAACAAGAATTAAATCTACTACTTCAAATATTCCATATCAAGCAATAATTTATATAAATGATTAAAAATAGCTGCTGCCACTACCAAAAGTTTCTCAATTCATTCGCCATTTCAATTTATAGTCCAATTGAAATGGTACAGTTAAGGTTTCCTTCATAACATACCAAGAACTCAACCAACGACCACAAGTACCAACTATCATACTAACGAATCATCATTTCCTTACAAAAATTCATAATAGATTCAATAATCTAGCTATTCTATATATGAATTCAATTTATAGTAGCTTCCATTTTATATATAATTTATTTATTTCTTTTAATCAAAATTTTCCTAGTTTTAATCTTCAAAACCAGTTAGCTAAGAATTTCCATTTCTATATCAACCTCCTCCTATTCAGATCAAAATCATGAAAGATGTATGAATAGGGTTGAAAATAATTTACCCCGACTATGGTGCGAAAAATTCAAAAAAAAAAAAAAGCCAGATAATTGCCGACATTACCAATGCGAGCAGGCTCCTGGCGTTTGCCTGCGCCAGCCGAACAGGAAGGGGAGAGTGGAAGAAGAGACCGAAGCTTCTTCACCGACAAGAGAGAAATCGGACGCCGCCCGGAAAATTCAACAGGAGGAGCTCGACGCGATTTCCGATCGAAGGATGTCGCGCGCTCTCCTGCACCTTCTGCGCACGCCAGGAGACGAAAGAAGAGATGAGAAGGGAGGCCGTAATCCCACTATGGCGTGCGAGGGCGACGGCAAGCATGGCACTTGTCTCCGGTGATCGAAAAACGAGAGAGGAGACGGCCGGTGAGGTCGCGCTGGCAGAAGGAAGAGAAGAAAGGAAGAAAAAAGAAAAGAAAAGGAAAGTCGGTTCTAGCAAATTCTAGCCATTCCGGTTCGATTTTCAACCGGTTTGGGTCTTTAATTTGATGATTTTCGGCTGATTCTACGGATTTTTCCACGAGTGCTCAAAATTATTTTCGTGTGGTTTTCGAAAATTCAGATTCGATTTTCCGGGTTCAGTTCATGTTATTCGATTGTTTTAGTTAAGGTTCCGTAACTTTTTTCGTCCATCAAACTCAATTAGAGAATAAAAAAAAATATTAATAGTAACAATATTTAATTTGCAGGGATAATTGTAATTTTATATATATTCATAATAGATTAAATTGGCTGAATTTCATATGTATTTCTCGAGAAATTTTAACTGTTCTTTCAAATCCGAGAATTTCCGAATATATTTGGGCTTAGGCCCAACTCAGTTGGGCTTAGGCCCAACTCACAAACTTGGGCTCGAATTGAAATTGTTTGGTATTTATAGTCCATATAGTTAAAAATCGAGATTTTTGATTTAATAAAAATTCGAAAGTTTCGAAAATAAAAATTCGAGGTATTTCAGATTCAAAACATAATTATTGACAATTTTCTATCTAAATTGTCAACTTATTTCCATAATTATTTTACAACATTGTGTTTAAATAAAATAAAGGAAAAAAATAAATTATTTTCCTTAATAAAATCTAGAGTAAAGAATATTATCGTTGTTAATATAGACAATTATATACTCATATAATTTTAAACAATAAATGTGATCCTAATTATTTTGAAATATTTATATAATTTAATAAAAATAAGTAAAATATATTTCTCCATTATTTTCTATCTAAACTGGAGAGATCTAAAATATATTTGTTGATAATTTTTTATCTAAATTATCGTTTCTCTTTTCATAGTTATTTTCTTCACTTATTTTAGATATAATGAAAGAAGTAAAATAAATTTATTTTCTTTTGTTCGAAAAGGGAAACATTTTAGAGTAAAAAAAATATTATCATTAAAAATTGACAATTATTTACTTATTTATTTTTAAATAATAAATATAATTCTAATTATTTTTAAGTACTTGAATGATTTAATAAAAATAAATAAATTCTCATTGTTCTTATTATTTTCTACTAGAGTTGCAAAATATATGGGACCAAATAGAAAATAACTAAAATGTTATTCCATTTCAATATTTTCCTCCCATTTCCAAAAAAAAAAAAAAAAAAAAAAAAAAAAATCCTTTTTTAGGATTACCAGTCTTTTTCTTTTTTATTATAAATCTAATTTAATTAATTTCGTAATTAAACATTTTTAATAAAAAAAATATGTCTTCTTTCAAAAAAAAAAAAAAAAAAAAACCTTTTTTTAGATTAAGTTTTTTCTTTTTATTATAAAATTAATTTTAATAATTTCTAATTAAAATTTTTAATAAAAAAAATATTTTCTCATTAAGAACTAAAAACATAATATCTAATACTTCCTAAATAATACTCAAGGATTTGCAAATATTCCAAAATATTAGCATTTGAGTAATATTGCATAATTATATAAAAAAAAAAAGGAACAACAGCGTGGATGACACTCTCCGATACACTCGTGCAAAGAAGAGTTTTAACAGCCCATTGGTTCTGGTTAGTAGTTAGGACCCGAAAACGAAAGTCTAACCTCCGTCTGGTTTTTTCCTTAACCAACGGCTCTTCAGAAAGTAAACCAACTTTATTTACAAACTGCGCTCAACTGTACTCATACTGAAGTACTGTAACCGCCTTTTGTACAAAGCAATTACCCTCCTAACCATCTTTTATTTACAATCAGCCCGTGCCTGCAATCCCTATATATATATCTGTCTTGCTTTACCCTAGGTTTGCCCAATTTGCCTGTTACGCCGCCTTCGAAAAAAAAAAACACAAAAAAGAAATTGCTCTCTAGTCTTTACTGCGCCATAATGGCGACATCAAGAAACAAATCCAACGGGTCTTCTCTCTGCACGTGTCGCCGGCCACCGGCGTTGATTTCGTCGCCGTCGTCATCTTCTTCCTCTTTTGCTTCGACGGCCTCCAGCTTCACAACTCGATCTTCCGCCTCTTCTGCCACCGCGAACTTATTCACACGTGCCACATCCCCTACACGTGTAAATATGTACAGTCACCACCATCGCCAGAACACCAATCAATCGACGCCGTCCTTGCGATTCTCAATCGATCGTCCAATCTCCCCCAACCGTTCGTTATCCATGAAAAGGAACGCGTCCAATGGCAATGCAGTGTCGAATCAGAAAAGAACGTGTGCGTGTTCACCTACGACGCATCCAGGCTCTTTCCGGTGCGCCTTCCACAGGGCATTGATGAGAAACAATGGCTATAGTACACAATCGGCGTCGTATCACTCCAGTAGCAGACTGAACTTCCGGCGGTCGGCGATGACTAATTCGCTGGTGAGGATCGGAGGTGTGGAAGGAGAGCTGGTAAAGAGAGCATTGTCGGCTCTTATTCGGCCTTCTTCGCATCAGCTTCGGCGTCGGGCCGATTTCCAGCCGAGACCTAGCCGGCTCTCCGTCATGTCCAAAGCCAGCGATTCATGAATTCTTTTGATTTTGCAGCGGTTTTTGTTTAAATCGGTGTGTTGACTCAGTTGCTTACACATAATTTTTCTTTTTTATATCGTGATTTTATAGATCGATAACAGTAGTAGACGAGGCAATATTTGTAAAGATCGGGAAAGATCGGGAGATGATTGATTTGATTGTAATTAAAATTTTGTTGAGGGACTATTAGAATTTTGTTATTAAATCTTTAGAACATTTCTTCTCGTTAGTGAATCCAACACTCTGACCATTTCGAATATCGAGAATTTCTTCTTGGACATTTTCTTTTTAAATTTCAGTTTGTTAATACACTTTTCCTCAGTAAATTGGTTTGTTTTTCGAGGGATATTATTTTAATTTTAGAATGCATTTTTAGTAATTTAAATTTGTTAATCTATTATTTTATTATTAAGTCAACAATCCCTCTCATTCCTCCTATAATCCTCTATAATATTTTACCTTTCAACTGGACTGTTTACGCCCACTGTAACTTGCAAGTAATCCGAAAACGACAACGTTTTCTCTCGTCCCTAACCCCGTCACCATCAGCTTTCCACTTCCTTCATCCATCGCATACCTTTCGACACAACTTGAGTTGAGTTACAGTTGATCCTACATGTTAATTTTTTTTTTCCACTAATTTTAATTTGGATTAATTGTAACAAAATTTTGAAATGAGGTGATACAATTAAAATAAAACACAAAGTTTGAGACATTTTAAATGACTTGCACACTTGAAAAATATATTACTCTAAATTTCATATTTCTATTTTCATATTTCTATCACAACTAAAATATATCTATATCGTCACATTACTCTCCTTATCGCACATTTAATAGGTAATCAGCTAATACTTATTTTTGAAATTCAATTAACATATCTAATTTAACTATTAATCTATGATTTTGTTAATCTTAACAAAACTTACTTGATTATTTCAAAACCATGAGCGGAATATACTATTCAGGTTGTTATACTTGTAAATTTTCTAATTAGAGTGACCCTTGATAAGTTCCAATGGACCTTACAAAATTGATAAGGAGACAAAATTCACATATAAAAGCCCTCATCGATCCAATGGTCAATATAATCTATTGTCATACAAAATTACTATTAATTAATATTTAATAATTTATAATAGTTAAATGTCTATTTCATATTGTAGGAGATGGAATTATAAAATCTTCTCAATCTTTTTACTTCATACTAATATATTTTTATACAGATTGAAAATTTTTAAAAAGGCCAAAATTACACTGTGAGGCTATACAACACGGGTAATCCTCCCATTGGCTCACCAAATTGGTGAAAATAATTAATATGGTCGAGAGGACTCAAACTCAAAACCTCACACTCCTCACATCAGTGAGAAGACCAACAAGACCATCTACTAATTGGCTATAAATTGAAAATTTTGAAATTTTCATTCTTACTATTTTTAATAATCCAAAGAAGTTAATCTAATGTTATACAAACTACTTTT
The DNA here is from genome assembly GCF_014843425.1 of Jatropha curcas. The sequence goes on from NW_023590789.1 coordinate 23,618,004, forward strand.
CTTTTTTTTTTTTAAAAAAAAAAAAAAAAATCTAGCTAATGGCTATAAATTGAAAATTTTAAATTTTCATTCTTACTATTTTATAATCCCAAAGAAGGTTTAATGCTAATGTTATAACAGAACTACTTTTGTCTTTTTTTTTTTGAAAAAAAAAAAAAAAAAAATTTTTTTTTTTTAAAAAAAAAAAAAAAAAACTTCATGTTGTTGAACAAAAATTGGTATTGAAATCTCCAAAGTAAGTGATAAGTTGGATAGAGATATCTAAGAAAAGGTCAATTTCAGATTATTTGAATATAATAATTCTTTCAGATTAATTTGGTGTGATTGTAAATGAGTATGAGACCTGTGCGGATTGTCCTATGTAACCTTAAAAATTAATGCTTAAATTTTTGTGGGATATGGATTAGCTGCAACTGCTTAACCACTTCATTAACATATTTATTTATTTCCACTATGTCATTGTAATTGATTGATGTCAGATTAAAATATTTAATAATTCATCATATAATATATATATATATATACAATTATAAATATAATTCAAATCTGAAACGATAAAATTAAATATAATTGCTGAAGTTGAACTTTATAATAAATTTATATTTATTACATAGAATTTCAAAGAAGTGAAATGTTATAGTTGTTTGACTTTTTGTTTATTTACATTACATGGTAATAATATGTGTTAATCGTTTAGCCAATATTTATTTAAGAATAAGTTGAATTTATAAATGTTTATTAATCGAATAAAATTATGCTAAACATAACTAATTAGTATAAAGTTAAAAAATTAAAGACATGTTAAGTAACGATTTTTATGGCTTTTAATGATATAAATAAAGTATTTAATTTATAGATTTTAATGATACATACGGTTATTTTCCTTCGTCTCCTTTTCATACAAAGGGTAAAGGTATAGTATTTAAAAATTTTTCTTTCACTTTTCGAAACATCTAACATAAAAAAGGTTTAATTGAAAAAGAAATTCAATTTTTGAGATTTTTGTAATTTTATCAAAAATAACTTTTTAATTAGACAAAAAAAGAATCATACTTTGTAATTCTATCAAAAATAACCTTTGTCACGTGTCCTCATGAAGAAGACGTTCATATAGAACTATGAAGAATTTCAATTCCGAAAGAATTTGTTAACACACTGTTCCATTAAATTTGATCTCAAATGTAAAAAAAATAAAAATAATTGACTAAATTATTTCTGAATTAATACTCCTTTAATTTAATTGAGACAAAATTTAATACATATATTTAAATAAAGATAAAATTAAAATAAATATTATTTCAATCTTTTAAAGTATCGTCTAAATAAAATAAAAAATTATCAAATTTAACCGACACAAAGATTCCTAATTAGAACCTAGTCTCATGAGAAGGGAAGGAGAAAACAAATACTTGGAATTGGACAGAGTAAAAGTAAGGTGGTTGTGTTATTGGAGTTCGGAAAGCCAATCTAGGCACCATTGTTTCAGGATGGGAGACACAGTTACATGCCTTTGTCAGTTCTCACGCTTCACCCTCTCATCACGTGCCTTAAAAATTACCTCAACTCACTAACCAAAATTCAAAGCTAAAAGAGCTTCTTTCTATAAGTTCAGTTGATTTACAAAAATATTACTAACAACTAAATTGTATTGGTATAATTAGGTTTCTATCAAGGACTAGTGAGGTATTTTGTCCAAGTTTTCTCAAAAAAAAAAATTGTCTGCACAAATTTTATATATCATGCTTATATTTTTAATTTTAATTTTTTTTATCTGCACAACAAGGCCTTTTCAAATATAACCTTTTAGAATTGGGCCTTTTACGTGAAGGGCAGCTCTGCCTAAATTGAGGTTGCCGGACCAGCAAATTGTCCAGTTGAGAAGCCCAATCCTTAGCATATGTCTCGTATTCTCATTAGAAGTAGTAGATTTCAAAAGTATTAATAGGTATATATCTGTTTTTATATACTTGCCCAAGGTGTGTAAGTACATATCTGTTTTAAATGTCTACAATCCTCATCTTCAGAGATGAAGGGGCTAGTCTGAGGAGAGTTTATATTGAAGAGTATTGAACTCATTACATAAATTATGGTGATCAATCCTTTTAAGTACTCTTTGCTACTGAACTACCTCATTCGAGTTATATAATAGATAGTTGACTTTTAAGTACTTTATTTGTTTTATCAAACTATCTACTAATAGAGTTGCATACTTGTTAGCGATAAATATCTATTTTGTGATTGCTGGAGTTTTCTAATTTTATTTTTCATGTTTTGTTTAATGATCTTGATTTAATATAATAGTTTAATTTTTCCTTTAAAAAAAATAGGTAGTTGACCAATCACATTGAATGATAATTATTTTTTCAGGAAACATTGATTTGTAATATGTTTTGATCATATAAAAATGGTCTTAAAATGAAAAAGCCTATAGTTTTAATTCCCATAGAACTACATTTATTTTAAGAAAATTATTTTTTTTTAAAAAAAAAAAAAAAAACACCAATCAGTCTATATATAAAATTGCAGTGGATTGTCTGAACGGAAATGGTATGGCAGCAATAGGAAAGCAAATAATGGTTAATCTGTCGACATCTTATCCTACAGGGATCAGCTTATGAAAAATCCAATTCGAAGACTACTTTCTACATATTTGTCATCTTCTTTCTTCTTTCTTTTCCTTGATAAGGGGCATAACCGCATAAGATGTGTCTTGTCTTTTCTATGATCACACAATTCAACCATAAAAGAGCAAATTAAAGGTTCATTTGCACTTAATAATTAATGATTGATAGACATAACCTGACATTTATCACGTGTCTTTCAATAAGATTCAATTTTTATTTCATCAACATTTTTATTTAATAGCATTTCAGACCTGATTTTTGTCGGACTTTCATTTTTTTTTCACACATACCGTATATTTATTTACCAATCCAATCAATATTTCTTTGGCATTAAACAATATAAATTTTTATACTGATAATTAAATAATTAATTACTGGATTCATTTAACTTAGACAAAAGAGCTAAATCTAAAATAATTATTTCAAAAAAATTCCAGATGACAAAAGGGCTAAGAAATAACCGAATATCTTTTTCTTTTTCTTATTTCTGTATCTATATTTAACTTTTTTTTTTCTTTTTTCATATATTTATTTCTAACGCTCAATAATCGTATTTGAGTAAAGTTCTCCTATCAGTGATGATCCCAAATCTCAAAACATGGACTGATATATAAATTTCATATTTAACTCTTATATTGTTAATACATAAGATATTTAACTAATAAGCATATTCGAAATAAATAAATTGCATAAAATTTTGTGAAATTCATTTGCAATATCTAAAATATTGAGTTTGGAATGCAAAAATTTATAGAGTTAAATTCTACGAATTAAATTCTATGGAATTGGGTATGTCTAACTCAAATTCTACTAAAAGTGATGGAATTTGTAAATAAATTTTACAAAATTGATCAATGAAATATTTATTGACAAAATTACCCTTCGCTATAAACTCAATTATTTTTACTTTTCCGTTCCTTTCTGTTTATTTCTTTGGAAAATTTCAAATTATAATAACGTTATTTTTTTCTAATCCAATAATGACATTAGTTTATATTTTTATTTTTTTTCCTTTTTTTTTTTGAAAAATTTCAAACTAGTAATGATGGTTTTTTTTTTAAGTCTAGTAATAACGTTATTATTAATATCAAACTAAAAAACTTCAACAATTGTTTTCAAAATGCAATTAAAAACAATAGTAACATTCTTTTTTTTTTAGTTTCCAAATTAATTATTTAAATCAATAAAATTTTTATATTAATTAAAAATAATTATTATGACGAATGTTACTGCTTATATAATTAATTAATTTGTTGCTTTTTTTTATATTAATTAAAAATAATTATTATGACGAATGTTACTGCTTATATAATTAATTAATTAGCATGAAATATTAGTGTACTTATTTATATGAAATTTATTATTTAAATTGTAATAAAAAAATGACAAGTTATTATATTGTATATAATAAATATAATTGGTGTTTATTATTTATTTTTGTTAAATTATTGTAGCAAGAGCGTTATAAGAAAGAAAGACAAATGAATTTCACTTAAGAATTTCTTCCAAACATAATTTTGTGGAATTCAATTGAATTTCTTATTTTAAATTATAGCATACCAAACATGACAAATTTATTTGTAAATAAATTATACTTGGAATTTATTTATAAATAAATTCTACAATTATAATTCATTTGTTTTAAACGGGTTGAACATCTTTAAAATTTGTCACATCAAAGTCCATTTATTTTTTATTAAAAATTATACAAAAAAAATTGAATTTTAAAAATATTTCCACTAGAAATAATATATTGCTTTTAACATAATAAGAGTTTAATTTATTTAAAAAATTATTTATTGTCTGATTGAATTTTTTTTTTTTTTTTAAGTATTACACCGAGTATTCCATAGCTTTTGAGCATGAAATTATTCTCATTTTGAGATTTATCAATGTTTAATTTTTACTATTTAAATTTCTGACCTTATCAAAATATATCTGCATGATCTCTTCTACAAGGGTTTTTTATTTACTTAAAGCTCTGAGCTAATTTTAAAAAAATTGTTGGTTGAACAAAGTGTTACTGCTTGAATCCCTTTCAATCAGTATTGTCTGCTCGGATTTAGAGCTTACTTTATGATGTAGCAATCAAAAATTTGAAATTATTAATTGCAAATTGAATTTCATTATTCAAGAAGCAGCTTTGGGAGAAACTGTCATTTTAAGAATCAAAAGTCTTTCTCATGGTTTTATTGATTAGAAAAATACAAATCTCCCTGTCAAAGATAAAAGAAGCAAATGTCATAAAGCTACAATCACAATACTATCCCAAAAATAATCATTCCTCCATTGAAGAAAAAGTTGCTAATTTTATTACACGCCACAAGAAAATCTCTGAACTCTAATCTCTAACCTGTGAATGCTTTCTTCTTCTATTCTGCAACTGTCCATTGATCTAAAATGCCAAATATAGTGCTTAAAGCAGGGAGTAGGCCACCATGGGTAGGATTGGCTGCGGCAGCTTGGGTTCAAGTGGCTGCAGGGAATGCCTATAACTTCCCACTCTACTCTACTGCCCTTAAATCAGTTCTTGGATTCAACCAGCAACAGCTAACAATCCTTGGAGTGGCCTGTGATATTGGAGAGAATCTGGGTTTGATTCCTGGCATCGTCATCAATAAATTTCCCCCTTGGTCTGTGCTTTCTGTTGGTGTTCTTTTTTGTTTCTTGGGTTATGGTGTTCTTTGGCTTGCTGTTAGCGAAACTGTCATTGGCTTGCCTTATTGGTTGGTAAGTTGAATTTTGAATCAATTGAAGTCCTCTGCTTTTGTTTTTTTTTTTTTCGTACAATTATGACTCGGTGGATTTTGAATTATTGCATATTGTTTTCTCTCCAATTCATTTGAAATTGATGACATGGTAGTAAATTTAGGTTTTTGATTCCTTCCCTGTGTGTTGTGAGTTCTGTTGTTTTTTCAGTTGCTTGATAAACTAATAGATTTTTGATGGAGTTGCAAGCTTGCAATAGTTGTGTTGTTTCTTCCGGTTGGTTAGTTGTTTCATATTTCATTTCTGGCTTACAATCAAGTTTTTGAGCGGAATTGATTGGTTGGAGCTAAACCTTGGATTTGATTTATCTGAAAGTTCTTCTGTCTATTTTAGTTGTGACTTCTTGATTTCTGTTGTGCGTCAAATCCAAAAGTATCTGCTTGGTTGCTTGAGACCGTTGCTAGTTGTTAATCCTAATTTTGTTGAATCTTTACTTAAAAAATCGAAAATCTAATTACAAAAAAATCCACTTTGAAGTTTTGTCTTCTTAACTACGAATATATATGAATTGTTTGCTGATCTGTGCGTTATTGGATGCCATTTCCTTGATTAATTTCTAAACTTAGATTGTCGTGTTCTCCATAAATATAGCTTTATTGTTAGTGATTATATATATTTATGTGTGTGTGTGTGTGTGTGTGTGTGTGTATATATGTTCATTTTGCATTAGTGCCATGCTCCTGATGAAGTTGGTCTGGATTTAGAATCTGGTGAACTCATTTGTGATCAATGTTCAAGTTTCCTTTGTATTACCTAGATGCTTGAGACACGTAAAACCATCAATTTCTAGTTTCCTGATTGAAATAGTAACAATCATATATTCTAACCAAATAGTTAAAGGCATTAAGCTATTCCTTTGTAAAATGCATACATTAATGAATTTAGGGAAATCCTAAACTTTCAAACACAGATTGATAGAAAAAAGTGAACTTAATCTTCTTCCTGATTAAGGAGCATTGCAACTCAGTATAATGCTTTATGAAATGCTGAAAGCACTCCCGTTGAGGTATTGAATTTACTGAAGTTTCTTTGTTGGACCTCATTCTAAGAATATTGGGTCAATCGCTTCTGCCATGATTTAAAAGGTTCATCAAATTCTGTATGTACTGCAAAGGATTATTGTGCTAGGATTTTCCATTTTGAGAGTTTTGAAGCAAGAATTTGCATCTTTATTTTTATTCTACAGGACTGGAATCCCAGATACGGTCATTGATCTAGGCTGTTCATGGTTCTCATTAAACAAAGGAATAAGAATTGTGTATTCAATCTTCTCCATTAAAGCGATCAGCACATGCTGAACAATGTTAGAACAGATAAGCTTATTATTTGAGTGGTTTGCCTTACTTGGATCTTCCTGCGGAAAATTTGGGTGACTGTCTTTTACAGTCCCCTTCATGAAATCAAGTAACGAAAACTGAGTAGTTAAATCTACTCAAGCAATCCTGGTATATTTTAACCTGATTGGATCCATTTAAACATTGGTATTGAAGTTATTTTCCGAAAACCTTCTTTACAAACTATAGGGGTATATTTAGTTTAGAACTTTCATTTGGTTGGGTTATAAATATTTTTGGCAGAACCCTCCTTTTATCTTTATATTTTAATTCATCTCAAGAAGATTGTCTCCTAGCTTGGTGTTAGGAATTGTAGAATATTAAAGGGTACTTAGATCATATTCAAGTAGTTTCCCAACTTCAACTTGGACCAGGAGATTGAAAAATTGTGTTAAGGATATTTTTACCGGATTTATCTACCCTTTACTTTAAAGAGCTGTTGTTTGTTACTGCAATCCTCCAATGGCAAAAAATAGAAAAATTTTATAGTAGATGGATAAATCTTATATCCCAGGCCATATGCTGTAGTCTGCACAGGATTTTATTTTTTTTGTTTTCAGAGATCAAAAGAATCTTATAATGTCTCTGGTGAAAGGATTTTGGTAACAAGTAACATATTGAAAGTTATTGGAGGAGGTTGACGAGGCAACTGTGATTCTAATGATGGTTTTAGAGTAATTTCTGTTACAAAGTTTAGCTAGGGGAAGGAAAAACAAGGTAAACTTGTTAATTTTGCATGATGTTGAAAATAGAGTGGATATAATAAGGAGGACGGAAACAAACTAGGCACTTCTGAGTTAATGTGGATGACCATTTGGTGCATATGGTAACTTCTGCATTTATGCTGCCTAGGAAGGTTGTGCATTTCAAGATCAGAATTTGGTAAGATAGTGATGATTTTTTGGCAAAATATTTTAAAAGTTTATCATGTATATTTTGGCAAAATATTCTATCATTTTGACTTCTAGTGAAGCAATCTGCATATGCTGTTTGAAGAACTGCCTCATCTATTTTAATTTTATAGCTTCTTTAACTTGAAATGCGAGCAAGATTATGTTCTTACCTTCCAAGTTAAAAGCTAATTTAGAACTACTTAATATGTTCTAAGCAACACATATAAGCCATTTAACCTTCTACCTCCATCAGTCCAAATTTTAAGTGGTGTACCTGTTCCTGATCCCATTAATCATGGCAAATTCCCATCTCCTTTAAGGTAACTTACGAATGTGTTCTTTTGACTTTTAGAAGATCCCGTGGTACTACAGAAGTTAGTTTTTGACCACTATTAAACCTCTAGAAAGTAATTGTACGCAACTCATTTCTACTTTTCAAAGCATTGTTAGAGTTTACCAGATTAAAAATGTTCTTACAGAAACCTTATGGTTGTAATTTTTCTGTTTTCCTAGAATCTTCATGTATCCCATATTCTATCTTCTAAAATCGATCCCACTGGCCTTTTTTCTCCACTCTCTTTTGGCACGTAAATGTAGACATATGCTACAAATCTTGAAGATGGTATCGGTTGAAGTGCCTATAGATAGTGATTGTTGGCCTATTCCTGTTAATTTCATTATGTTCATTTAAGTTCCATCTGCTATTCGTTGAAATTTAGCGAGTTATTTGTTTTGTTCCCAATATCCTTAGTCAGATTTGCGGATTAAGTCTTGGTTGCAAATATTTGTCTTTTTAGCTTCTCATTTTATCATATATGTGCCTTTGACCTTCTCTATTGTTGTTGTTGTAGCTGTGGCTTGCACTTGTTGTTGCCACTAATAGCAATGCATGGTTTGGCACAGCTGTGCTTGTAACCAATATGAGAAACTTTCCTCTCAGTAGAGGTACTGTTTCTGGCATTCTCAAAGGTTATGTTGGAATCTCTGCTGCAGTATATACAGTGCTGTATAATTTGGTACTTACTGACTCTGCTTCAAAGCTTCTGCTATTCCTTACACTCGGCATTCCAGTTATATGTCTAGCCATGATGTACTTTGTTCGACCCTGTACTCCAGCTTCTGAAGAAGACTCTTCAGAGCATGGCCATTTTGTTTTTACCCAAGCTGCAAGTGTTGTGCTTGCCCTATATCTTCTTATGTCCACTATAATAAGTGATATGGTTTCTTTAAGTGATACTGTTTCATACATATTAGTTTCCATAATGGTGATTCTTTTGATGTCTCCTCTCGCAATTCCTGTCAAAATGACTCTTTTTCCGGCAAGGTCTAAGAACCATATCCCAGCATCTGATTCCTCAGATAACCTGGTATCAAGGGAAGATGGATCAACCTCAGCAGATCCTTTGTTGACACCATCTTCATCAGCTACATATCTTGGAAGTTTTCTTGATAGTGAGGATGCTTCAGAGGTGGAAATACTTCTTGCAGTGGGGGAGGGAGCAGTAAAGAAGAAAAGAAGACCTAAGAGAGGGGAGGATTTTAAATTTCGTCAGGCTTTAATCAAGGCTGATTTCTGGCTTCTTTGGGTAGTATACTTTCTTGGAGTTGGTTCTGGAGTTACTATTCTCAATAATTTGGCTCAAATTGGGGTCGCATTTGGTCTTGATGATACAACGATACTCCTCGCTGTCTTCAGTTTTTGCAATTTTGTTGGCCGTCTTGGCTCAGGTGCCATTTCTGAGCACTTTGTCAGGTAATTCCTTACTGACTTAAGCATCATGAACTAAACTGGAATGCGAAATATTTTCTTTTGTAGGAGCACCATAGTTGGTATTGATGTTTTCTTTAGGCACTCGTAATATTTCTCTTTTAGTAAGTTGAAAAAATGTTGTTGGTGTCCTTGTTTTCCCTTTAACATGTATGGAATTATCTTCTTTCCTCTGGATTTTCAACCTTCTCCCAGTTTTCCTGATTTATGACTTTTTTCTTTGCTACAATGACTAAATTTGTCACATTGCAGGTCAAAAACAATTCCACGCACCATCTGGATGACATTAGCTCATATGATTATGGTTGTAACATTTGTTCTATTTGCGTTAGCTCTTGATGGTATTCTTTATGTTGCAACTGCTCTGATTGGCATCTGTTATGGTATTCTGTATTCTGTAATAGTATCAACTGCCTCTGAGCTATTCGGCTTGAAACATTTTGGCATAATTTATGCCTTTATGTTATTGGGCAACCCTATTGGTGCCCTTCTTTTCTCAGGGCTGCTTGCAGGTTATGTATATGATGCAGAAGCTGCGAAACAAGGAAGCTCTACCTGTGTAGGTTCTGATTGTTTCAAGTTGACATTCCTTGTTCTAGCTGGCATCTGTGGATTGGGCGCCTTGTTCAGCATAATCCTGACAATTAGAATACGCCCAGTATACCAAATGCTTTATGCAGGAGGCTCCTTTCGTCTACCGCAATCTTCAGGTCATTGATGAGCAGAAATTGTTATCTATTATCAAATAAAAAGCGAGAAATGCATATCCTGCAGAGTTTTTAGTATTACAGTACTCAGGAAAGTGACTTGCATGGGCTACAAATTGCTGCCTATGGTGCAAATTGCTGAGATAGTAATCTCCCCCAATCAAGAATTAGCTAGCTGTAGGTGGCTAATTGTTGTTTGTGCAATAGAGCTTTTTGTAACGACTTGAAAATTTTGTATGTACACACATATACATCCAAGTTGTTGTGTTGGTTGCCCTTTGAGAAATGTTTTTGCTTCTGTATCAATAAAATCATGTCCTGTGCTATAATCACAGCTAGATCAATATGATAATTTCTTTCTTTCCTTCTCTTTTTTAATGTTTTTTCAAGTTCTTGCCGAATTCTACCATCAAGGTTCAATGTCATTTCTGTTAACAGAATTTCAGGCTTTATTTAACACTGAAGATTTACATGGGTCCAGTGTTTTCCTGTTTCCCTTCAAGGATTCAAAACTAGCCATTATAAAGAAAAAATATATCCCAGATTTGTTTGTTTATTTTATTTATTTTGGTGCTTACTCCAAGGTTCAATCTCTCGCAAGTCATGTGGAATCATTTTAATATCTTTTCTTTATATATCACATAGCTGCCCGCCCGTTCATCGATGAAAAATCTAAGCTTCACCATGTCTCTGCTATTAAATTCCTCTCAGTATTATCTGCCGGGATAGGCCTGTGCATCCATAGCACTACTTCAGTTGAATTGAATTGCTGTTTCTGAATAGTAAATGTAATTTAATTTTCCAGAAAAGAAAAGAAAAAGAAGGAGGTGAAGTTACTTCTACTTCACTCTTACCTATGCTCTGTTTTCAATTTAATATATAAAGTGAATGGTGTCCATGTTTCAGTGTATGCAGATTTGATAAAGAAAACCCATCTCCCTAGAAATCAAAAGATTGGAATTTAAAGATTTGATAAAGAAAACCCATCTCCCCAGAAATCAAAAGATATGAAATTTAATCAATTAAAGTGATAAAATATAGCTGCTTCTCTTACAGAAGAGATAACATAACATATGGATATGCACCGCACAACATGTTTGCATACCTAAAAGGCTAAAACTAAAACAATCAATCTCTTCATAAAGAGACTAAATACTAACAAATGCCTTCTTTTCTGCCAAAGTTAAAAAAAAAAAAAAAAAAAAAAAGAAGAGATAACATAAATAATGGATACATGCACCGCACAACATGTTTGCATACGCTTAAAAGGCTAAAACCTAAAGACAATCCAATCTCTTCATGAAAGAACAAATAAGCAACAAATGCCTGCTTTTTCTGCCAAAGTTACAAAAAAAAAAAAAAAAAAAAAGATTCAGCATACAAAAGCCCAAGGGGAGACAATCTCATTACTTGAAGAGACCCTGTGATGCTAAAGTGTGTACCCTCGTATCTGACCCACCCTCACTAATTTAAAAAAAGAACTATGTCCTTCTTGAATTACACAAAACAAGACTCTGGCTGGATCTAAAAAAAAAAAAAAAAAAAAAAGATTACAGCATACAAAAGCAAGGGGAGACAATCTCATTACTGAAGAGACCCTTGATGCTAAAGTGTGTACCCTCTATCTGACCCACCCCTCACTAATTAAAAAAAGAAGTATGTCTTCTTGAATACACAAACAAGACTCTGGTGGAAGAACCTAAAAAACCCATCTCTCACCATTAAAATTAAGATCAAGAAACTGAATTCAAGTAAAAGAAAGAAAAGAAAAGGTGGTATTAGAATGGAGTCTTTCTAGAGCTGAGGTTTAAAGTTTAGAGCTCCCTTAGAGCCTAGTTAACAAAGAAGCAAAAACTAAAAACTATAACAATTCAAGTTGGTTTGAGATTCTGGAACATAGTATCCCACCTGATCTCTTCAACACCAGTTGACCAATACCCATCATCATCACCTTCATCAATCTTTTCTTCTTTATGAAGATCATATACCACAGGACTTGAAAAACTATCAAGTCTAGGACCAGAAACCACCATAGGACTTCCATTTGTAAGCAATAACCTCCCTTGCTTACCCATCATCAGTTTCTTGTTTCTTTTCAACATTGCTCCTCTCCATCTAGTAGCATAACCTGCAGGCCTAGGAACAACAACAAGAGCAGATTCATCACGGTGAGCCAGTGCTCTTATATACTTAGCTAAACGCATCTTTGTCCTTTTAATGGCAACAAGAACTCTTGCCATTGGATGAGGGGTAGCTCCCTTTTCTTTTCTTGCAAGTTTGAGAATCTCTAGCCTATGTTTTGCTATTGATATCCCCATGCTTTGAAGAAATTCATGGTTAAAATAAGCAATATCTTCTTCTTCAAGCTCATTATGAGAAAAGGCAAGACCATATTCATATACAAGAGAAGGCTCTAGGCCAGTTTTTGATAGCCAAGAGAACCAATCCATGGCTTTTTTTGATAGTATATGAGCTTATATGTCTGCGTTTGATAAAATGCCTAAGAGAAAAAGTTGTGTATAAATAAGGTGGGAATTGAAAGTGTTTAGCTAGTGTAGAAGGCGGTGAGGTTTGCTAGAGGAGACTTGGACTTTTGTTTTTTAAGGGAAGGATGGGTTTTGCTTTTGTTTTATAAAATTTAACTTGGTAGTTAAATCTTGAGAGTGACTAAAGAATAAAGAAGAGGGTGTGGGGTTTATATGGTCATGATCCCTACAAAAATGGGGTAAATTCTGAAGCTTAATAAGGAGTGAGGCCCAAGACTTGCTTATGAAAATTGTAATGGCATCAATCACGGCATGGAGAAATAGTAGTGGGTGGGGTCATATGCTACTACTTGTCTTGTCTTTGTATGTAGGTGAACAAAGTTTTGTGGTTAGTGGAGGAAAGTGGAAAATTTTGGACTCTCAATTTCAAACTTGGCAACTCATTCTTTCCCTAAAGTTGGAGTGTATTTTGGTTTAGACAAAAGAAACTCCTCTAATCACTATTCTTTAATCTCTAACCTAATGATTTGAATCATGTAATTGATGGGAAATTTCTATGAACTACCAACCTAATTTTCTAGCCCTGTTATAAGGGAAACTTTATAATTATATATAGTTGTTAATTATTAAAGATTGAGATTATGAGTCTTATTATTGTAATTTGAGATTGCTCATATATTTCTATTTATATTTTATGATATTTTTTGGTTTTAATATATGTATAATGCATATTCTCTAAATATTCATGGGTAATAATGAAATGGAATAATTTTTTGCCGCCTGCAAAATAATTTATATTTGTCCCATCTTAATTAAAATAAAATCAAAAGGGTGTTCAATTCACTCGCTTCGTACAATTGAATATTGATTTATACTTACCAGTTATATTTTAAACTTTGTTCGCTGCTAGCTGATTTGTATTTATGTTATATTTGAATTATATTAATTTTAAAAAATAATTACTAATAAAATTATTTTTTACATTAATATTTTATATGATTTTTGTTATAATTATTTAAAAATAAAAATAACTATTAAATAACGTTACAAAAAAATTTAAATATTATATTCACCTTAAAATAATATATATATATATATATATAATTGAATTAATTAACTAAAGTTGGCTGTGCATTAAGGACGCTCCTGCGGGTCAATAATTGTATAGTGTTTCGTAGGAAATAAATATGAACCATTATACTAAAGTGCACATATTAATTCAACGACCCTTTTTCTAACACAAGAAATAAACATATTGTCTCCTTTTTTTTTTTAAAGATTAATAATATGGAAAAGGTATTCCACATTTGATTTTAGGAGTCTGCTTTCCTCCGGCAATAAAAAAGGTAGGTCTTGGAAAATAATAAAAATACTATAGCAATGTCTATTAAAATTTTTGACTTTGACTTAATTTTAATTAATTATTGCTAATTTTATCGTATTAGTTGTTGTCCACCATTACTATTGCTAATTAGGAGTAGTTTAAGCCATGATTTGAAAAACTTGGAACTAATTGATATCTTGGGCTATTTATAGTTTGCATTAGCAAAATACCCATCAATTGAATTCTTCTTCGCCTAAAGAAAATTTTCATTCCCAATAAAAGGAAAGAAAAATTAATTTCAAAATATTAATAAAAAAAGATCGTATCATATGATTAGAGTGAAGTTTCGAATATATATATATATATATATATATATTTCAGTTTACAGTTATAATAAAAGTTTTCACTTGTTTAATGATTTTATTAAATTAAAAGAAGAAAAGATTAAACTAAAATATTATAGATTAATTGTTGCTTTAGACTTAAACTTGACTTTAATTTTATTCTTTGCATAATTTTTATCAATCGTGGTCTGCCATCAATCACTAATTACTCTTTTTTATAGCATAAACACTAATTAATCTTATCTTTATTTTTTTTTTTTTTAGGTTTTAAATTAATGCTATCTAATTTATAATCCACCATAAGATGACCTCCGAATTAGTAAAACCATTGACTCATGCACCAAATTTTACGATTGACATATTCTAGTTCTAACAATAAATAATACACTTTTATATAAAAAGAAAAGAATTGTATTTTAAATATATACTTTTTCAATTATGAAATTATGAAGAACATAGAGTTCATTAGAATAATGTTTTAAGGAACATTAACTAAAAATGTCATCTTAAACTAGAGAAATTAAAATCATCTTGTCAGCAATGGAACTGGCAGCCATGTATAGTTCATTGACTTACCTTTTTTTTTTTTATTTTTGTCTCATAATAATGGTTAATCAGAGCATGCAAGACATTTTAGAGTAATTTTAGCCATAAAAGTTCGTAGATTGATTAAGAGCATGCAATCCTCCAATATTTTTTGAATTGAGACTTCAAATAGCATAATCATGCTTGCTTAGACAATAGACACATTAATTTAATTATGTTAATTATAACTGACAGCAAGGTTGCCTTTCAATATAATTAACTATTGACCTTTCATTAAAAGGTTTTATAATTCTACCGGTTCAAATAACTTTTTAAAAGCTTGTTGGATCATAGTTTTTGAACTAATTTTTAGATTGTGTTACTCGAAAGTTTTTTAGTAGCTTTTAGCATTTTGATTTGTCAAAATATTAAACACTATTTTTTATAGTATTCGATAATATAACGCTTAAACTAACTTTTAAAGATTAAGATAGTGTTTTATAAAAAACTAATTTATATAACATTTAGCTTTTAGCATTTTATGAAAAGCTACTTGAAAACCTAACAGCTAAACGCTACTAAAAGAGCTAACGGTTATCAAAACAGTTAATTTTGTCAAACAAACCTTTAACATGTTTAGTAACATAGCTTTTATAATAATTTTTAGAAATTGAGTTAATTTTTTACGAAATGTTAAGCACTCTAACTTTTTGTGTTTACCTTTTAATTAAACTTTTTTTTTTAAATTATACATATTGTTTTTTCTTCAGAATTTAGCTAATTGAATAACTAATATCTTTTCTTTATCATTTAAAGTTAAATAATTATTTTTACCGAACACTTTTCATTTGGAAAGCTAATGAATAATTATCAGGTAAAAATTAATATAGCTAACAGCTAAAAGGTACTACAACAACAGCTAATGTTACTAAATAGACTCAAAATCTAGTAATCCATATTTTTAGTGTGAATACTTACTCTCCAATTAATTACAAGCTTTGATATAATTAACTATCAACCATGAATAATCAATCATCAATTATTAAACAAAACAAGGGGATAAAATCAATAAATAAATTAGTGACAAGGCAATTTACCCATCTCACCATGTGATGACTCTATATATAAAAATCCCATCACATGCAAAGATTTGTTTGGCAAAGGGTCCAACACAACTTTTTGCCTGAAAAATGCACAAACAAAAGTCTTGTCTTTGCAAATCCGAAATCTCCCAAATTCACATGCCCATCGATTGCAATTTTGAACCTAAAAATTTGGTAGGGTTCACGGGCTTAGATGGTATAGAATGGGACATGTACTTGATTTATTTCCATGTGAAGGGAAATACAAACATCCATCGCTTTCCCTTTGAAGACAAAACCTTTTCTACTATTACCATTTGGATTTTTCTACTTTTAATTCTTTTTTTAAAATAATTCACCCAGCTAGAGTGAAACATTTTCTAGTTCACATCTTTGGATGTTTTTGATAGAAACAAAAAACCAAAACTTTTCTCAAACCACATTAAGTAAATAAAATAAAAAAGAGAAAGCAGCCTATGTTCCAAAATCATGGATCACCCATCCAATTTCCACTGAGTCTATGTTTTTTCTTTATTGATTCTATATGTCATTGGGTATGTACCTATCACATAGATGTAGATTTATTATATTATTTTAGGAGATTAAATATAAGAATTTATATAAAATTCTATATAATATATGAAAAAAGTGTCGAAATTTTAAAAAAGGGACGATAACTTCTGTCTGTCAATTGTGTTCATAAGTGATTTTCTGTTTATTTCTTTAATCCATTATAAATAGATATTTTTTTTCCTTTTCTAATCATAATTTCTCATTTAAGTTTAATGTTACCTTTCACAGCAACTTTTTAAATACTTTTTAACGTTTTAACTAAATGCTATTTATGTTATTTTTTATAATATTCGGTAACATAATATTTAAACTAATTTTTAGAAGTTAATATAACGTTTTATAAAAAGTTATCTTTATAACGTTTAGCTTTTAGCATTTTAAACAAAACTACTTAAACAACTATCAGTAGCTATCAACTAAAACAACTAACGGTTATATATTCAGTTAATTTTACCGAATAAGTCTTAAGTGATAAAGAAATTTGAACCTAAAATTAACGGTGAGAAACTAATTAATAAAACAAACTAAGCTTAATTAGTAAGAGACAATTAAGTTATAATATAGATGTGCAATTTAAGCATTGTATAAAGAAAAGAAATGATGCAATATTTTTTTTTTTTTTTTTGGGACAATATCGCTTTCAAAGTTTCAAAAGATTCAGTGAACTACTCAAAGCAAGTGACATATATGGTTTGGTAGGTAGTTATGGTACTTAATGCATAGAAGACATCATCTTTGCACACCTAATTTGCTTTTGTTTAACTGAAATAACAACCATCTAATAAAAGTAGTTAACAAGTTATGATCTTATTCTTCAAATTTTATATGCAAATACATTCAAAGTCCTTTTTAATTAATTAAAGAATATTAAAGGAGTGAATGATTAATTAAGAACATATAAATTAAAGCCCCCATTTCTTGGCCCTCTAAGATATTCAAGCTTGGGATAAGTTGGTCACATGACCAATAATTTGAGCAATTCCATTGTTAGGTTTGAGTTTTTTTTTTTTTTTTCTTTTTTTACCCCCCTCTTTAATTGTGACTAGGGGTGCCACAGTTCCGGAACCGTCGATTTTGGTTTTGGAACCGATGGTTCTAGTTCCAAAAAATCTGGAACCAAAACGGAATCGGGAATTGATGGTTCTGGCTACGTTTGGAACCGAACTGTTACGGTTCCAATTCCGGTTCTTTAACGGTTCTAAATCAACGGTTCCGATTGGTTCTATATATTAAAAGCAAATTGATTATATTAAAATTAGAAAATTTAAGGAAAAAAAATACATTCTTTATAGTTTTATCTAAAATATAAATAAATCTTAATTAATGATATTACTACTTGCCAGCTAAACTATTTTTATTACAGTCAACATTGTTAGCAAATTTTAGATTTGGTGATTTCGTTTAGGCGTTTGAAGTAGCTAGTTAGGAAGGATTAGGTGAGATTCTTCCTGTAGATAACTCTTATAGCAAAGCCCATTAATCCCCAAATAAGGATAGGCCCAGCCCATTAGACACCTAACTAAGGGCCTTAACAGCTCAAAACCATCACCTACCTATTGTAAAATGAAATAACATCTATTTCATTTCAAATAATGTAATTTTCTAAATTCATTAAAGATTCTTTCTCTAATTTGGAGAAATTATATTTTTATGGAGTTGAGAGGAAAATGGTTAATATTTTTCTTCCCCTTTTCAAACAAGAGAATATCCTTTCCCTTGATATTTTTCCTTGGATATTTTCTTTCCTCCAAAAAAAATTTAAAAGCAATAAAAAACAACAAAATCCTGCTTTCCAAACGAAGGGTAAAAGTAAACTTCTGTGTACAACGTAATATGTTACCTGTTAAAGAGCAGAATCCTGTGTACAGTACATTGCTGAATTTGGAACTAAACTTTGTTTATACTATAAAACACGGATCTTTCCTTGGAGAAATAACCAACCAAAACCAATCCAGTGCAAAGAGAAAACGATAACGGCAATCGGAACAAGTTGAATAAAACTGACACTGTCAGTAGTAGAACTCAATCTAGACCCAATCCCCAACAAGAGTCACTTAGCTACATGAGTTATTTTCTATCCGTTTCATTTAGAAAATGAAGTCTCTAAAAGGATTCTCATATGCTAAAAAATCCACCCATCAATTCCCTTTCCCGTCCTTTCTGTTCTGTTCTGTTCTGTTCTGTTCATAAATTTTCCAATCTCATAGATGTTTGAAAAGAAAACCACACTTGAGAATCAAAATATGAGGAGAAAATCATCAGAATAAATTAAACAAAAAACATTCATTTAGAATGCCTCCTTATGTTTATAAATATCCTCGTAAAAAAATTGCTGTTACAGTATACAGATTTAACATTAATGGTAAAAGAAATGCTGCATCAACTGAAATGTGTATATTTCGATCAACTTAACATGTGGCTGTTGTCCATACAGTGTCTTCCCCAATCATTCTTCTTATGCTAAACCAGCACGTCGCAGTTGCTTTGGGAAGTCATTGTATGTGAAACATTTGAAGCTTCTGCGCGAACCTGCTGGTGTAATTGCAAATCTGATATAATATTTCGACAATTGTCCAACGATTTTCCCAATTTGATTCAATTGTTAAAGGATAGGCACTTTGAGAAACATGAAAACAGAGAAAGTATGATCCGTTTGACCTCGTGTAAACTTTGATAAAAATGTTCTCCATGGAAGAAACCGGTAGGAACTCGCTACAAAACATCATTTGGATTGACCTTTGAGGCTATAAACATTTCCAATTACTCCCACAATTCCAACAATTATTGCCATAATTAACATAAACCATGACAAGAGCTTCTCTCCATGGCTCAAACTCTCTCCTCGTTGGTCCAATCTCAATGCAACAAGAGATGGAAATATAAAACCTAATGATACTGCCGTAGTTGCTCCTGTAAATTTGAAAGCTGTCCAAATGTTGGGAATCATGGTAGAGCCAAAATAAGTGAGTCCCAATAGCACTGCTGTTAATGCCAAAGATCTCTTTCGACTCTCAGAAAGTGGAGGTGATCCTTCAAATAACATGGCATCCACTGTTTGCCTTAAAGAGAAATGAATAACAGGAAAAACAAGAACCAAGTGTAATACATAACCAATCCTGACAATATAATCCAGGGCAGTGCTAAAAGGAACCCCAAGGTCTACATCGAAATTGGTCAATACATCAGATTCAGTATCCTTCCCAAAGAGTAAATAACCTGATACTGCAGTTGAAATGTAAATTCCAATGCAAAGAACAGTCGTGATTCTCCCCACACGATTCATCTTCTGAGGTGACCGCCCTTCGAGTTCATTATATATAGGCTGAACATTAAAATGGCAAACATAGGCATTTGTCATAATGGGAATCACCACAAGCAAATCCAGAATGGCTTTCTTCGAACTAAAATCAGGAGCCATCCTTGGAGACTCAATTTTCCCTTCAACCAGCTTAATAAAAGCAACAATAAAACACACAACAACAAAGACAACAGCTAAAGCCACCGAAGCAGCTGAAGTCATGCTTAGCGAATCAATCTTGTCCAGTGCACAAAGTGGTGCAAGAAAAATCACCACCACAATCAAAATAAGCAACTTCCTTTGATCCCACATCCCGTTCCCCAACCATTGATCAAAAACCCCCAAATGATGGGGCGATCCCGACAAAACGTCACCCAGAATTATCAAATACACAACCATAAAACCTCCATTGTTCACAATTATGCAAATCTCAGACAGAATCTTAGCAGTTTTTCCTAAAGCACTTTCAACAACTTCACCATATGAAGAAGCCTTACAAAGTACCGAAAACCTAACCAACAATTCCACACTAATTTCAGACACAATGCCCATCAGAACAATCAAAATAACCCCCAAAACCAATCCAAGAACCTTCATTGTAGCTGGTAAAGCCATGATCCCAGCCCCGATAATTGACGTAGCGAGATTAAAAACCGCACCATAAACACCAGACTCTTGATTGGATTTAGAAACAACAAATGGGTAATTATCAAGATCCAAATCATCACCATCATCGTCATCGCCCATATCATCACCTACAGCTTTACGATTCTCCATTTTGGAATCCTTATAATTGTCCCCACCATCAAATTGGAGGTGGGTTTTTCTTGGGTATATTGGGGTTTCAGGATCGTGGTGCAATTGTAATTCTACGTATGAAGTCTTTGGCAAAGGTGTGTAATTGCTATCCATTGCATATATATAGAAACAAAGACAACAAAAATGAATGGATCTTGAAATAAAACAAGAAAAGAACAAAACTTACAGGTAAATATTGAGAGGTCCTTAGATCTAAGGATCTAACTCTGAGTCAAACCTTGTTTTTCTGCTCTTGTTATTTGTGTTTGATGGAGGGAGGGAGAGAGAGAAATAGAGCTTGAAAGAGGAAAATGTCTGATTATTGGTGGAAAATGATTTTGGAATTTTTTTTTTTTCAGCTAAAAGTCATGCCACGTCATCTGTGCTCTAACTTCAAACGATGACTTGGTTACATTTGATTTGCTGTCTCCTCTGCCTTACAAAAGCAATGCGTACCAGGTAATGACCTAAGCAAAATCTATTGCTGTTCCCCTATATGATTGGATTTTTTTTTTTTTTTTTTGAAAGATGAAACATTTTTATTTTATATAAATATAGAAAAAAATTTTATATTGAATTTCCATAACATTTAAAGTAATATTATCTGTTTAAAATCTTTGAGGATAGAGAGAACGATCATGTTGAATCTTATTTCTTAAAAAATAGATAATAGGGGAGGAAAAGTGAAAAATTATATTTATACATTTAAAGAAATATGATAGATTGGATAGTGCTATAGTTAAAAGTAATATTAAATAAATATTTCTTTAAAAAAATTATAACTAATTGGATATTCCAATTAATCATTTTAGTGGTTATTTGAGTTGTAGCCTTGTAGGATTTAAGGTAAAATACTGTAATTGTATAATCAAGAAAAGAATGATTATTACGATCATTAAATTTATTGCATTTAATCTATTTTATTTTTATTTTATATAGTGTTTTCAAAGTTCTATTTTTAGTTTTAATGATTCAGCTTTATTATGAGAAACATAAGCTTCACATTTCGTATTTTTTTTATTTTATCACTTTTTACTATAAAAAATTAATAAATAAATAAATATTTACTCATTTTTTATGTTTTTAAATTTCTCAAATTCTATCAAATAGGTAATATAACTTTTAATGATTTATAAATTATCTTTCATAAATTTTTCATATACTTTTTCATTAATATTAAAAAATTATTAAATAATCTAAGGATAATATTGTGCAAATTGAAGGTAAAATTATCAATCGGCAGTAAAATGACATAATTGTAATTAAAAAGATATCAAAAAGATTAAAAGTGAAAATGTGGTAGTATATTAAGGCTAAACGAACAAATTGAATCGATAGCATTACCGTAATTATAAAATATGAAAAGGCTAAAGTGAAAGGATGGTGTTGTAATTTATATATATATATATTAAGGGGTGAATGGAAAAATCTCTGTTGTGGCAACAATGATTTACCACGCGTCTTAAATAATAATAGTAATGTAAATGGGTAATTTTTCCAAATAATAAATTTTGTTCTGCTATTAATAGTCTCAAGCCACCTATGTAACGGTAACAAGTGACACGCGCAGCTTATTTCTCTTCTTCTTCCTTCTTGAGGACTAAAAACAGATTTTTCTTCTCTCTAGAAATTTGATGGCGGAAAGAACTGAAGGGAAATGGTGAATCAGGTAATCGGTCAACGGAAACCCTGTATTTGATTTTTTTTTTTTTTTATTTGTGTTTGGTTTTGAAATTTTTATTTTTCTGCCCTTTAATTTCTATCCTTTTTATTGATTTATGTTAGAGTTTTTCATCTAAATATTAATTTTAAGTATTTATCTAAGCAAAAAGAGTTTAAAATTTTGTCTTTTTATTCCTTTGATGCAGTTATTTGCTGTAGAATCAAAATACCAGAATACAATTATATCGGTCTACGCTTTAAAGGTAAAATTTTGAACTTTATGATTTTATTTGTTAACTGCAAGATCTTAGCTTTTGCATTTTTATTTTTGTTAATGTGTTATTTGCAGTAGAATTAATACTGAAATGGAGATCAAAAGACTTTCTTTCTTTGTAATCTTAGCCCTAGTTGACTAATTGTTCTTGATTGAAATCAGACGGGTACCAATAATTGGGGGTAACTAGCCGAAGTGAAGAACCTGCTATGGATTCAGGTGATTGGAGAATTCAGTTACAGCCTAATCACGATAGAGAATTGTCAACGATATCTTCTACTGTTTTTTTTTTTTTTTCTCTCTCTCTGCTTAAGGAAATGCATATTTTGATATGTTCTTACAACTGTATATTCTTTTGTTATGAAGATTCTTTACAGAGTGTGTATAGAACTGGACATGCAAATGGATGTGATTGGCAAGAGGAAGTCTATCAAGAGGTAATTTTCATGACATATCTGTGCTTGAGAAAATTTATATATGTTATAGGAAATTTACATTTCTTTTAGCTCCCTTCGTATTTTCATGGAACACTTTTATTTTTCATTATGAAGAAATAAATCCTTACTCTTTTTGATAACCTATGGTATTTTTTTTTTTCCATATTTTTATAGATCAAAGCAGAAATGTATTAGTGTTACTTAAATCGTAGTACGCTGTGATACCCGGTAGGGGTATGAGTATGGGTGCAGGGTACAATACTTTTTAAATTTGCGGTAAGCAGTACGCTATATGGATATGTAAGATGATAAAAAAATTTATTGAATTCGCTTTGAATTATATGCATGATAAATAATATAATTAAAAGTAATTATTTAAAACCTATTAAATATGCTAAGTGACTAACTACTATAATTAAAAGTCTAAAATTTAGAGGAGTTTAACTAGAATTTTGACCCTCAGTATTCTATAATAACCGATTGGCTCGATTTGCTAATTTTGGTGTTCTGGTACGCATTTGTATCGCGATTGGGTATGGCGTTTCAGAAAGGCAGTACGGAGTGCAACCCACCGATCTAACTAACATTTTTGCCTGAACTAAATGAGATGTACCAGAAAACGTTGACGAAGATACAGCAGGTAATTGAACATGCTATATATTTGTGTATCAGTTCATTGCCTGAGCATTTCTTGGAAACTCACAGATATGTTATTCTTTGTTTTGCTGCTTGACTATCTTCCACAGCTACCCATGCCAGAGGGACTTGAGAAACTAAAAACATTTAAGACAATGCTAGAGCGCATGATATCATTCTTACATGTTTCAAAAGACAATGTTTTACCTGGTTTCAAGGATAAGTTGGGTGCTTATGAGAAGCAGATTGTGAAATTTATAAATGCAAATAGATCCAGAGAGAGAACTTCTGAGCTTCAGTCTCGTATGGGATCATTATCACTAGCATCATCGTAGGCTTCTAATGATATGGATCTGGACCTTTAATCATTTCGCATTTATGGGTTTGGTGGATAACTGGATTCTTAGAAAATGACAAAGATAAAGAAACAGAAAGGCAGAACCTGAGAATTCTTGGAATGACGATGATTTTTAATGTTGATTCACAAAGCAGTAGAACCGAAACTGATGTCTTTGATAAAGACGAAGAGGGCAAAAATGGCAAGTTATTGGTGAAAATTGTTACTTACTAGAGAACTATATATAGTTGGGCCAAAAAGGCCTAAGCCCAACACAGTGTACTTTTGAATGATGTTCCAAGTTTTGAGCAAGGGATTTTGTTTTCGTATGTTTGTTTATATGGGAAAAATTTTATGTAAACGGGTCCATGAGGTTTTTTTATTAAAACGATGATATTTTTTACCATATATTGAAAAAAAATAAGATTGAAACAATTTTTAAAGAATAATTACCGTCGTTGGTTCGATCCATAAGTGTGGCTATAAATCCGATCTAAACAAGTAATTTTCAGTTTATATAGCATTGCATGTACATGTGTTGCACATAATTTTTTGAAATCTATTAAGTATATAATTTTAATTATAGGATTTGATGCTTTAAAATTTGATTAAATTTAATAATATAATGCAGGACGCATAATTTACTCGAATTTTATAAGTAATATGTTTTAAAAATGTTCTAATAAATTAATAATTTTAAGATTAAAGCGAAAACTTCCATTTAAGTTAATAGTACTTAAAAATTTCATAGAAAAAGGATGTTATCCGTGTATGAATTTTCTTTTATTCAATCAACGAATCCTACGGTAAAGGTTTTATTATTCAATTTCGTATTAATAAATTGATAATATACATGTATATTATTTAAAATAACTATTTAAGTGTTTATTCAACTATTAAAGAGAGATGGAATACAAATAAAAATTAATGGAACGTAAATATATCTCCACTCATAAAATAAATGAGCTATTAATTTTGTCTATTAGATGAGGTCTGATTGGTTCCTCACTTATGTAATGAGTAAGAGATCTCAAATTGTGTTTTTATCGATTTGGTGAGTTCAGAAGAATGGTACTCCTGGATTTTTAGTAATATATATTGACAACTTTTTGAATAAATAAACAAAATTACATTTTGACAACTTTTAATAATATATATTGCTTAAAGAAGTTGTTTCTTTTAATTAATATATTAAATTGTTACAACTTATCAATAATGGTTAAAATTTACAATCATCAATGATTCCATTTTCATGTCTCAGCCCTTAATCCTACTTTCACACCTTTCTTTGCTTTTGTGAAATATCACATCATTTTATTTTTGTATCTCTCTATAGTGTGAAAGAGAGATTGAAAAGGAAAGTTCACTTGTTACAACTTTCTTATTGTTGGTCCAATAGTAAAAGGTTGAGGATCATTATGGTGAGATGAGAACAAGCACAAGGAATATAAACTTTAATTTCTCACTTTGATACACAGAGTTGGAACCGAAATAACATTATGAGTTATACAGTAAGGATAACTTTCTCCTTCGAATAATATTTACTAAATTAATGATAATTTTTATAGTGAAGATGACTTGAATCCGAAACTTCTCGCTTCTTATATATTTTATAAGTTGCAGAAAAACTATGAATGACGATAGATCAGGTACCTACTTAAAATATACTACTCAAACCCGATTATAAATTTACGTTTATTATCCGAACTCATCAAAACCCATTTAACATTATATATATTCATCAAAACCCCATTTTAACAATCTATATATATATATTATATATTATATATATATAGTTTTCTTTTTGAGAAGTTTTCTTTTTGAGAAAAAATAATTATTTTAAATATTTTTAGAATATTAATTAAACGGGTAGCGAGTATCTGTGTCTTTAAACTGGAACTTGCTTCGCAACTCAATATGAATAGTAAAAATGCTATTCAAATCCATTTCAAATCAATTAAAATTTGATCAATCAAATCATGTAAATTGTCATTTCTAGGAAAAACAAATCAGATGATACATGATTAATATAAGCTATTCTCTCTTTTATTTATTTATTCTTTATTATTATTATCTGTATTATATTTTCATATCAATTTATACGCATATGTTACTAATACAAATAAAAACATTTGGAATTAATACAAATAATATTATAATGTAAAAATTAGCCTATCAAATTATGAAAAAGAGAAATTTAAATCCTTGTTAAAATGGACTAACATGTTAGAATTTAATATTATTATTGAACATTTTGATGTTAATGGCTTTTGTTGGAGATGGTGGGGCTGACATTGACAAATTAATTAAAACAATCTCGTTCCCATCATATTCTTTTTTTTTTTTTTCTTTTGAAATGACCAATAAAGCAATCCATAGTGATTTCATATCTTCTTTCAATATTTCCTAAATAGGTATAATTATGAATAAGTTTTCTAGAATTAATTATGAATAATTTTGAGTTGACGTTTTACTATTCACCGAGTATTAATAAAATTGTTAATAGGATGGGTTGAGGGAGAAGAATGTACTATTTTCTCGATCTATGTAAAACATTACGTACCGATAAAATATTAATTAAAGTCTATCTGTTATGATTTAGTTGATTTTTTCACTAATATGATTAATGAAAATTTTTTAAGTTTGAGTCATCTCAATCATAAGCGTTTTCAATAATATTTTTTTTTCAATTTTACACTTATTTATATTAAATACATAATAATAATGCGAAATAAGAGTAACAATGTGAAATAAATGGTAATTTGAAGAAATTAAGTGTTTTCTTAATCCCGCATAATAATATTAATTTTCTTATTATAAAATTTGAATTGCTTTAATTTATATTTAGCATGCAAATAAAATTTAAATATTCTTACAACATTTCGTTAGACATGTTCAAGAGTTCAAATATTGGGTTAGACATTTAAAAACTGTACTAAAACGTTATTGCCCGTTTATTCTATCAATTTTTTTATAAAAAAAATTATAATTAATTAGTTGTAATTTAAAAAATAATATATTTTTAAATCCGGCTAATGACAATTTTTTAATTATAATAATTTGAACTCGCCTCTACGCATTAACCACTCAAAAAGGATGCGAGAAGATGAAGAACACTTTTTTTTATTATTATTTTTTAATAATGGACCTCACAAATAAGTTAGGAATTATGTCATGTCAACTTAAGAAATACCGATAATATTTCGCGAGAATTTAAAAAATTGTTATTACGGGTAGATATTTTGTTTTATTCAAACTTAAAAAAACCTGAACAGCGACAATTCGTTGCGATATCTCGAGGATATATCGAGAGAGAGTGGTTGCTACTTGGCCAGATAATATAATAAAAGAAAGTCAAAAACAAAATAAAAGAGCGCGTACGAATGATGGACGTGGAGAATGGACTTAACAATACGACACATCATCCTTGATAGACCTTAGCTCTATCTTACTAGCCATTTTATATTTCGGTTAAAAATTAAAAAAAAAAAAATTCGTATTTTTAGTAATACTTGAAAATAATGGGTCAAATAAATGGTGCTTCCTTTGACTATTAATAATCAGATTTTTTTTTTTTTTGAGAAATAAAATGTTCAAGGAGATTCGTAGTGAAGCATGATAATATAATTGCACGTGTTCAATTAGCATTTGATAATTTTGACTTCTCATTTACCAACATGTATATATTTTATCATAAGATTTTAATTTATTTTTTAATTAAAGATTTTACCATCAAGTTAATAATGTGGAAGAAAAATTATCACAATTTATATTATTTGGTCAATTTTTTTTTTTAAGTATGTTTCCTATTTTATTAGTCTCCCCATGGTAATATTCTACTTTTAATAAGACAAAAAGAAATGTACACATGAGTATACTATTCTTGATACTTATCTAACTATTAATTTAAAAAAAAAATCAAAAAATAGGTTCTAATTATGAAAAAATTAAATACTTTAAAAACAATTGAACTAAATAATAATATAAAAAACTATTGGGTCTTACTTATGATTTTCACTTTTTTTTTATTTGTAAAATAGTTCAATGAGCTGAAATAATATTGTAGGCTCTTTTAACTCATCAATTTAATGAAAACTCTTGTAGTTGAGAGAATTCAAATTCGAAATTTCTTATTAATCACATAAGTGAAAAGACTAATAAAATCATGTCCGGTTGATTAATTCTCAATATTTTTTTAAATAATTAAAAACAGAAGTAGAAGATAAAAGAAGTAAATAAAGGATTAAAAGCGTGAAACGTGCGTTTGGTAGTGGTTCACGTTTCATTGAATAACAAATACCCAAATTCATGCAATAAAGGCCAAAACTGGTCTTTTCAATTAATTCATTCTATTTTCAGTTTAAAAATATGATTTATCAGTTAATTGTCCATTTATTATTCGCCGTTGGATTTTTCTTAAACATATATATTTTCTAATTTAATCAAAACTTTCACTTCATTATATATATTGAATCACTAATTAACTTTATGTATATATTCACTAATTAACTTTCTGTATATATATATATATATATATATATATAATATATTATAGTATTAATATATATAAATTACTAATTCAAACCTATTAAGGTACGATTGCCTTTTGAATTTCAAAATTGCAATTTTAACCATGGAAAAAAATAAGTGATACAAAACAATAAATAGATTGCCAATAAAGTAATTTCTAAGTTTTAATAGTTGATATCTCAGCTTTTGAATCTCAATCTTACAAGTAAAGTTCGTTTGAGAACATAATCCATTATCCTTTATCCAACTATTTTTTATTAATGGAATTTTTATATTTTTAAATAATATAAAGGCTCGTTGTTAAAAGGAATGATTAATTTATTATAGGGACATACATTGTTATTTAATAAGTGTAGGTTTAAGAAAAAATTATACAAATATGTTGCTTTTAGCAATTAATTAATTAATATGGAGAATAAAAAAAAAAAGGAGAATTTTAGGAAAATCAAGGTTTTGAATTAGGGTATATAAGTAGTTAGGTATAACTTCCCTTTCCAATTCTTAAGCATGGAAGTCAAAATAGATCTAACCATAGTGCGTTTAGACGAAGGCAAAGGGACTAATGATATGATAATTAACGTCTTAAAAATCAAAATGGATTGAGTTACGTGTCACTTCCAAAGCAAAGGGAGGGCATTAGGAGTAAAATAACGTCCTCATCATCTAAAGAAAGAAAGACACAATTTTTTTTTTTATTTTTTTTTTTTTTTTTTTTTTTTGCATTTTTGCATTAAGAGTAGGAGATTTTATAAATAAAAAAAATATTTATTTACGGTCTAACCCAAAAATTAGACCGTAATCAAGATAATTTTTTAATAATCAATAATTAAATAACTAATTGCAACTGCTGTATCAAACAAACCTTTACCCTTTTTGGTTAAATTATACACCATTGTCTATAAAATGCAAATTGCAGTTGTTTTTGTCCAAATGTGACATCATTTCCATTCTAGATAAGTTGATCAAATAACATTTTATTTTTCAAAAATGCGTTACATTATATATATTCACTTTAAAAAAAAAAGCATTACATTATATAAGAATATTTCTTCTTTGAGGTAGAAAATATATACCTTTTTTTAAAATTCTGTAATATATATAAATTAATTCGTAAAGTTGAATTTATTTATATTTTTTTTCTAAAAATTGTATATTAATCTGAGAAAAAAATAATTTCTAAATCTGTCATCCACACGTTTCTTCCCTTTTATTTGTCCTACGTCCTTTGATGAAGTTTACTTCCGACAAAGCATGTACTCTGATTAGCAATATATATATATATGAATGGAGATGGGTGTTGTGTATTGTTAGTGGAGAGAAGTGTCCAATGAGAATGCAACAACAATCTTAGCGTCACTATTTTATCAAGAAAGCTCACATCGAAGCTTTAAATAGAGTTTATATAAATAAATAATTACTCGTTGATTGACATTTTTCTCTTTTTGTAATCTATTACATTTTCTGTCTGTTTTCATCTTTCAATTACATTTTAAAACGGTAATTGAAACTTTTTATACTTAACCAAATTACTTTTATTCCAAATTGGTTCTTCAATCTTTATAATTTTCTCTTCCTTATTTTTCGTTAGTTCTTTATAATGGCTATTGCCACAATATGTACATTTTAGGAAAACGAAAAATTCTCTCTCTTCTATAACAACCGGTGTTCAAAAGTTTACTAATTTTCGATTATGTCCCGTTTGAATACCGGAATAGAGCCTATGCATGGGAAACTCTCTTAACATACACTAAAAATTTGACCTTAAAACTTTTAGTAAAAGCAGTAGTTCCAAACAAAATGATTGAAAATATAAATAATTCACTAAATTAATTATTTAAATCCTTTTGCTCTTGAGAAATAAATATGACATTTTTAACTTTTATTTACTATTAGATCCTTCTATTTAAAAAATTAGCATTTCCCATTTAGAAATATACAAGTTAAAAGTTGGATGGAAATAAAAGTAAAAATTAGAAAAGTCATAGTTATTTCTTTTAAAAATAAATAGAATTAAGTGTTAATTTAGATATAATTTAGAGATTTAATCGCTTTTTTTTTCCCTTATTTTAATAATTAAGGTCCCTTTTACCACTGTGTCTAAGTTTTTTTTTTTTCAATTCTAACCAAATGAAGAAAAAGTAAACACATTGGTGCCCTTTGCCTACTCAGCATCATTACTTCAATATTCAAACTTGTAAGAGCTCAACAAATCCAAAATTAGGGGAAAAAAATCCTATCAATTATATCATACTATTCAAATTTTTAATCATAAAATAAAGAAGAAAAGCACAAAGATGATGTTTTAGCACTTTGATATTTCTTTTTGGTTCCACAAACGTGAATGAAACGCAACATGGCACTTCTCTACTCACATATATAATAACAACTCAAACCGCCAAAAAAAAATAGTGTTTAAGGGTTTTCGTCACGTGTGTTATTAGGCCATTTCTTAATTAAGAATATTAAAAAAAAAACTTGAAAGTAACCATATATAAATCGTGGCTCAGTTGGCAATGTAGGCTAAACATATGAGAAGAGCTCTTAATTGACAATGTGGCTCAATTAACTGTGATTAAATTCAAAATCGGATTAGATGATTATTGACTATGAATCCAAATACCGGTAGTTTACATTAAAATACTTAAGGGAACTAGTAATTTGATATTTTAAGTGAAAGAATAAGATGATGATATTCAATGGAAATGGAATATATAAAATCGAGAATTCGAAATCTAAATTGATATTATTGGGGGGTTTAAACTGAAAGTCATTTCTAGTTTAAATGCACGTGTTTGAAAAAAAAAAATAAAAATTTTAATCAATCAGATGAGATTTAATAATTATAATTAACCCTAACTTTCATAAAATTAGGATTTTTAATATAATATATTAAGGTTTCATTCTTTAAATCAATACAAATCATAGAGCCCTTGCATAAAGACTAGACGTAACTAAATTGTTATAATCAAAATGGCACAATAGAGTTGGTTAACCTAATAAGAAATTCTATTTAAAAATTGTAAGGTGAATTTCAAAAAACTCGTGGATCTTCAAAGTATTTTGCTATTGCAAATTTTATACATATTCTAATTAATTATTCACGAATTAGTTATTAATAATGAACCCAAATATTTGAACCATTAGATCTAATGGAGAAATTGGCTGTAGTATTAAGTTTAAAAAAGACAGAGGTCATCTATTGAGTAAATTATTATCCAAAAAAAAAATTAATGCAAAAATTAAATACTCCACATAAAACGAAAATATCATAAACACGACAAGCCAAGAAACAATAAAAAAGCAAAAGCTAATCTGATTTGTGCCAAACGATCGAGAATTTATTAATTCGAAACAAACATAAAAATTTATAAAATAAAGAGAAAGAATGAAAAAGAGTTATCATAAGAGATAAGAATGAGTCTCTCTTTATATTTACACGTTTGATTTTTTATTTTTGAAATATTATATTATATTATATAGTCATAAAAAAATATTATTCTCTCTGGAAATTATAGACCTTCCCCTTGAAATTAGAACAAACCCCACATCAACCTGAGAGACATTTCCAAATTATTCAACACAAACTATGTTATGCCTGTTTCGTTTGTCTTCAACTTACTGCACTGTTATGAGTCACCAAACACCAACGCTGGTAAAAGGACAAACAATAGGTTGGTGTTTTCGTTTTCTCTCTCTTTTTTTTTATTATGTTTGAAAGAAAATAAATCAGATTAACATCTGAATATGCATAAATAAAAGATATTGTTAGATTACAGCTAATTTAGCTGATTCATGTAGTCGATACTATTTCGTATCAAAATAGTTAGATTGTAAGTATTTGATAAGTTTTTAATAAATTTTTTAATTAACAGCTAATAGCATATAAAAGTCTAAATCAGCTTCCATAAATTAAGTTTTGAGGGTTTTTCACGTCAAGCATCAGCTAGTAATTGATTCATATTTATATTATTTAAAACTTCATTAACCTCATAAAAATTATTGCTAATAAAACTATTTTTTTTTTAAATTGATGTTTTTATGATCATTTCATTGATAGTTATTAAAAATAAAATTGTATTAAATATTATTTTAATAATATAATATATTAAAATAAAAATTAGTTATAATATTATTAAAATAAAAATTAGTATATTTTCAATTTAAATATAATATATATATATATTATATAATTATATATATATAATTATTATGCTCTTGATGGTAATTTTATATTTTCATTGCCAAAATTTTACCAAATACAAATAGTAATCAGTTAACCGCTATCATATGGTATGAACACTAAATCAAAATAATTAAAATTAATAGTGGATTAAAACATAAGTAATTATCTTCAGAATTATCTACCATATTGCTAATAAAAATAAATAAATAAAAGATATTCTTAATAAAAAGTACTTTCTAGACATTAACTATTTTCTTTTAAAAACAACAGGTAAATAATGATATATAACACAAAATCACTTGTTTAAGTGAAAATATTGAAATAAAAATAGAAATTTTTGTAATTTATATCTCAAAATTAAATTGAACGAACCTAATATTTAGTTGGAGGTAAGTGTAACATTTAAGAAAGTGCAAAAAGTGTTTATATTTAGTTTGCATTATCAATTCGACTTTACAAAAAATAGATTATTCATATTCCCTTATAGAAAGGAAGTATTTTCCTTAGAGATAACTTGGGAACTTTTCTAATTAAGTGCAATAAATTTACCAATTTATCATATTTTCCAAATACACTTAAATTTATATTATAGATATTATTTTTTTTTCTAATTTAAAGCAATTTATTCTCGAGGAAGTTAATTTTCATACCAAACATATTTGAATTACACTTTTTATAAAATAATTTTCTTGAAATTATTTTTCAAAAGATATTTCTCAAAAATAGGTGATTTTGAACTAAAGAAAACCAAAATTTAACTATTCTTGACAGACAAAAGAGGTAATATTTTCTCCAATGCCAACATTAGATAATGGACTTTTCTAGTACTAATTTGAGGAACACTGAGTCATTGACTTTTCTCTTTGCTGAAAAAGAGGATGAAATATGGGCCCATCCAACCATCCAGAACTTTCGTTATTATTTTTTTTATTATTATTTTTTAATTAATTCTACAATTAAATAGATAAAAACTTTAAAAAAGAATATTCCTTTTTTATTTTTATGTTGGAAAAGTCTTAATTGTAAACACGAATAGTCAAGTTTCTGCTTTGCCTCTCCATGAATATACTTTATAGGTTTAATTATATAATTTTCTAGTAACTTCTCAAGAAATATCAATTTTTACGAAATTTATATAATTATAAAAATTGTCAAATTTGGTAATCAAAACTTGTGTGCGATGTGATATTTTAAAAATTGCAACGTATAAAAGCTCGTCTTTTAGAATCACATATATATATATGAATTATTGTACTTTTTTATTGTGATTTTAACAATGAATATGTCATGTTCGTATTAAATACCGTTCATATTAAGTATCGCTCTAAAGAAAATTTTAAAAATTACTCCAACACTATCCAACTAAAAGAAAGACTTTTAATGTGACCCATTGAAGTCCACATCAAAAATGCCCTAGCTGTGGAAATAGATTTCAAGATTTGGCTCTCATTTATTGACAAATTTCCTTATTCAATACATATAAATATTATATCACTAGCTTCCATAGACATTTCAGAATTTAGATCAGTCACTTTCTATTGACCACGTAAATACAAATTCTAATTTATTAATCATAATTAATAAAATTAATTTCCGTATCTCAAAAAAAAAAAAAAAGGTCATTGACAACGTAACCCCACTGTCCTAATAAAAAACCAAAGACCCACTATCTGACAACTGACGCCTTACGCCAGAAAAAATAAAAGTGAACCCAAAAGTACTTATCGAGAACTCAATTTATCGAGATATTTCACTTGTTGAGATTTTTTGAATGATAAGTTGGTTTTGCGATAATCTCGGGATCTGGTAGCCTAACTGGATTGACTGTTTCGACTTTGGAGAAAAATATGAATAATTAAAATATATTAATAAAAATATTGGAAAGGACACAACACGTCATGAAACTACTAGACCACTTCAGTGCAGAGAGTAAAGTATACTCTCCGAGATGGCGCGTGTAAGTTATGATGTAGACAAGGCATGGGCAGTGAGTATTCGGACTATCTTAGAAAACAACCAAATAAATAAATAATAAAAAGAAAATAAAGAAGCCATGCAATTGGTACGGTCGCCCAGCTGTAACGTGACAACTGACAAGAAACTATTATTTGATAGAGGATGGTTTGAATTTATATTTATATATATAATATATATATGACAGCAAATTAGTATTTTAACTGCATATAATGAAAATGATTAAATAATTATTTATTAAAGAATTATTCATTTATAGTTTGAAATATATATATTTAATCTCTACCAGATACAATGAATATTGTTTATAATTTTCATTAAACTATAATTGAAGAGAAAAATCACATTTTAGTGGGCGGAGTATTAAAATTAAAGTAATGAGAGAAATTAAAGATAAATTAAGTCAATTTTAAAAATATTTTATCATAATATATGTGATTTAGTTACTTTATTAATCGATAATCATTCGTGTAAGAAGTAAAAATCTTAAAATTATAAATAAAAAATTAGTGAACGGAGTATTTATTATTTGTACATATATTTTTATACTTAGATCAGTAATATTTGTCTAAAAATGAGAATCACTCTCATTTATTTAATTACGAATCGGTGCATATAAAATAAGATGAAATTTTTTTTTTCATGATTGAAAGGGACATGATTGGCTATTTTAAAATATTATAATAATAAATTTTTTTTTTTTTTTTTTTTTGGAAAAACAGAAGACACATAAATGGTGGAATGTGGATAGAAAATAAGAGGCAGACAGTTTTCTGCTGTTTGGAGGTTCAAAGTTTTTAACCGTTGGACTTACATGGTTTTGGAAAATAATAAAGCAATGTCCTTACACAGTACATGTCATGTCATGTGAATCATCACTCATGTCTGCAGATTATAATTATTTTTTTTATACGTGAAAAATGCAATGAACTGAAATAACGAAAGAGACATAAGAACAATAATACCTGATTAGCTCTAATACATACTTTAACACCGATTCACAATTTTTAAATTGGTTGATTAGATGGTTTGAATTTATAAATTACTATTTTAGCATATAAAATCCAACTTGCTAATATGAATTTACACATTTTATTATTATCAATATATAAAACTGAGTAAAATATTTTAGCTGCCTTAGAACTGTAGAAGTTTAGTTCAATCAAAAATCACTTGATCGTATTTGATAAACTTATTGAGTCATGTTATTAAATTCATTAAAT
Organism: Jatropha curcas; assembly: GCF_014843425.1. The sequence continues at coordinate 23,653,785 of NW_023590789.1, forward strand.
AAATAAGTGGAGATCGAGCTCGATTCATTACCTCGCGAGCTAACTTTTACTAAATCTACTCATGAGCTGATTTAACAGGTGAAAATTAGTTAAGTCTATACCAAAACTACCTTGTTTTAATTTAATTAATATATTGTTATTGATTTCATAAATTTTTAATTTTCATACTCTATCTTGATTTGAATAGATATTCAAAAATATTATAATGTGAATTTGTGATGACTATCAAACTTTAAAAGAATATATTTAATTGTAATCCAAACTCAAATGATTTTCTTAATAGAAATGAGTTTAAATTTCAGTAAGAGTTATCTTTTGTTTCATTTATTCTTCAATAGTTACATACACTTTTTATATTATTATTATGGATTTATCTTCAAACAGATATAATTACACTGATTCCCTAATTAAACTAAAAATTATTTAGACGTCAAATTGAATTATGAAATTTATATATAACATGTTCTTCACCCAATTAAATTGTAGTAATGAAGTTCTAACAACATGGATTACTAATTAAGTGATTTTGATTATTGGGTTAATTTTGGTGAGGGGTTGCTATTAACTTATTAGGGGGGCTTATTTGAATAACTTGGAAGTAGAGTGTGAATGGCCTTTGAAAGAGATGCTTAGTTTGATTAGGTCTCAACATGGCATTGTCACAATTGGGCCTACAGATTCATCTCATCAGAGTAATCAGACAATCATATGTCAGTAATCAGACCAAACTTCATATACAATCATATACATCCTTTAAAATTTTTGGATATGAATTAAGAAAATAATTAATTTTTTAAATTATAAAATTAAAAGTAATTTGAAAAAACAGTTGTTATATATAACGTAAATAAAAATAATATTGAAAAAAACGTCATTTATTATTTTTTTGAAATATTAAAAATAATTTATATTTTGAAGGCAGTAATGATAAAAGTTAGAGTGTGACTGGATTTCTAATAATTAGTCTATTGATAAAAGTTAGAGTGTGACTGGATTTCTAATAATTAGTCTATTAAAACAGGCTGGCTAGAATCTAAATTAGGTTTAAATTATTGTTCTAAATCCCGCCTAAAGGGTAAAAAAGGGAATTGCCCTAGTATATATTGATTTGGTCGAAAGGGTGTCACGTTAGCTTGAGTCTAATCTAAGGTAGAAGAGTACAAGAAGGTGGATTTTGACCAACAAAACCTCATTGTTTAAGCAGATGAAAAGTGACAGAAATGCATTCATATTTGATGGGTTTTGATTGATATTTTTCATTTAAAATAAAAAAAAAAAAAGTTTCCTTTTCAATGCTTGCTTTCAATTTAAATGATTCAGTTACCAAAATCATAAAGCAATTAAACAAACTTTTCAAGGATAAAATTGTCCCTTTCAATTGTGAGTTTCCTTGAAAGCTCTCTCCTCCATCAATGGTTTGGCATTATCAACATCTTTCTTTTTCTTTATTTCTTTTTTTTTTTTAGTATTATTATTATTTTATATTTCTTTTCTTTTTCAGGTGTCTCTATCAACTAGAGAGAGTAGAATTTTAGCTGAAGCAACTAATAGAAAGTGTTAAATAGTTCATTGGCTTGGCTACCTAACAACTCAAGCCACGGCCAATTATAAGTAGGCTTTTAACTATATTATTATATTTTATGTAGTCAATTTAATAATTTTTCTTTATATTAACTTATATCATTTTGAATTTGTTTGGTACACATCTCTCTCCGTTGTCTTTCTTCTTTTTCTTTTAAGATTCCTACGCGTGTCTCCCCGTTTAAATATAAATAATTTTAATCATTTCGACGGTGATAATTTTAAATTTTAAAGTTTTAATTTTATAAATAAAATTTATATATAGATACAGCTTTATTTATGTTTTTTCAATCATTTATCTATTTAAAGAAATCCTAAATTTTAGGAGTAAGATTATATATTCAAAATTTAGAAGTGCCACTGATGAAAATATTTTATTTACCTAAATAATATATCTGATTCAAGCATAAATTAGTATCGCCGAAAACGTAGATAATAGATGGTGAGGAAAAAAATTTAATTTTGAGGTGGAATGCAAAAAATTTATCCTTTTCTTCTTTTCTTTTAATTTTTAAATTTAACCCTTTTATTTTAAAAAATTTGCCAATTATGTGGCAAATTTTTTTTTCCATGTTAATTATCTAAATCGAGGGTATTATGGTAATTAGCTCTTATTTTTAATTTTTTTTTCCATGTTAATTATCTAAATCGAGGGTATTATGGTAATTAGCTCTTATTTTTATTTTGTACAGATTAGCTACTTAAGTAGAATAATAATAGATTTACAAAATAAGAAATGCGATAATGTTACATTTTTGGAAGGAAATACTTATTTGGAAATTCGCTTTTCTAGAAATCAATCTTATATAAAAATACTAAATTCCAACAGGTAAATATACATATTCATTAAAATCATACCGCCATTTTAAGGAATTTAATAATGGAGTTATTTTCGGAATATAGGCCAAAAAAAAAAATACTAAAAGAATAGATAAAGAAATTTTGTCAATTCAATTACATTTAATGAAATCTGAGTGCGTTATAGATAATAACCAAATGGTTAAAACACTGTTATGGAATGTTGAATAGCTTTTTAGCTAAAGCTTAGCATTCTGACTAAAGTCAAATTACTATTTCAATTATTTATAATGGTCGGTGACTTAACATTTATAAGAGCATTTACAGTTAAAGAAACGTCATTTCATTTGTTAACATTTTATAAAATGTTAAATAGCTGACACCTATTAATACAGCTAACAACTATTATAATAGTATTACTACGACATAGGACTGAATCAATACTTTTAAAGTGGCTAATAAATAATAAAAAAAGGTTCAAACATTGAGTGGTCGGCCAATCATTAGACAAACCTACCACCCACATTTTTAAATGCCAAGGATCAAAATCACTTACTTATTTTATTATTCACTACAACGTATGAATTGACTAGTGGAAATTACTCTTCAAATCGATTCTAATATGCTTGATACCAATAAGATTAGGGGTTAGCATTCAACTATTAAATAGAATCAATCGATTTTGTTTACTTTTTTATCAGTAGAACGAATATCCCAATTTTTCGACACACTCTTTAACCGAGCATTACATATCTTTTAATTATTTAATCCTTCGTATTTATGTTTGCTAATTGTTCTATATTAAATACCTTTGTATATTTACAAAAAAAAGTCTTTTTTTTACTCAAAGAATATGAATATATTCATGGAAAATCTATATGTATATGTATATATATAGACAAAGTTTGAAATCAAAGTAAAAAAATTTACTTATTTTAAATGGTACAATTAAATTTTTTATTTTATTTTACAATACAAAATTTTAAAAAATAAATTGAATTAGAGGTGAAGCCCACTCTTGACACCCCCTCCATCAATAATGTGTGTGTGTATATATAGTGTAATTTTAAATTTAAAAAAGAAAAGTGTGGCAATAGGTTTTAATTACTAATGTTTATTTAATACGTAGTGGAAGCTAGTTAATTTGAGGGAGAATCTATGTGATTATGGTCAACAATTATGTTGTGATCATCCAATTTTAAATTTAAAAAAGAAAAGTGTGGCAATAGGTTTTAATTACTAATGTTTATTTAATACGTAGTGGAAGCTAGTTAATTTGAGGGAGAATCTATGTGATTATGGTCAACAATTATGTTGTGATCATCCAAATAAATAAATAAGAAAAGAAGGTTCACTAGTTGAAGTCTAGACCTTGTCCCCCCAGCTAAATAACCCTTCCGTACTTTTTTTTTTTTTTAATATAACCACCGAATTCTGGATACGTGAGTTTTAAATACTGTAAGATCTATATAGAGACGACTCTCATAACTTTATAATAATTTCTATATTCAAGACTCGAATTTAAAATCTTTACTTAAAAGAGAAAGAGTCTCAATCGCTCTATTCCAACCAATATTGATGTACTTAAACCTCCATTTAGACAAATACTTTATTTTCTTTGGACTTGTCCAAGAATTTATATTATGCTTCTTTTCAATTCTTAACATGGCAATTAACAATGACATGTGTGTGGCTATTAGTGTCCACTACTACTTGACCCCACTTTTTGTTTTTTTATTTTTTTGGTACCATATCAATTATTAATGACAATTAATTTTATAACCTATAATTAGACCACCAAAAGGTATATTTATAGCCCTCAAAGATTATTTTTCTTTTTTGTAATTTAATCTTTATATCATTATTGAATTTCAATTTCTTAAAAAAAAAAAATCAATTTCACGTCTCAACCTAGCATTTATAATAGGAAATGTCTCTGATTTCATAAATCCTAACATAATTAAATTTAAATTAAAAAAATATTATCCTAGGAATGCTGTCTTTGATCTACTTTCACTTTTTTTAGGTAATATGATAATTCAAGGCTCTATCAAGTAGTATCTCTATGAACTTTTAGTTCTTATCCTCATCTTGTTGTCTGCTTCATTGTTACAATTAGAGAATAATAATAAATTCTATATTTTGATTATAGATAATGAATATTGTTATAAGTTATTAATTATTGTGGTAAATTACTTTGAAATTTATAAATGTTAAAATTCTAAATTATCAAAAGGAAATTCTTTGAAATTCCACTTAAAATTCATTTAATAATTTCAAAAATAAAATAAATCCACTTATTCATTTAATTTTTAATTGAATCAAATAAATTTTATTTATAAAGTCATGAATTTGAAAGCTGGAACTATTGAGAAAGTTTTATTTGAATGGATACGATTTGTCTATATTCGATGTATAGACAATTCATATAACAAGGTAACTAAAAAAGGGTTTTTTAAACAAATGTTATTGTTTTTATCATTTTTCTCGGTCTATGATCATAAATACCATCATTTAAATTAAAATAATGTTTTTATCATTTTTCTCACTCTATGATCATAAATACCATCATTTAAATTAAAATAGTGTTGATTATTTTGATGTATAGGTAGTCTTGTATGCAGAATGTAAATAAGTCTTTCCCTTATTTGAATATCTCAATGAGAGAGAAAAAAAAATTGAAAATATAAAGAGAATGAGGTGAAATTCCTATATAGAATCAGTTTATCACGTTAGATATAGACCCGTCCAATCAAAACTTGAGGGTGAAAAACAAGAAAGTCATTATCAAAGCTTTGTCAAAATCTGAGGCTAGCTAAGTCTTCCAAAGATTTGTTGAGTTGTTAATTATATCTCCACTAGTGAGAATAAATTTTTTTTTATATAATTTTTTTAGTTAATGATAATTAAGTTTCTACTTAAAATTAATAAAATGTTAATTAAGTTTCAACTTCACTAGTTAATTATAGTGATGGTTTTAGGAATTTTTTTTTTTAAATAAAAAAAAAATGATGCAAGTGGAATTTTTTCTCTCGCTCTAAAGGGCACCCACAACATACAATAGTGGGGTTGCAAAAGGATGTCTATAAATGAAAGGTTTTGATTGAACTTCTTGTCATGGTTTGTTTTTAGCGTCAAGGGGAATAAATTTAATTGGGCTATGTACTATATATTATATATTATATATTTATTTATATATACATGAATGAGACATGTAATGTGGGAAAATACTCTTTTTAAGAACTTTCATTTCACATCCTTTGTCTCTAGTCTTGATTTTTCTTTTCCTAAATTCCTTTTTTGGTGCATTTTCTTTTTATACATCAGATTCAACCTTTCTTATCCTTTATTTATCAAAACATTAAAAATTCTTCTTGCATTTTAAGCTAATTTTATTTATAAAGTCAGAGTTTCAAAATTTAAACCATAATAACTTTTCATGTAGCGTTTTGACTAATATTCGATGGCATAACGTTTACAGTATTGTTTAGAGTTTAATAAAATAGATTATGAATGATTACACCTTTTAATATTCGATGAAACTCTTGTAAAATAGATCATAACTAATAGGACAACTAACAGTTACTATAGCAACTACTAAAATAACTCATTTTACTAAACAACCCTGTACAGTTGCTATTATCGGAAGATTTTACTTAAATATTACCGAGTATTAAAATATATTAAAAATATTAAATAATATATCATTGCATTCAATTCTCACCAATATATATTTTATAAATAAAAAAAAATTAAACATTTTGATTCTATTGATTAACGTACTGGTATTAGTGTAAGGAATATATTTATAATAAAAATTGAAAATTAATTGAAAAAAGGAAGTATGTGGAAAATTCTTAAAGAAAAAAACTCTATCACATAACCAATGGTCATTGCTCACGTACATGCAATATAAGAAGGGCTTTTGAGAGTCTTGGCTTGATAATAACAAAAGCTAAAGATACTTTTTTTAGGCTTTACCGCTGCACTTTTCTTCTTTCTTTTTTTGTTTTCATGATCTTTTACCTTTTCTGTATTATTTATAGAGCCTTTCGATTTCCCTTTTCCTTTTTTTTCCCCTTCACCATTAGCCTTGGATTTCAATTATAATGGCTACGAAATTTCTTTTTGTCCAAAATCGCATTAAATTTTAAAAATTAAAGAAATTTAGACGGTTTTTTCAATTTTATTTTCAAAATCAAATTTTAAAAATCATAAAACTTACCGTTTAAGTAACGGGTAAGTCGCTTATGAGTCGACAGCTAAAAAATGATTCAATAATTTTTTTAATTGAAATTCTCTATAAAATCAATCCGAAAATTATGTGGCGAACAAGAAATTCGTTTACTCTTTTTTTTTTTTTTTAATTTACACAAAATAAACTGTTTGATTTTATACAAGGTTTGAGAATATCCTAATTTAAATGAATTAAAAAAAAAAAAAAAAAAAAAAATCCTAATTTAAATGAATTAAAAAAAAAAAAAAAAAAAAAAAGACCACACGCGTATGGTTTAATACCACAAGGAAAAAAAAAAAAAAAAAAAAAAGACCACACGCGTATGGTTTAATACCACAAGGACATAATTTTTAGCAGTCGGTACCCATCACATCAAATCTGCCTCAGACTGCAACAAAAAAATTGTAGGGCCCAGTCCCTGACACCAGTCACACGACCACTTTGTTCCTTTGTCAGTTCTTCGTCTATTTCACGCTCCTTACCAGGGCGTGGGCTTGGATTATTCATCATTTCCCGTTTAATGCTAGAATCTTACCCTTTTCTTTCTATGGTGTTTTGAATTTTACCTGTCATGGGGTGTCTTTTCTTGGCAGATAATCACCGTCGATCTTTCTCGTGATTTGAAATTTGTGGAATTTCATAATAGTCTAATTTACTATGCGGATCATCTCATTCTTTTCTCATGAGCTCATGTCGGCCTTTTCTTTTCTTCTTAATTATTTTTTGTTTCACGTCCGAAAGTCAACTTTCCTGAGTTTAATAATCTGCATGGTCCGATTTATCGGTCTTAAGATTTATTTTCTCAATCAAATCTTTGACCCTAGTTAATTACTACTCATTCCTTTCGATTTAAATAGAAAACAAATAAACATGATCTATTTTAATAGCTATAAATATATATTTTATTTTATTTTATTTTAAATGTTCATTTAAAATTTTAAAATTATATTAATTATTTTTTTTATTCTTATCCATATTTATTAGGTAGAATTTATTTTTATATTTATATTTGAGAAGGAAAATTTAGATATTTTATCATGTATTTTTAGAAAATTTATAAATTTAATTTATTTTTTTAATCATTATAAAAAGAATAAATATTGCTATTAAAGTGAAACGGAATAATATTTAATACGTTGGAATTATAAACTTTGAAATTACTATATAACACAACTATGATTAATAATATTTAATATTGTTCAGTAGCATAAAGTTTATACTGGTCTTTAAAGTTTAAGAGAGTGTCAATTTTGATAAGATACACTTAGCTAATTTCGATATAATTCCACCTAATGTAAGTTATTTAGCCTCATTTCTTTAAAAAAAAAAACAAAAAACGGTTGATTGCCACGTAATTCCAGCTAATTTTGTCCCTCCCAGCAGGGGCTTGTTCATATCGGGTTTTTCTTAGGAAAAAAAAAATGTTATTATTAATATGTGGCAATAAAAAATCTATTGGATAAATATGGGTTGTTTGATTTTATATATTGAAAATTTAAAGTAAGAACGGTTTTATTTGAGTGAATTTGAGGGGAAAAAGAAAAAAAAAAAAAGGAGGAATATAATTAAAAAAATTTTGTTATTCACCGTTCAAATAAGGAAAAAACTATATATTTGAAATAAAAAAAAGCAAAGGAAAGACAAATATAGAAATTTCATCAAAAGAAATTAAATATAAATAAGTCTAATCATAAATTGCATAAACAAATAGTTTTAGCTTGATTTCAAGCATTCAATTCAGTAGAGCAATAAATTTGTGCCATAAGCGGAAAGTACACTACACTACGCTAACAAACATTATTCTACTTTATTATCTTTTTATTTACTGTAGATGAAATCTTCTAAATAACAACGAATTAATGTAAATAAAATTACCATTACAAGTGCTGATAATAATATAAAAAAATAAATTAACCAAAACTCAAACTGTATTAAAATAAATAGATACAAGAGAATATATTCAAAATCTATTAAAATAAATAAATCTCAAATATTTATTCAAAATCCACGCAAGTTTGAGAATTACTTAAGCAAAACACAAAAACAAAAATTAAGTGGCCCAAAAAGGATGGAACGGAGGTAGAAAGACCGTGAAGAACAACTTTGACCGTTTTTTAATTAAATAAAACTCATTCTTTTGATTTATATTTATATATATATATAAATAAGTTTCAATTTTACCCCCAAACTTGAAAGCAATATATAAAATTTTTTGAATAAAGCCTCAACATTTTATGAATAAAAAATTATGACAATTAACATTATGTATTACAGCCCCTATTTTATAATACTCGTCACATTTGCAATTTCACGTCCTTTAAAAAAACTATTAAATCTGTTTAAATTGTAATAAATTATTGATTATATTACCATTAATTTAATACTATTTTTAAAAAATAGTTAAATTAAAATAATAATTATTAGTCATGTAAAAAAACGGTAAATATGAAAAAAATATTCATTACTCGTTGAAATTACAAATATAACAAATATTTTAAAATAAAATATTTTTTCAAATGTGATAAATATTATAGAATAGAGTTAGCATTATCCTTTTATTAACTTTGATATACTTTAGAATTGTTGTCACTTAAATGATATTTTTATAAAATTAAGGTAGTACTAAGTCATAAAATTTTTACACAGTTTGGGTGCATTTAAATCAAATGAGTGTGTACGAACAGATGAGATTCAATTTTCATAGTGACATGCACTTTGTCTTCAACCAAACTTCCCTACCTACATTATTAATGTATCCACTAATTAATTATTATTATGGCTTAACCCATATCAACTCTATCATTTCTCCCCCAAAGTATCTCGCGATAAATCGCAAAATACATTTTTCTTAGAATGTGAACTTCATTTTCTCATCTCATGTATCGAAATCATGAACCAAAAATACTGTATCACGTGATACAATCAGTACCACGTCTCCATCTCTCCGTAAACTCAACTGACCACTCAATGGTAGTATAGTAATATTCTCTCAAATCTGAGGGTAAGTTCATTGGGCCCTGTCCGAGAAAAGATTGTCGTTTTATAAGGGATCTGAGAGGGTAAAAATCGCTTTCTCAACTTTCATACCATATTCCTCAGTTCCACCTCCACCTCAGTTCCTAGCCGTTGGATCCATTCAACAATCGCATTACCAAGACGATCTTTCTCTAAGTGGATCCATGATTTTGCAAGAACATGGGTAGTAGTAGACTTTATCGTAGATGATCTTTCAACTGAGCTAGACAGTTGTCAGCTAGAGATTCCGCGCCGATAAACTCGACAAATTGTAGCCGGCTAAGTGGGGACCATAATCAACTGGACTTATTCATAAGCACTGTCTCATTTCTATGATAACCTATATATGAAATGATAACTTCTTATTGATACGTCAAGGTGCTTATCATCTTGTTTATCTGTCTCCTCTTCCCTATAAAAATCGCCATTCCTACAAGGTTTAATGTTTGTATGTATATATATATAATTTCATAGAGAGAGAAAGTCTAGGAAGAGAAAGATAAATCTCGCTTCATTTCTGGAGAGATAAAGCTGCGTTTTCTTAGAGAGAGAAGCTTCTGTTAGCTCTCTCTCTGTCTCTAGCTCTCGCTTTGTGTCTCTGATCTCTCTGCTTTGTTTACGAGGTGAGTTTCTTAGAAATTTCGCTTTTTTGCTTTAGGCTATAGAATCTATCACTTTAATTTTTTTTTTTGTGTTCTTATTTTTTATTTTTTATTTTTCGAGTGCTCTTTTTTTTTTTTTTAAGCTTGACCCGCTTTTTGTTTGGGTTCATTTTGCCCTTTGTATCTTTGAATCCTATCTGATATAAAGCTGCTTTCCACGTCTCTTTGATCCCTGAAAAAAAATTTCAAAACCCTAATTTTGCTTTCGTTTTCTCTTCGTTTACTTGTTTATGATCCTGATTTCACTTCACATGTTTCGTTAAATGCTTTATTATGTGGAGTAATTTTGCCCAAAACAATGATTTTTGGTGTTAGTGGAGTATTTGGTGAAGATGGTTAAATGATCTGGTTCAAGGTGTATTTTTAAATTTCTAAGTTATTATTTTTTGTCTTCCTTGTTGAATAGTTTGTTATTATTTATGGCTGACTATTTTTTTGTATTTTTATGGAATTTCCCTTCCAGATCTAGTGCTAATTAGGGTGTTATTTGTGCATTTCTAAGTGGAAACGGAGCGTTTAAGATGTCATCTCTCAGTCGAGAGCTTGTGTTCTTGATACTGCAGTTCCTTGATGAGGAAAAGTTCAAAGAGACTGTTCATAAGTGAGTTTTTTTAATTATTTATTATTGCTATTATTAGGTATGTTTCCAATAATTATCAGTTAATAATGTGGACGCATTAATTATTGTTTGAAATGTAAAACAGGCTTGAACAGGAATCTGGGTTTTTCTTTAACATGAAGTATTTTGAGGATGAGGTGCACAGTGGTAATTGGGATGAGGTGGAGAAGTACCTCTCTGGTTTCACTAAAGTGGATGATAATCGATACTCAATGAAAATCTTTTTTGAAATTAGGAAGCAAAAATATCTAGAAGCATTGGATAAGTAAGCAAAAGGTTCTTCAGTTTTATATCGATTTATATTTGAGGAGTAATAACTTATTTGCAACAGTTGTCTATGCATGGATGACAATTTTTGAGATTTTGATAGGCAAAATCGGTCCAAGGCAGTGGATATATTGGTGAAGGATTTGAAAGTGTTTGCAACATTCAATGAGGAGCTTTTTAAGGAAATCACACAGCTACTGACATTGGAAAATTTCAGGTATTAGACATAGGCTAAATAATTTGAAGTCCTAGGGTGAAGTAAGTAAAGCAATTAGAATGAAAGTGGTTTTGTTTACAGGGAGAATGAGCAACTATCCAAGTATGGAGACACAAAGTCAGCAAGAGCAATTATGTTGGTAGAGCTCAAAAAGCTTATTGAAGCAAATCCCTTGTTTCGTGATAAATTGCAGTTTCCTAACCTTAAAAATTCAAGGTTGCGGACTCTCATTAACCAAAGGTAATTTTCCTAGTGATGCTGTATGGTTAATCCAACTGATGAGATTTGTTTTTATCCGAAAGTCTCTTCAAGGGCTTTTATCGCTTGACAATTTTCTTATAGTCCTTAGATATATGAATCTGTCTGTCTTTAATAAATGCATTTTGTACATATAAACATTAACAGATATGTTCTCACCCATGTAATCTGTGGCGGGCTTGTGCAAAATCCTTATGTACATACAAGTATACTGAGGTTGCAGTTGGTTATTTAATCGCTAGAGACTCTGCGGAATGCACATTAACATCAAGGATTTAGTTGGCATTAATTACTTTCTCATACATGATGTTGTGCACAAATAAGGAACTTATTTCGTGTCTAAATTACAGCTTGAATTGGCAGCATCAACTTTGTAAAAATCCGAGGCCAAATCCAGATATTAAAACACTCTTTGTGGACCATTCATGTGGTCAACCAAATGGTGCTCGGGCTCCATCACCTGCAAATAATCCTTTGCTTGGATCCTTACCAAAAGCTGGAGGGTTTCCTCCTCTTGGTGCACATGGGGTTGGTTACCTGGCTTGTTCTGTTTTAATGCTCTGTATTTGTGGTGTATTCTGATCTTAATGTTCTTGGGTTTTTGTATTCAGCCATTTCAACCTACACCAGCATCAGTTCCAGCACCACTTGCAGGTTGGATGTCTAATCCTTCCACAGTCACTCATCAAGCAGTTTCTGGGGGTGGAGCCATTGGTCTTGGTGCTCCATCAATCCCAGGTAATATCCTTAGTTTTGATACGAATGTTTAAGTTGCTCTCCTCATCATGCTGAGATTGTATGAAACAGGTTGTTTGTTTTTAACAACAAATGTGTTTTGTTGCCTTGCATAGCTGCTCTGAAGCATCCAAGGACTCCTCCAACTAACGCTTCTGTGGACTACCCATCTGGAGATTCTGATCATGTTGCAAAGCGGACAAGGCCCATGGGAATTACTGATGAGGTAGCTTATTTTAACTTAACCGATTGTGTTATGCAAATATGAATTAGCTTGATGGTTATGTTCATGAAATTTATTCAGAAGTGATCTCCATGTTTTATTATTTTTGTTGTGAATTTGCCTAATTTTCCTGTTTTTGTTATTTATGCCGAAGTTATTTACATATTCATCCCTATATATATGTCTTTTAACTTCTCTTGTTTATGCAGGTAAATTTGCCAGTTAATGTGTTGCCAGTATCATTTCCAGGACATGGTCATGGTCAGACTTTTAATGCACCAGATGACTTGCCAAAGACTGTTGCACGGACTTTGAATCAGGGATCATCTCCTATGAGCATGGATTTTCATCCTGTTCAACAAACTCTTCTTCTAGGTATGTATTGTTTATATGTCTTTCATTTGGTTGATATTCTCTGCCTTACTTGGTAATTCATCACCAAATATTTGTGCTACAGTTGGTACCAATGTTGGGGATGTTGGGCTATGGGAAGTTGGTTCTAGGGAGCTACTCGTGTCAAGAAACTTCAAAGTTTGGGATGTTAGTTCATGCTCTATGCCTCTTCAGGTTTATCCATTGTGTTCTGTGCAGTCAATAATCTAAATTATTGTACATATTTTGTGCTTAATGCCTGTCATATTAGAATTAGTGAAAAGTAAATTTATTTTTTATGAAATTCAGGCGGCTTTAGTCAAGGATCCTGGTGTCTCTGTGAACCGTGTGATTTGGAGTCCTGATGGTTCCTTATTTGGTAAGCTAAAATCTTTTGCAATCCATTATAGAGCACATTCATCAAATATTATAGGGATGGGATGAACTCTCTGATATTGCCTATCTGTTCCAATGACAGGTGTTGCATACTCGAGGCATATTGTACAAATATATTCTTACCATGGCGGTGGTGATGTAAGGCAGCACCTGGAGGTATAAAATTGAGCTGAATTATAGAGTTTGTCTGTTGTGTTCTTTGATTTTCTTCAACAAAAATTGACAGTATAGGTTTCTGGGTTTAGATTGATGCTCATGTTGGGGGAGTAAATGATCTTGCATTCTCCACTCCTAATAAACAACTCTGTGTAATAACCTGTGGGGATGACAAGACCATCAAGGTTTGTTCTTTTGTAATTACTTCTGTATCTGTTCTGGATTAGCTGGATGTCCTTGTTGCTTATTTATTGTGTAATGTTAGGTATGGGATGCTGCTAGTGGTGCAAAACAGTATATCTTTGAAGGACATGAGGCTCCTGTTTATTCTGTCTGTCCTCATTATAAGGAAAACATTCAGGTAGCTAATTGATTCTCACAAACTTTTTTTCTTCACCACCTCTAATTGTCTCTTGTCACCTACTTTGGGTTTTTTATGCGTCTATTGCTTTCCTGCAACAGATTATTGCCAGTCTCCACTGGTGCTTCACGTTCTTTATTTTATTTTATTTTATTTTTCCTCCTCAGTTTATCTTCTCAACAGCATTGGATGGTAAGATAAAAGCTTGGTTGTATGACAATTTGGGATCTCGAGTTGATTATGAGGCTCCTGGCCGCTGGTGCACAACCATGGCTTACAGTGCTGATGGTACAAGGTTAATATACTCAACTCACTGTACTGCAAAATCTTGTCTTTCGATGAAAATCAATACATGGAAAAATAACATCAAATTTTGGTCCCTTTTGTTTCTGAATGAAAACTGTAGGCTCTTTTCATGTGGGACAAGTAAAGATGGGGAGTCACATATTGTTGAATGGAATGAAAGTGAAGGCAATGTGAAAAGGAGCTATCAAGGTTTCCGGAAACGTTCTTTGGGTGTTGTGCAATTTGATACAACAAAGAACCGATTTTTGGCTGCTGGTGATGATTTCTCTATCAAGTTTTGGGATATGGACAATGTTCAACTTTTGACTTCAATAGATGCTGATGGAGGTCTTCCAGTAAGTTCATTTTGTACTAGTAAGAGCATGTTTTGAGGATGATAGGTGCTCATTTTTGGCTTTACTAATTCTTAGGCAAGCCCGAGAATCCGCTTCAACAAAGACGGCACTCTCTTGGCAGTTTCTGCCAATGAAAATGGTATAAAAATATTGGCAAATTCAGATGGTCTTAGGTTGTTGCGCTCGTTTGAGAATATATCTTATGATGCCTCACGAGCATCTGAAAATGTTACAAAGGTAATATTATTACATTATTGGTTCTTATGTTATGTTTGCATGTTAAAGATCAAGTCTTGCCTAACAAATGTTCTCTCGTGCAGCCTATAATTAACCCAATCTCAGCAGCAGCGGCGGCGGCAGCAGCAGCAACTGCAACTAGTGCAGGACTTGCAGACAGAAGTGCTTCTGTGGTTACTATTCCTGGACTGGTTCGTCGGAAACACTTGTTCTTTTATATCCAGCACACATTAGAAACTTGAATAGCAATTACTTCAATCACAAAATTACATATTTATATGCTTTTAACACAGTATGTTTTATTTATGAGGAGTAGAGTAGAGCCTAAAAGCATGATTTGATGAATTTTCTGTTAGTGATACAAGAATCTTTCATATATATTTATATGTATATATATATTGTTTAGAGAAAATTTATTTTTGTAGAATGGAGATGCTCGGAACTTGGGAGATGTGAAACCTAGAATAACTGATGAATCCAATGACAAATCAAAAATATGGAAGCTCACTGAAATTAATGAACCATCTCAATGTCGATCTTTGAGGCTTCCTGACAACTTGAGAGTGAACAAGGTAAATTTTGCTCATGAGCGTCCTCTTTTTATATCTACTAGTTTGCCTGAAAGTAGTTTCCTGGATGGCAATGGGCTGATTATCATCTTGGTCTTTCACAGTCACTGATAGTTTGCCCTGAAATACTTTCATGCATGGTGCTGATCTGATCCTCATTTTCATCTATTATGGTCATTTATAGTGTTTTTGAGTACTATTTTTGGCATTCTTGGCAGAACTGCTATCAATTGGACTCTTGACTGTTCTTTTTCTTATGCCTGTAGTTTACAGACACCTTCATGACTTACATTCACTGGTGCACGTCTTAGTTAAGCTCCAAATTTGTTTTGAACCTAACATTGTCAGAGCATTTTTACCCTGTCCATGCTCCTATATTTATATTTGAATTTTGCTTGCTTCCCTCTTCTTAATGCCAGCACATTTACCTTATGAGGTGATCTGCCATGGGACCATGTGGTTTAATTTGATAACTGGCAAGTGAAGCCATTTTAAAATTAGAAGTACTTGCAATTAATGAAATCCAGTTTTGCATTTTTTTTTTTTATTGTTTAATGTTATTCTGCATAAGTAATTGAAGAGTGTACATTAAGTGACGGAGGGTGAAATAATTTTAAAACCTCATGCAGTTAGCAATAATCTAGGATTGTAGGGAGTTCATAACTTTTCAAAATTCAGTTTTTTTAGGTGTATACATGAAGTTGACTTCCCTGTAAAATTTGACCCTTTTATTACTTAGCAAATACATGAATTCAGAATGCTTCAAGAGCACATCTGTTGCTTTATTATTTATTGATTTTTTAACTTGTAGCCTTTGGTGCAAGGAGCACGCAATAAATGAAAATCTGCCTGCTCTAGTTATTAGTTAATTTTGTGGCTTGAACTTGAAAGGTCCACCTTTGACTTAAGCAAGATATCTGCACTAGGAAAAATAGGGATTGATGCAAACCTAAGGGTGCGTTTACTTAATGAAAACAGAAAATGAAAAATGCGTTTACTTGATAATAATAAAAAATTATATTTTAATTTAACTTCACAAACATTATTTATAACTTTCATAATTAAAAGAAATAAAATATCATAAAATAAATTTAGAAATTTTTTTATATAAAAGTTTTTGAATTTTTTACTATTGCTTATTAATGATAATATCATTTTTTATCATTTTGTAAAATGTTTTAAAAATAAAGGATATAATATATTTATAATAATAAAATTAATTAGAATTTTTTACTATTGCTTATTAATGATAAGTATCATTATTTTCATCATTTTGTAAAATGTTTTAAAAAATAAAGGATATAATATATTTATAATAATAAAATTATTTATTTATTAAAGCATAAATAGAAAAGAAAACATTTTTATTTTTTCAAAGAAATTTTATAATAATAAAATTAATTATTTATTAAAGCATAATATAAAAGAAAACATTTTTATTTTTTCAAATGAAAATATTTTATAGAAAAAATTATTTATAGATATTATGATTTTGATAATGAAAATATCATTTTAAAAAAGTGGAAAACATGTCTTTTGTTATAAAGGAAAACTCTGGAAAATAACCTAAAGCTGTTTTCCAAATCTTAGTTAAATATTGAAAAACTAAAAAACTTCTAAATAGAAAACTGACTGATTTGAACACAAAACTTTGTTTTCCAGTTTTTTTGGAAAACTTTTCTAAAAAACTACTTCAGTTTTCTACAAGTGAACACACCCTAAGTGTTTCGGTTAAAAAGTCAATGAAACACTGTTTTTCCGTTGTTATTCCAAATGAACCAGTAGGTAACAGTTTGCTATTATGGCCATTGATCTAATGAAGTGGGTTATGATTCCATATCAAGTAGGTTCTTGAGCTCCTGCACATAGAAAAATTTTTGTTGGCTCCATTCTTCTTCTAATGATGATATCCTCATTAGCTTCCCTCTTGAATATTGCAGATATCAAGGTTAATTTATACAAACTCAGGTAATGCCATTTTGGCATTAGCATCAAATGCTATTCATCTGCTATGGAAGTGGCAACGGAGTGAGCGTAATTCTTCTGGAAAGGTATCAGAAGATTCAGCTACCTTGCATGTGAGTTGAATTTTTAAGTTCCATTTTGCCTTAACATTGGTCCTTCATCCTGTAGGCAACTGCCAATGTGTCACCTCAATTATGGCAACCATCAAGTGGCATTCTGATGACCAATGAGATTACTGATACTAACCCAGAAGAGGCTGTGCCTTGCTTTGCTTTGTCTAAAAATGATTCTTATGTTATGTCAGCATCTGGAGGGAAGATTTCACTATTTAATATGATGACATTTAAGGTGCTGCATAAATCTTTGTGTGTAATTTGGATATTCTGTGAATTTCAAAACAACCAAATGATTCTTCTTTTGAGTAAATGCAGACAATGACGACTTTCATGCCGCCGCCACCTGCAGCAACGTTTCTTGCTTTCCATCCTCAAGATAATAACATTATTGCTATTGGTATGGATGATAATACAATTCAGATCTATAATGTCCGTGTAGACGAGGTATAAGTTAGTTTTGAACAGTTTTTTTCATTTTTCCTGTTTAGAAATGTTGCTTGTTACTTATATTGTTGTTATTGGTTCAGGTCAAGAGCAAACTCAAAGGTCATTCTAAAAGAATAACTGGCCTTGCCTTCTCCCATGTGCTGAATGTGCTAGTTTCATCAGGAGCAGATGCTCAGGTAACAATTTTCCCATCAGATGTCTTGCAGTGTAGTCACTTAGGTCAGTTTTTGATCACTGTGGGAGGATTATTAATATTTAGATTACTGAATTTATTTCTTTGAGTAAACATGCTTGTATGCTGATTTTTATTTGCTTTTGACATTAGAAATTCGTTAGGTTTCTTGAAATGATAGAAAGATGAAGAGTCTATGCTTTTGTTTCTTATATGGCATGAACAGCTAATTCCTGTTCTCAACTTTCTGGATTTTCCACACTTTGCTGAATATGAAAAATTAGAATTCCTAAATCCAGACGCTCCTTTCTTTTGGGTCTCTCACTTTGAAGTTTGAATCAAAGTTTTCATCCTCATCTTTTGTTCTCCAGCTTTGCGTATGGAACTCTGATGGATGGGAAAAGCAGAAGACAAGATTTTTGCAGGTTCCAGCTGGAAGGACAACAACAGGACAATCAGACACGCGAGTACAGTTTCATCAGGACCAGATACAATTCCTGGTTGTACACGAAACTCAGCTTGCAATATATGAAGCAACAAAACTAGAGTGTGTAAAACAGGTAGCTTTTTCTTTTTCTCTTCTCCTTACTTTTGAAGCAACTTGATGCCCTTTGTTCTTAATTCATTTATTTATTTATTTTTAAATTCTTATAGTGGGTCACTCGTGAGTCCTCTGCTCCAATCTCTCATGCGACATTTTCATGCGATAGTCAGCTGGTATATGCTTGCTTCTTAGACGCAACAGTTTGTGTGTTTAGTGCTCAAAATCTGAGACTACGTTGTCGTATCAATCCTTCCTCTTTTCTTCCTGCAAATGTCAGGTAATGCTCTTCCACCCTTGATGGACATAGGTCTATTTAGATTCAATTCCATATTAGTTTTGGTTGGTACACATTTTGTGTGAAATAATTCTGTATTTGCAACAACCAATATTAATCCAATTGATTCTTGTTTTCGTGCTTGAAAGAAGCAAAAGTGGTTATTTTCTAATGGTTTTTTGGTTCCTGATCATGCTCACTAGCACAAAATAAATTAACTGACCATCATTTTGCAAATCAGAGTTCCTTGGTCCACTCCCTTTATGAAATTTGATTTGCCACATTCTTACCCTCAAATAACTTTACAAGGTGGAATATCTCTTTATTATGTTTTTCTAGAGAAAGCAATTGGCATAAAGTGTAGACCAAGTAGTGTTGTATCCTGAAACTATCATTAAACTTTTTCCCAAATTTTGGTATCCTGACTTTTAAGGAAATATTTACAAAAAAAAAAAAATAAATAAATAAAGGAAACATAAATTTGATCATTGACAATGCTGAACAACCAGGAATGAGTATCAAGATGTGCTTAACCATAGCAATATCTCTCATCAGTCATAGGCCCTATTCAGCAACAGCTTTAAATGTAGCGTTTTGACCATGGTCAAACACTATATCTGTTATTTATAGTTTTTGGTGACATAGTGTTTATATAGACTTAGAGTTTGAGGGAGCACAATATTAAAAATTGCTTTCTTTATGTTTCATGAGATGCTACTAGGATCCTTGAGGTGCAGTGTTATTCGCCATTTTCTGCATCGCAGTTGTATAATGGTTGCTATTTTGATTTAGCAGTAATGGTACTTGACTCCTATTTGTGCCATGTCAATGATAACACTTGTTTTCTACACAGCAGTTCGAATGTCCACCCACTTGTGATTGCTGCACATCCACAAGAATCAAATCAGTTTGCATTGGGACTATCAGATGGTGGGGTTCATGTCTTTGAACCCCTTGAATCTGAAGGAAAATGGGGTGTGCCTCCACCTGCTGAGAATGGGTCAGCAAGCAGTGTGCCAACTGCTCCTTCTGTTGGGCCTTCAGGTTCAGAACAAGTCCAGAGATGATTGAATGACTGCCAGAGCACAAGTTCTTTTACATGCTTGGCTTGGTGGCCCTCTCGTAATTTAGGTATGATTGGCTTCTATACTCTTTTGTTTTTTTTTTTTTTTTTTTTTTTTTTTTTTTTTTTTTTTTTTTTTTTTTTTTTTTTTTTTTTTTTTTTTTTTTTTTTTTTTTTTTTTTTTTTTGGCTTTTAGAACTAGTCGCACATCTGGAGTATCAAACATTATATATTAACCTAATATTAAGGTATAATTATAGAAGTCACGGATGGGCCAGCGTTATACAAAGGCTAGCCTTCTTGTCTGGTTTAACTTCATTCAATTTTTGCTTTATAATTTCTCTTTAAATTTAACATGATATGCCTTTCTTTTTGTCCTCCCATTTCTCACATCTGCTGTCTTGATTTCATTTTTGTTTGCAGTTTGAGGTTCCTGATATGTAATTTACTCAAGGAACAACTTGCAAAAGATGTAGATTTAGCATGTTTTGGCAGATACTGTGTAAGGTAAATGTTGTAGGAATATTATTAGTGAAATGCTTTTCACCATTTTAGAAAGAAATATCTCGAAGATTTTTTATTTTTTATTGGTTATGTGTTAATTTTCTTTCATTTCAATTGTTAAATAGTCTGAAAGTTTTAATAGTCTGTCTTTGAACCCTTGGCATTTTCAAATATTATAGGTGCTTCATTTTTTTTTTTTATTTGTTTATATGTAGAAAACCTCTGTTGTTGTTGACACCCTCCTCTCTTGCCTTTCTTTTGCAATTTAGACATGACATAATTCAGGTTCTTTTCTTTTCTGCAAATTTAACATCATCACATGGAGTATATTACTTCTAGTGAGAGCCTTGTTTTCTTTTCTGCAAATTTAACATCATCACATGGAGTATATTACTTCTAGTGAGAGCCTTGTATTGTATTAGGATGCTTATGACTGCCCCCATTTATCAAAATGGTCCAAAACTGTTTATGCTTTTTAAGTGGAGAGCTTGCAATTTCATGTCAACTCATGCCTTGTTTTGTGGCTTCCAATATGGTGTATTTCTGATTCTATTGGAATCCATGTTTGTCTAAGGACCGTATAAATCAAATGACCATCTTGAATTCATGATCTCAAGAAGTTATTAATATTGTATTTTTTTTTTTTTTTTTTTTTTTTTTCTACAATTGAATATTTTTTTTAACAAAAGAAAGTTGATTTTTTGCATTATTGGATATCTTGATACTTGTCTGCTACTAGCAAAAGTTTTTTTTTTTTTTTTTTTTCTACAATTGAATATTTTTTTTAACAAAAAAGAAAGTTGATTTTTTGCATTATTGGATATTTGATCACTTGTCTGCTACTACAAAATTTAGACAAGAATAAAAACAAAAAAATAATTGCATACCAATAATAGAACTAGGAGAACAAGCAACTGTCTATCAGGATGGCTAAAGAGGAGTTGCATACCAACTTATTCATGCATAAAAAATACGTTTTATTTTCGGCTAAATGGAACGAAAAAATCAAAATGGATAGAAAATAGCTGCAAAAGAACAGGGTGAAGAATGACATGCGATCCTTAGACATCTCAACAGCATCAGCATCAGCATCTTCATTTCTGTATCTATAGAAGTTTGTGAGAAATAATTCTCTAAATATCTTCGTAGAATTGAATTGATTTTGGAATATCTCATCTCTTCGATTCATCCCGTGTATCATTTAATTAGAAATGAAAATTACATAAAAGTAAATAATGTAGTTATTTTGAAGATGAAATATAAGCTTATGTAGTCGAGTTGTGTTATATATTAGATTCTCCGATAAATATATATATAAAAGTACATATTAGATCGAAATAATGCAAACTAAAACCTAATTTCTTTGAAGTGATTGCAAGTAACCATAGTCCCACTGGTAGGTTGTTAATTTGCAGATCTCCTCAAAATGGCTTTTGGGGGAGACAATTCTATTGCATTGAACTAAATGGTTTGGTGATAATCCAAGTGGGTAGTGGCTTATACTCGTAAATTAGTTATCATTGGCTCTATCCGTTATTTTTGCTGTTGCTTTTTGAACTAAATGGTTTAAGGATTTGTTTGTTTCGCAAAAGATAATAACGCAATCTTAAACAGAACTAAAATATGTCATGTCTTGTTAATTTCCCATATAAAGCAGTCTCTCAAATAAACCTTGAAATGCCTCGTCTTTTTAATTTCAATCTCATCTTATAATCGTGATATGATAGCCATCCAATCCAACCAACTCACAAAAGACAGGTAGCCACAGCTGTGAATAAAGAAGGCTTGGCTTATATGCTTGAAGTGCAAAGTCCTTGTTCAGCTTATTTAACATAACAAATAAATCAAATTGGAGCTTGTAAAGTACAAATGGAACATAACTTCACTAATTTAGTTGTTCAAGTTTAAAGTTTTACATTCTAGAACTAGATGCATGAACCTTCTAAATGAAATTTCCACACGTTAGTTAATGTTGTTATTTTCCTAGAGTTCTTAAAAGTTGAAAGATCATTAATAATTACTAATTCACATACAGGGAAAATAACACTTAAATCAGTGAATTATCCTTAATTATATTAACCCATACGCTGCCTTTTCATAATAAAAAAAAATAAAAAAAAATAAAAAACAACCTACGAGCTAATATTTGATGAACTGTAATCACAGAACAATGTATGGCACACTCAATATTCGGATTTATAGTATAGTGTTTACATTATAAATATCTTTAATTGCGTTACATTATGTAATATATTTCATCACGGCTCGCAAAAACATAGCAACATTATTCCAATTACGATTCCAATGGCTAAAAATAATAAGAAAACAAACAAGCACGTGCATATTCATGGAATTAGTTTTAAGAGCTTATAGCTAATGCAGAGAAACTGAAAATATAAAAGAAAAATAAGTGCATAACAAGCTGTCTAACAAGCATATACACGATTTTTTTTTTTTGGCAATCCTAATTTACCATAGCTCAAAATACTTGCCACGGAAGCTTATCTACAATTTCTTTTCATACTGAACAATATGAAAGAAAGCTTCACATACTGGGCAAATTCTTTTTGAAGCATTCCCCATATGCATATGTACAGTTCATCATTTTGTAAACTTTGTTATTATTTAGAATATCGGAGACCTTCCATGCCAACAGAAGCTATTTACAGAATGTTCCATATTTACATCCTCAACTACTCGGGCCGGAAGCTCACCAGTTGAGGAAGTTCACTTGATTGAAGTCTCTTAATGTCACTGGCCGTCACCTTGCATGACTCCAAGGTCAATGACTTCAAATTTTTCAGTGGCTTCAGATGCTGCAACCCTGCACTGGTTATACGAGAATTTGACATGTTCAATGAGACCAACCCTGTCAACCCTGCAAGTATATCCACAGACATAATAAATAAAATAAATGAATGTCTGCAGAAGGCCTATAAAACAATATAGAAATTAGGGTTCCTTTACTCCTTTAGTGTATGTAATATGATTTCAGTAAAAAGAGGATAATTAAGCAATCTAATAGATCAGCTAGTTACTTGTCAATGCACTCCAGGCTGGCAGTAAAAATAGTGTAACTCCAATAACTTGATGGAAATTTTTTAGTATTTTTAATTACATATAAACTTCCATACACATACCATCTTTTTCAGCCACATATCCAGTTTGATTCATCACAAAGAGAAGTAATAGGAATATTAATCAGAGAGGGGCTATGAGGTGCTAATCCACTAAACAATATAACCAAATGAAGTAGTTGATTTAGAGCAAAGTGCATTGGCTATTACCAGAAATCATTTCCAATGATTTATCTGTTAGGTTGCAGTTCTGTGACAAATTTAGCAGTGACAAGGATGAAAGATCTTTGATGTTCCTTATGCCAGCATCAGTTAATCCTCCTCCACATATTTCCAGGGACTGCAGATTCTTGAAATCTACATGAAAACCGAAAAAACAGTATGACAAGAGGAAAAATTATCTGATGTTCATTACACATCCAACATCATGAGGCCTACTTCGCAAATAGTTTGTTCCAGAATCTGTAATACGAGCTCCAAAGAGGTCCAAGTGTGTCAATTTAGTCAAACCTGCAAAAAGAAACAAAGAAATACAAAGTCAGTTGCATGCATCTAGTACTAAACATTCAAGAACTAAAATAATTAATAGAAGCATGATAGCACAATGTCAAATTTCATATAACATACCATTTGGATCACTGCTTATAGGCTCCCTCTTAATAAATACAAGTATTGGAAGCATTTAAATATAAAAAAACAAAAACATAGATACCAAGACTAAGACTCATTTAGCCATTACTCTACAAAACTTCTGCAAACGGACTTACTCGTCAGGGCTGCAAGTCCACTATCTGTAATTTGGCGAGCATCTAGATTAAGTGACTTAAGAGATGACAATCCAGACAATTTTCTTATACCACCATCCGTAACCATAGTGAATGATAAATTTATACTCTCCAAATTGGTCAAACCTAATAAGAAAAAACCAATAAAAAGATCATGTCATGTAATGCATAGAAACAAAATGACTCGATTATGCAATGGATATAAACCACAAGTTCATATCGGGAATTAAGGGGGAAAATTTTGGTAGGAACTACTTGATTATCTTTCACATTCAACATTTCTAGAGGAATCCCCTTACGGCAATTCGTGTAGTAAAAATTCCCCAAAACTAAGTTGTCATGCACCACAACCATATTCAAATCTGTCTACCTCAATACAACTATTACGCCTTAATCCCAAACCCAATCCATTTCTTTCATTCCTCTCGATTTTTTTTTAATTATTTATGAAGACCTAGCATATCTAGATCTTCCACAAACACTTTCTTCCCTGGTCATCTAGGGTCTTCCTCTCTGTTCCTAGTCTCATCTACTGAAAGATGCTTTATTTTCCGTTATATCTAAACGTCAAATTTAATATCGTGTTTCAAATTCCATCAGGATCCATTTCAAAAGGTAAAGAAAGGTGGATTTAAATGTGTTTCAAGTAAAAATTGTACCATACCAACATAATGTCAAATTTAAATACTCTATTCAATTCAATTTCTCATCTATCAAATGGACTCTTACAGAATTGTATAGTCTTCTGTCTATCTCTTTCAAAATTAATAAAGAAAAATCAAGCAACAATGTGTCACTTGAGAAAACTCACAAAGGCTTACGTTCACCATCCAAAAGTAAATATTGTTAAATGAAACCAGTAACTCTAAAGATTGCAACGTTCACAACTAGAGGAGGGAACTTTCTACCATCAGCTAGAAGCTTTGAATAATAGATAGCAACAGAAGGAAGTAAAACAATCATAATAAAATACAAGTAAAAGAATGTACACTACAACCAACTAGAAAAAGAGGAATATCTATCGGAACTGATTTAACATATTAATCTACAAGGAGATAAATTTCTAACCAGATAGGTGGCGCAGCCCATTGCTTCCAACTTCAGTATCCGACAACACTAAACATTTCAAACGTTGAATGCCTAAAATACCAAAAAAAATATTTGCAAAATTATCGCTGTTAATAAAAAGAAAAGGAGAGATTGAAAGCATGAAAATGTGTGCACTTCAAGTCATGAAGTCAATGCAGGAATATGCACGTTAAAATTGAGCAAGACAGTTCATCGGGGCTTTATTGGACTTCAAGATTTGGAGAGACTTAGAATAGAAATGAACAACAAATAATAATAAAGTTGAGAGGTACTATATATAAAAAAATTCTAGATCTTTGGGTGCCACTACTATATAGTAAGTTATTTATATTTAAAACATAATAATATATGGATGGCAAATGAAATTTTTGGAGAACTTGAGGCAACATATATATTTATAAAGAAAAAAAATTATGAAATATTTATGACATTTGCATTACATTGATGCACAATATTGGGCGTGCAACATTATAATATTTACTGAGTCACATAGAAGCACATTTGCATAACCTTTTGACTAAAAGAAATTAAAACAAAAATAAAATTAACACGAACACATCAGACAGAAAAAGGTGAAGCAATAGAATCAGTTACCTGTCATATTAGCCAACCCCTCATCATGAATTCTGCAAGAATCTAAGTTCAAGCTCTCTAAGTTTGTTAAACCTACTCAAAACAATGTAAAAGGAAACAATTTTAAAAAAAAAGAAAAAGATAATAATCTAACTTAAATTTTTCCAATTTTATAAACACCGTAATGCATAATACCAATTCATGTTCAGACTTTTAGATAAATTCAAAATATTTAGTACACTTGGAACAGCTAACAAGGCTTTCTGCTGATACTTTGGCAACTACTAAACACTGGAAAGAAATTCACACGTTTTTCCAACAACCAAATACTGAAACAAGTTGCAAAGCTTCCAGTGATTATGCTTGACTAGCATGTATTAAGGGACAAGAAATTCAAGGGGAAAAATTAGCAGTCCCTTATTACCTTCAAATATTAGTGCGACATGCTTTATGGCAGGAGCAGTCTGTTATTACTTATTTCTGTTTTAGTTTACAAACTTTCTCATCATTTTAGGGCTGTCAACCAATCTTATTATTAATTAACATAAGCTTATCCACAATTAAACAGTATGGAACCATGAAATAATTTATGATCTACAGTCTTGGAACGAATAAAATAAGAGAAAAAGAAACAACCTTTCAGGTGAACCAAACATGCATCCGTGATGTCATTGAAGCCCAAGTTAAGCACCTTTAGTTTCCTGAGCTCTGTTGAAGACATGGCATGCTATAAGCATAGGATCATAATGTCCAGGATATGTTTGAATCATAAAGTAGTACTTACTGGAGAAACCCTCACATCCATCATCAGATAGCTGACATCTGTTAAGATTCAAGTACATCAGAGAGGCAAGATCTGCACAAAAACGGGGGCAAATAGAAATCATGTTAAACCCAACCTTCAGCACAAAATCAAACAGAAACAGACAGAAAATTGACAGAGGTCTGAACAATGTCCGCCCCACATTCACTCATATGGACATGAAACCATTCAAGTATCAGTAGTCAATTTCAGGCCAAATGCAGAATTCAGGTTTATGGAACACCACAAAATCAACAGAATTATACTCATAAATTGCTAAAGCAAGTGAATGGAAGCAAGCCATGATATTGATAACAAGTGTCATGACTAACATATATGTCAAGCAGTCAAATGGAATGCAAACCTGAGAGAGAGTCCAAGCATGCAGCAGTGACTGGGCACCCCTCCAAATTTAACAGATTAAGCTTATGCAAACCTGAAGCACATAAATTGTAATTAACCTTTTCCTCTTATTTGGGAGTAACAATCAACTTCAAAACATAATGGAAAATTATGTGCTGTTGAGTTGAACAGCTCAAGGTTTATATTGTTGGATAAAGCGCTCATAAAATGGGAGAGTATCAGTACTTAATGGGGGCATCTAACTATCTAAAGAAGTATCAGACTACCAACATGTGTGTTGTCCCCATACTACATATACCTATTTCCCAGCTAGTGCTCATTCAACTGCCATGCACAAAAGAAAAGGTTGAACTGATCTGTTTATGTAAATTAAATAACTGTCAACTCATTAGTCACTAAAGAAAATAATGACTGTTCCATGTTTCCAAGAGTATGAGATAATTTTACAACTTTAAATAGCAATATAGACGTAACAGAAAAACAAATACCTTTCAAATAAGAAATGCCCACATCTGTCGCCTTACTGCAGGAAATTTGTAATCCTTTCAAGTTTATCAACCCTGGAACACACTTATATGAGCAATTTGTGCAGCAGGCAAGACTGGAGAACTTATTAGATCAAAGTTCAACTTAACAGATTCACAATTTCCACATGAATTTATCTCAATCGGTAGAACTAGCCAATTAACAAGTGCTTTTCAAATTTCTATCCATTTTATTTGTCATACAACGTGGATCAGGTCAAAGATGGCCTCTGAATCGTATAAATCCGTAGAACAAAAAACCTAGGGTTTTAATTCTATGGATTTTTTGATTCCAGGCATTTTGATTTTAAAAAATTCCTCAATCCATACATGTGTGTTATAATCTGTGAACTTTTCAATTGGGTCAGGCCAAAGATGGCCTCTGAATCGTATAAATCTGTAGAATAAAAACCTAGGGTTTTAGTTCTATGGATTTTTTGATTCCATGCATTCTGATTTAAAAAAATCCCTGAATCCATACATGTGTGTTATAATTCTACGGATTTTTCAATTCCATACATTATAAGGTGGTAAGAGAGAAGGAATTGTGTGTTATAGATAAGAGGCAGTCTCAATGCAGATCATAATGCAGCGACATATATCTCTTTTATTTTCTTTTCTTTTTCTTTTTTTCTTTTTTTCTTTTTTTTTTTTTTTGGGGGGGAACAAAAAAACCTAGAAGGGTTTAGATTGTCTAATGGATTTTTTTGATTGCGCAGGCATTTTGATTTTAAAAAATTCCTCAATCCGATACGAATTGTGTTTATAGATCGTGTGCAACTTTTTCAAATTGGGTCAGGGCCAAAGATGGCGCTCTGAATCGTATAAATCTGTAGAATAAAAACCTAGGGTTTGTTAGTTCTATGGATTTTTTGATTCCATGCATTCTGATTTAAAGAAGAATCGCGCTGGAATCCATAATGGTGTGTTCATAATTCTACGGATTTTTCAATTCCATCATTATAGGTGGTAAGAGAGATAGGAATTTGTGTGTTATAGATAGAGAGGCAGGTCCTCAAAGTGCGAGATTCATAATGCAGCGACAATATATCTCTGTATTTCTTTTCTTTTTCCTTTTTTTTCGTTTTTTTTTTTTTTTTTTTTTGGGGGGGGTAAGAAGGGATGGGAGATGACATGTGTTTGAGGCATATTACCTGAGAGATCCTTCATATCAGCATCTGTTATGCAGTTACACCATTTAACGTTAAGAGATTCCAGCTTCCTCAAACCTGTTGAATGACAGAGGAGTATGGATAAGCCAATAAAGTAATTACAATGTTAACACATTCCTCATAACATCACAACTTTCAAGCTCTAATTTCAATCTTCTCGGTTACCATCAATTCTTAAATTATAATCCTTCAGCACAAGTACAGACACACCAAGTAGCTATGCATACAGATATATTAGCAGATATGCATCAATCCAAATGCACACAAACATTACTTTTAAATGTAACCTTAAATCCCAGCACAAGAAATTTATACAGTTACCTAATCAAGTCAGAAACCCTTTAAAGATGGAAAATACCTTTAAGATGAGCAAGTCCACCACCAATGCCAGGACATCTCTCCAAGTCCAGTTTAACCAAGTTAACTAAGCTGGCAAAGGCACTCATTCCTTGCGCTGTAATAAAATTGTTTCTTCTAAAACTCAAAGTTGTCAAGTTTGAGAGGCCTGCAGTTTTTGCACAAACACAATATCACAAATCCAAACTTAATGGTGGTTGTAAGCACATTCCCACAACTTGAGATGAGAGGAAAAAAAAAGATCCAGAAAAGAGAAAGGAGTCAAAATAAAGAGTGAGTGCAGTGAAACAGAGATGGTAATTGAATGGAAAGGAGTCAAAGCAACAGTGAAGTATTCCGAAACAAGGCCACAGTTGAAGAGGAAATTGAACTAACAATCTCCTCTATAAAGGTGCAACTATCAAATGGGCAGTGCCTTAGAGAAATGGGTATATAGGCAATGCTCAATTTTCATTTAAAATAAAGACAAGGAAAGAAAGATCTCCTGACTCCAACTTCCCCACTTCTTGAAAAGGATATTTGCACCTTGCACGTCAAGACTGCAGAAGTTGTTAGTTCAAGTAGGTATGAAGTACCTCTTAAATTGATTTAAATTGTCCAAATAGAATGTCCACACAGAAATATAATATATCCAGATATGGTAAAACAAGAAAGAAAATTTGAGTTCTGACTGTAGACTATAGAGGTCAGTCAGCTACAGGAACTGCAACTAATCCTGCATGTAGAGCAAGATAATTGATTTCCCGTTCTTCTAAATTTCAAAGATCCAGAATTGTAGCATCATATGTCACAATCACTAGAGTTTAATTGCTCTG
Source organism: Jatropha curcas (assembly GCF_014843425.1). The sequence goes on from NW_023590789.1 coordinate 23,683,771, forward strand.
ACTTCTGCCCTACACTCCTTGAGTTCAGAAATATATGACTGTAGTGATTATTAACTATGAACTATGACTAAGAACCAAATGACTTTAGGGGGAAAGAAAAGCTTACTGCTGATGTGACGAAGTCCAAGGTCTGAAATCTGTTCACAATAATTAAAATTTAAGGCTTGAACGTTTGTGCAGTCTTTTAAATAAATCAGACCGGAATCAGTGACATCTGATCCAGAAAGATCCACAGAGAGTAAAGATATCCCTTGTGAAGAGATAACATCCATCCAATTATCATTAACGGCAGGACATTCTCCCAAGTGAAGATCCTATTAGACCCACAAGCAGATCATCCACAAGTAAAATCAACAAGCAAACAGTGCAAAAATCTTTAAAGGATTTGGCATTTCTAACTAGAAATTACCTGGAGAGCACAATCTCGAAAAGCTTCAAGAGAAACCTCAGTCAAACATTGAGAATACACCAGTTCATTGAAGATCTGCTGACTAATGTCTCTTGGAAGCATAGAAAACGTGTTATATTTCTCTATATCCTGATCAAGGAAAAAGCTTAAGTAATCAGTCCAGTCTGGAAAAAAAAATTAATAGGGATTCCGATACGTCATAGAACAGAACATACTTTACATATTTTTTGGATGCACAATTCCATGAGTGATGGACATCTCTGATTCCCCCATTGCAGTTCACATGCAGGTCTGGAAAATGAAGTTGCCAACCACTTTGAGCTCAAACTTTTGCTATATTGTCTAGAAATCCTGCTGGGTAAACTATCTTCATTATCCAGTTGATCTCTCTTCCTAGAACAAGCTCCCCCCATTGAGGAAATATCTTGCAATCAATTAGGTCATAAAAACTGCAGCAGAATACTACCCTAATCCATTCAATTAACAAAAATAGAAACATGCACTCTACTTCACCCTGTACAAATGAGAAACATTATAGCAGAATAAGTATAAAGCCACATTATTGTCAACATAATACTCTCCTAAAAATAATATTCAATAATTTCTTGTTATAGGGGGGCCGTTCTTTGAAGTGGAATTGTTTAAAATTACTTTTGAAGAGGGCATTCTTAAAGTTCCTTGTTTTGAAGAATTAAATGAGCAATAGAAAATCAAATATGTGAGCCTGACAAATGCAAGCACCAAAGAAAGCCAGCGGCTAAAAAATGCAGCATGTCAGGCTAGATACCTCTTATTTTAAGACATACCATTAAGATATACCCAGATTATATGATACTATGATCAAAAAAAAAAAAAAAAAAAAAAAAAAAAAAAAAAAATTCCTTGCTTTTTGAAGAATTAAAGGATGAGCAATAGAAAATCAAATATGTGAGCACTGACAAAGTGCAAGCCACCAAAGAAAAGCCAGCGGCTAAAAAATGCCAGCAATGTCAGCGCTAGAATACCTTCTTATTTTAGACATACCATTAAGATTAAGACCCAGATTATATGATACTATGCCATTCAAAAAAAAAAAAAAAAAAAAAAAAAAAAAAAAAAAAAAAAAAAAAAAAAAAAAAAAAAAAAAAAAAAAAAAAAAAAAAAAAAAAGATAAAGAAAAAAATTATAACTTTTCTTCTCCTGAAAAAAATAATAAAATCAACACATAATTCTACTCATTGGTAGTAGCAAACTTAAAACTCTGTTTTCTGACACACGGCATTCATTTCGCTTTGTAGCCAAAAGTGCAAACATAACAAAACTGATGCTGGTTTTCCAGTGTATAATATATAATGAAACTTAATGGAAAATAAAGGTACAATCTACAGTACATGCTAAAATTACCTATTCAAACCACCAGTGCCTGCCAAATGCTGCACAACCAACAAGGCTACATTGCGGGCACTCAATCAATTCAAAATCAACATGGTGGTAAATGTCCAAAACCATTAAAAGTATTGTCTTTTTTCATCAAATTAAGGAAAAACATCAACAATCAACTAGCCTAACTTCCTTACCAATAAATCAATGCATTTCTAAAAGAGAGTTGACGTGATCATTAATAATAACCTTTTAGTCTACATTTTAACACACTTTAGCTCATTAATTAAGTAGGTTAAGATTTACAACTTCGCATATTATAATGGCAAGTAATTGCATTGGAAATACAGTTAAACCACAACAAGATCTTAAAAATTAAGAAAAGCGAATTACAATTATACAAGGAAACCTTTGGACCAGTTATGAACATAAATCCAGTTTGATCCGATAAAATTACCGTTTTATAAGCAAGAATCAATACTTCAAATTTTGAATTCCAAAACCAGAAAAAAAAAAAAAAAAAAAAAAAAAAAAAAAAAAAAAAAAAAAAAAAAAAAAAAAAAAAAAAAAAAAAAAAAAAAAAAAACACCTCACCTATTTTCATAATCGCGGTGCAGTTCAACTTTCAACCATTTCATATCCTCGAGAAAATAATAAATTCCAATTCTTAAATTTGAAATAAAATTTTTTCAGCAACTAAACCCAGAAAATATCAATGACTGGCAAAATAAGCAAAGGCAAAAAAGGAAACTAAAAGGGAAAAAGGGAAATGAAAACGTTAAGCTGAAATAACTGAAACAAAGAACAACAATTCTGAGTTTTCACAACAAGCAAAACAGAGATAACTGATCATATAAAAAGTGCTAAAAAGATAACTTCAAAAAAAAAAAAAAAAAAAAAAAAAAACTAACCACAATAACCTGAATCATACGCCGAGCGTCTGAACTTATATCAAAAAAAAAAAAAAAAAAAAAACTAACCACATAACTAATATACGCGAGCGTCTGACTATATCCATATGTACACAGATATCGCTGTAAAGAATTAGATGCTAAACGCTCAGAAAGTGAAATTTTATTTCCCATAAAGATATCCACAAATCATTTTCATGGAAATCATTTTCCGAGGAAACAAACAACAGACTCGAAACAAAACGTAAAACAAAACAAGATTCTCCCTTAATACCTTATCATGATCGATTATCCGAATCGATTTGTATCAATCTCTCTTATCACAAAGACATTCCCATACCCATTAACGCAGAGAAAGATAGAAACAGAGAGAGAGAGAGACTGTGGAGAAAACAGAATTGTGTAGGCCGGACTAAAAGAATAGAAAATGCCAAAAGGGAACCGAGGCTGTGACCGAACCAGAAAATATAGAGCTCGATGAATGACACGTGGATTAAAGTCAGTGACGAAGGAAAGGTAGGTTCGGCGTTAGGCGCACTGAAAGGAAACAATGAATTAGAAGAAGAGATAAAGGAGGAGAAAGGTAGGCCAAGAGGGGTCCCACTTGGGTATAGATTTTTATTTTTCTTACTAACCCACTTTGCTTTATCCATTAGCGGGAGAATGGGGCCCATTGGTGGTGGTTTTCTTTTGAGGATTGTACACGCAAAGGTTCTCTTTGTTGAATGTTCAGATTAGTGATTATTACAAGTAATTAAATTTTTCTTTTTTGAAATTACGAGTAATTAAATGATTAAAGAGGTGGGCGCGTAAGGATATCATATAATAATAGTATGATTATCAATCAAGCTTCTTAATCTAACAAATGTCAGTACGAGCCTGCCTGCAGTCTAGGTTAACCTGGAAAAGTATCACTTTAAGCTTTTGCTTGGTTTGGAGAATTTTTTTTATTTTTTTTTAAAAGAAGTAAAATAGCCATATTAAAAAATATGTATAATTTTGTTTTCCTATTTAGAAAAGAGGAAAAAAATTTAGAAAAAATAATATATCATTTATTTTCTATTCAGACTCTACATGTTTTATCAAAATTGAGAATTTAAATATAAATAATGGAGAAAACATTTTCACTTATTTTTATTAAATTATGTAAATATTTCAACATGATTAAATTACATTTTATTGTTTATAAATAAATAAGGGTGTACCTTTTTAATTTTCAATGATAATTTTAGTCTCTAAAATTTTGATCTTTCTTAATAAAGAAAAATAAATTTATTTATTTTCCTCAATATATCTAAAAAAACGAGAGTGAAAAAATAACTAAGAAAATGAAATTGGCAATTTCTCAATATTTTACACTGAACAACAATGTCAGAATAATTTTGTTAATGTCCATAAAATGTTTTATTCTCTCAAAAATATGAAATTATTTTTTAAAAAAATTTCTTAGTTTTCTTTTGATAAAAAAAAAATTATTGATCAATTTTTCTAAACTGTTGATTTTTTTAAGCACCTCATACATCCGAGTGGCTAAGGCTGTGCATGTGAGATGGCTTGAGAGTAGCTTCATTCCAGTCCTTGGCACTTCATTCTTCTCACCTGGCGCGACATATTTTTAATGGTGTGCTCCTATGTAGCCAAGTTCCATTATCGAAACGGTAAGTTCAAAGATGTGCTTAGAGTTTTGGATATAGGATTTGGACGCGTTGTTGTTGAGGAAAGATTTGGACGCGTTGCCGAAACATTGACGGCGAAAGTCGAAAAAAATGGCGCCAATCCTAGATATTGACAAAACAAGCTTGGGCAATAGAGTTTAATTAAGGCGGAGATGAGGTGGGCAATAGAGTTTAATTAAGGCGGAGATGAGGTTTGCCTCCAATTTTCTATCTGCTCAATAATTTATAAACGGTGATTATGAAATGTTTGATAGTAGTGAAAATGATTTTGGAGTTCTAACAATTTGGACATTCATATGTATAAAAGCAACTCACACTTGAAAATGCACAAAAAAGAAAAAAACGTTGAAATTGAATTTTGTTTATTACTTATTGTTGAAGAAAATAATATGAACTTATGGTTGAAGAAAATAATATGAATCCGAGGGTCAAAACGATGAAGTTTTTTGTTTCCTTCTTGCTTCAAATTTTGGGGGAAAGAAATTTGGATGGTATATTATAATGTAAAATGAAAATATATAGGAATACGAAGGTATGAACGAAAGACCTGTTAGTTTCAATATATAGGAGAATATAATATTAATTTTTCCTTCATATTTTATTTTTCGCAAACCATCTAAATTCTATTATTACGAATTATCTAATCCGGCTTCGAATCTTATTATTAAAGATCGTCTAGTCTAGTTCGGATTAATGTTTTTCGCTCCTCTTTACAAATCTATTTAGTGAAAATTGAAATTAAAAGCGATTTTTATATGTCTAATTTATGTTATCAATTGAGTTACAACTGGTAAATACATGTTCTCGGTAGTTAAAAAAAATTTATACTTTTTTTTTTCTAAAACATGTGAAAAAATCTAGACATGTTTAAAAAAAAAAACATGTTAGGCCCAAAATGGTATACGGAGACAGAAAATAAGAAAATCATGTCTCATTCTTCCCGAAGATTTTTCATTTGATTCGCTGAATCGAAGCATCCAGAAACAGAGCCATAATCTCTGTCCTCAAAAATAAAATCTAAACCCTCCAAAAACCCCATCCTCTCTCTCTCAATTAATAGCACAGTCTACCCAGCTAAATTCAATATACCTTCACGACTTAATTATGGCTTCTCTATCTTTGGACATAGCCACGACCTGCATCTCCTTCGCTTCTCGCCACCGAACTCCACTTGCCAGAATCCGCACCGCTGTCCTTCCTCCCTTTCTTAAACCCCATCAGACCTTATCTCTTACTACACGCTCGTTTCACTCCAGAATCGTCGCCGTCGGTTTCTCTAAACCCACTTTCAATTCTTGCCGCAGGTTCACCGTCTCCGCCGCTTCCTCCACCACCGCGGCTCCTCAGAGTGAGGATTCTGATTTGACCACTAAGATTCCGCCTGATAATCGGATTCCAGCTACCATTATTACTGGGTTTTTAGGGTCTGGGAAGGTATATTCTCCCTACACTTAAATTCTAGTACTCATTCTTATACAATGTAAAATTACTGGATTTGATACTTTTATATGTGGGTGAAAAGGCCTCGACTTTGCAAAGTTGTCTTACTCAATCTTATTAACTTATTATAGAAGTTCCATTTTTAGCATTTGATAGGTGTTGAGTGTTAGGTTGATGCGCTTCTTTTGCTGTGATGGACAGACAACATTGCTTAACCATATCTTGACAGCTGACCATGGGAAGCGCATAGCAGTCATTGAAAATGAGGTATGAAGTTGCTTTTTTGGCAGTTTGTTTATAAGTAAAAATAAGATCTTTCCTATATGGTTTTCAAGCTCATTAGGCACTACAACTTGGATTTGGAAGCCAGCAACAGTCTGCTACTTAGCTTGTGAAGGTACATTTAAGTTTATCATGCTTAGACGAATAATTTTCTTTCCTAATGTGGAATTGCAGTATGGTGAAATCGACATTGACGGCTCTTTGGTTGCTGCAAAAACTACTGGAGCTGAGGACATAATTATGTTGAACAATGGTTGTTTATGCTGTACAGTGAGGGGAGATCTCGTGAGAATGATATCAGAATTGGTTGCTAAGAAGAAAGGGAACTTTGACCATATTGTAATAGAGACTACAGGTAAGCTATTAGAATATAGGTAAAATATTTCTCAAAATGTATTGTCGAAGTAATTATATGATTATAACTTGACATGTGGTATACACTTATGTTCCCTGCATATGTGGGTTTGTTAGTGATGATTATTTTATTTAATCAAATTCCATGTGGAACTTTGCAGGGCTTGCAAATCCAGCACCAATAATTCAGACTTTTTATGCTGAAGATAGCATTTTTAATGATGTCAAGTTGGATGGTGTTGTAACTTTGGTTGATGCTAAACATGCTCCTTTTCATCTGGATGATGTTAAACCAAAGGGAGTAGTCAATGAGGCTGTGGAGCAAATTGCTTATGCTGACAGGGTCATAGTAAATAAAGTAACTACCATTTTAAACTCATTAGTTTGAATTAGACTTAGACTTATGTCAACACAACTGACGCAATATATGCCTATAGTAGACTTCACTCGGAACATATCATCAGGTCTTATGAATAGCGTGAACCTACCTATAAATTTTTGTTTTTTGAGTGCTTGTTGATTCTAGATTATCTGGGGGTGGCAGTCTCCCATGTTAACCCTATCCACATTTGGAACACGTGATATAAAATTTAACTTTTCTACCCCCTAAGAATGAAACTCAGACAATGCTATAGAAATGAAATATGTGGCCTATGACCATTCCTATCGGTTTTTTGTCTATAGGAAATCTTAGAACCTAGGTTGAAATTTTAATTCAGTTGTTGAACACTTGCTTCTATTTCTCTACCTTTTATTATCCCTGTATAAAACTTAGCCAATGCTATAGAAATGAAATGTAATTGTCAGTTGTCACTTATGATCATTGCTATTGGACAAGTCTTAGAACCGAAGTTCAAATTCTAGTTCAGTCATTTTACATATTGTTCCATTGCTGACTGATTTAGTTATGTATTTTTGGTACCAGACTGATCTTGTCGGTGAGAAAGAAATTGCTTCCTTGGTGCAGCGGATAAGGGTGGGTGCTGTTCTCATTATCACTAATCCGCCTTCATTTCTTTATTGCTATTTTTACTGAGCACTCAATTGAAGTTGATGTGTATTAACACAGAACATCAACAGCATGGCTCATTTGAAGCGGACAGAGTTCGGAAAAGTTGACCTGGATTATGTCCTTGGCATTGGGGGCTTTGATTTGGAGAGGTTCTTCACTGTCTATTCCTTGTTTCTTCATTGTAATGAAGTTGTTGGCTAATATTTACAGTTGTCTTCTCAGGATTGAGAGTGCTGTTGATGCAGACAGTGGGAAGGAAGATCATGACCACGGTCATGACCATGACCATGACAATGACCATAACCACCACCACCATCACCATGATGAGCATGATCACCATCACGGTAATTCTCTAAATGCATAATCACTGTGTATAGCAGTTCATTCACTTAATTTTTGATAATTAAAACCATGAATGCACCAATATTGTTTTTTAATGACTGGAGAATGCGTCTGGTTAGATCAAGTAATATAACATCCATGATATTTGTTTTTCTGTTGAATACAATTGTAATTGTAGCAATTAAAGTGATTTTTCTTCAAAACTACGCTAGCAATCTTTCCTCCCTTCATATTTTTATCATTGTGCTGCCAAAGTTCTACTGGCCAAACTTGCAGTGTGCTTTTTGGCTTGAGCCCACAGACATGAGTCACTAACATTCTTGGTCTAGATGGTTTATAACAGCTTCAACAGATCGAGATATACCAATATGCACACTCTAAGAATTGTTATTTGGATACACCTGCAATTTCATAACTTGGACCATATTAATGTTGCATGCTTCTGATTTTCTGCCACTTTTGGACCGTATGGGTACACATGCATGCTCTGCCACTTTTCTTCTTGTGATAATTTTCTGAACTAGTGATAATGCTTGTGGGTGCTCTCCTGCAGAACATCATGATCACCATTCCCATGATCACACTCATGATCCTGGTGTTTCTTCTGTCAGCATAGTTTGTGAAGGAATGTTAGATTTAGAGAAGGTTAGTTTTAGATTTTTGAGCAATTTTTTTCCCTTCCTGGTTACTTGTCAGAACTAGTCTTTTAATTTTGGTTCCTAAATCTGACAAATGTTGGAATGATGGCTGTCACCCTATGTTTTCAGGCTAACATGTGGCTTGGTACGCTGTTGCTGGAACGTAGCGAGGACATATACCGGATGAAAGGTCTTTTATCTGTTCAGGGCATGGATGAGAGATTTGTATTTCAGGTAAGCTAAAAAATTTGACAGTGAAATAGTTGATTCTTTTGTTGTTTCCTCTAGCTAAAAATAGTAGCTAAAGTTCCTGATTCGTTGAGTTTAGTTAAAGCGTTTCCTATATTATTTTATTTAGCTGGTGGATGAATCAATGTGTCATGACTTGTATTATACATTCAGGTTCCATGTTTACATTTATTCTGGTATGTTCTTTACAGGGTGTTCATGACATATTCCAAGGCTCACCAGATCGGCTATGGGGCCCAGATGAACCTAGAATAAACAAGATAGTGTTCATAGGGAAGAACTTGGATGCACAGGAAATAGAGAAAGGATTCAAAGACTGTTTGCTATGATTGTAAACAGAAAGATCATGTGATGTTTCGACCTTCGGCACTTGATACTGTACACTGGATGTGATTTTTACTGACAAAATGGTCTAAATGTGGAACAATATAATCAACGAAACCTGGAAATCATAAATATTTACTTGATCTGTAGTTGCTCAAATGATTTCAGTAAAATGCCTTGGGCGAAATTATATATGAAGTTTTTATTCGGTAATATGAATTTTATATTCTCAAGTTTGGTATGAGTAAAAATATCGAATTGACTTCTATAGATTCAGAACTATAATTTCATTTTTCTAATTTAACCAAGGAACTTCTAGCGGCCAGAGAGCTAAGAGGGATTTTATGCCAAAGAAAAGGCTAATGAGTGCCCAAGGCAAATTTTGCACTGATTGATGTTACAAGTATTGTTATATATATGATTATATATATATAGGCAAAAATGAGAGAGAAGATTCAAGTAATGGATGGTGATAACAAGGGTCCCTCTCTAAATGAAAATCTGCATTTGCCCCAATTTAACATTGACATGAAAGTGCAGATGCAAGAATGGTTCAAGTAAAGAAAACTCAGTCTGTGTAGTTGTCAGTTACGAAGTCTTCGTCTTTGTCGTCATCTGTGTAATAATCAGTTTTGAAGTAATCCTCTTTTTTCTCCTCAAACAAATACTCATACCCACTCATATCATCCCAGTCATATCTTCCTGATCCTTGATGTGTTTGAAATTTATGATGGCACAGGAAATATGAGTTTGTTCCCAGCTCATATACTAACATATCTGCATCGCTGATGGTTAGATACCAAGGAGAGCTGCTTCTGCTTTGAACTATTTCGGGGGCACCATTTTCTTCTTCTCGCTGATATATAAGGCGAACCCCACATTCTTTTACATGTAAACCAGATGCCATTTCCACTAAAATATGTACTTCATCATCACCTTCCAGCTGATCTCCTAATGTCCAGTAGCTTAACCATAGCATATCTTCATAGGGTTTTGGAATCCCATAGAAGTTTGGGCTGTATGTCCATTTTACACCTTTGGTTTTGTTGTTGGTTTTAATGCAATTGTCATCTATATATCCACCATCTCCACGATTGCTGTATGCTACACATAAACTCAAGCCTTTGATTTTTTGACCAGAGACTGCTTGGATATCAAAAGATATTGCAGGACTCTCACTTTTTAGGTTAAACCACTCTGGAACTCTATTCCCAGGAAGAAATACACTGAATATTCCACATTCATGCAGTACCTATGCAATAGGAGCTAGAATTAGTACTTATACTACTAATGCATTTGGTTACATTACATTTGGAGCAATAGATATTTACCTGAATATTTGTCTTCATTTCTGTGCATGCCAAAGCATTTGATATTTCCACTTCAATTTCTTTCAAAGATTCCAAATCGATTAACCCCATATCCTTAAGTATTTCTTTGTTGATGTTTCCTACTGGTTCTAATCTGAATAAGCCTTGAACCTCAACCAGTTTATCGCAACCAAAAATTTCCAGGTTTAATGATTTCAACAAGTTTGGCAGATTTGTAATTCTTTCCAATGATGTGCAGTCTTCTAGCTTCAAGGAGTTCAAACTTGTTGGAAGCTCAGGAAGGGAATGTAGGCTTGTGCATCGGTCTAATACGAGGGAATCAAGCATAACAAGGCTGTTAATGCTCTCTGGAAGGCAATGGATTGGGTTTCCACTTAGGTTTAAGTACTCTAAAGAAGGTAGGCAGTTAAGATCTTCAGGAATAACATTATCTGATATTCTGCACTCTGCAAGACTTAAACTTATTAAAAATCTTGGTAAAAATGCTAGTGAAAAATTGTTTGATTTTGCCCATCTTTTCTGTAACAGCCAAGACCAAGAAGTTGAACGCCACAATGACAGATTTTCATTCAAATCTTTATTGCTGGATTTTCCTTGATTTATGGCAATGCCGTCTGCGTGCAGTATTTTTAATGATTGCAACTTCACAAGCTCCTTTGGTAGCTCAAAAAGATTTGAGCAACCAGAAATGACAAGTTCTTCAAGAAATGTCAAAATGGTAATTTCTAGTGGAAGCTTCTTGAGGCTTTTGCAATCTTTTAAATTCAGTATTATAAGCTTCTGTAGGTTTCCAATGGATTCATCAATATCAACCAAGCTTATGCAATCTTTAAGCACCAGTTTCTCGAGATTAGGAAGTCCTCTAAAGTTGGGGGTTCTAACAAGCGCATGAGAATGGCCAAGGTTAAGTACTTTCAACTCTACTAGAAACTGTTAAAAAAAATAAAAAGAAAAATAGTAAGCCTCCTTCAATAAATATCATTGCTTCAAATAGAGACACACACGCAGAGATCATTGTCGTACCTTGATTCCGTTCCAAAGATATTTTAGTTTGCTATTGCGCATGTCAAGAGCAACCAGCTTGTCGAGGCACAAATCGACTGGTACAGAGTTTGAGGCGAATCCACGCCAACACAACCATACTAAACTTCTAGGAAATTCCTTGTAGCCTTTACTAAGCTGTGCATGATTGAGATTGAGCAATTTTAATCTCACCATTTTCTTGAACGGCTTAGTAGAAAAAGAACTAATTGTTCTATTGCTTTCTGCTTGCCAAGAGAATATGGTAAGACGACGCCTTTTTGAATAATTTTCTTCATCAAGTAGCATCAATTTTCCCTTAGTGTTTTCATCATCATAATCTGTGGTAGCATTTTTCCCCGCGTGCTTGTCTTCTGTCAATGCCGGTAGGTTGAGGCTAAGTCCTCTAATTGATTCTGTGCCCTGCAGTAACAAAAACAGAAAGGAAAACTATATTGAGACTTAATTATAAGCTTTGCACAAATGCATAGATGACAAAATTATCTTACTGTATTTTGTAGCAATACATTAGTTGCATCCACAGGATCCCAAAGTCTGCTACGTTTTCCAGGATCATCAGGGGATTCTTGGCGAACAATTTCCCGTCCCATGTCTCTAAGTAATTGATGCATCATCAACTTGTTTTCTTCACTAATAGTTATCAGACATCTATTAATGAGATTTTGAATGCCAACGATAGTATGAAACTCACAGCCATTTAGTATTCTAACAGCATAGCCTATATCCATTCTAGTGAAAAAGCAAGCTATGTCGAGAAATAAGCTTTTGTCGTGATCATCCTGGAGAGAATCAAAGCTTATTCTAAGAATCTGCTGAATTTTACTGTCTGCAATTTTTTCCAACTTCTGCAATGCACTTTCCCATACTGATATACTTTTCCCAGATAAAGAAGAACCCAAAACTCGAAGAGCTAATGGAAGTCCACCGCAATGATTCACTACATTTTCAGAATAATTTTGGTAACCATTTGCAGGCTGATCTTGACCAAAAACATGCCAACTGAAAAGCTTAAGTGATTCTTTGTTATCCAATTCTTCAACTTCAAAGTTCAAAACAAACTTTAATAGACGTTCACGCCTTGTTGTTATTATAATTTTGCTTCCTGGATAAAACCATTCTCGCATACCAATTACTGTATTAAATTGATCTGCATCATCCACATCATCTACAACAAGAAGTATTTTTTTGCGACACAAAGCATTCCTGATCATGATACTTCCTTCATCAACATTATATATTTTGCTTGTTTTTCCTTTTACTATATCAGAAAGAAGTTGCTTCTGCAGTCGAACCAGACCATTAGGTTGTTCTGAAATTTCTCTGACATTTGCAAGAAAGCTTCTTGCTTCAAATCTGTTGAAGTTAAGGTTATAAACTATTTTGGCAATTGTTGTCTTGCCAATGCCACCAATCCCATATATTGCAGCTATTTCAACATCATCTGATACATCTTGCAACCACCGGTTAATGCGTGCTATGCGAGAATCCATTCCAACTAAATAGGGATCAACATTAAGCACTGTTCTACTCAATTTGTTCTCAACCTCTCTAACAATGTTTTGAATAAATTGAGACTCATACCTAAACATCATAAACAAGCACAATAATAAGCATATAATGAAAATAATCAAAACAAGATTTCCTGTACTATTTCTATTAATATCTTAATTAGAGCATAACTAAGAATTCAAAACAAACTTTGTTGAAAACTATACCATACCCATCTTGTAAAACCATCCCTCCAAGATCTGCAGCTTGTCTTAATGCTTCCCTCCAATTCTCCATCTCCTCCTTCTTGAAGTTCTTCTCATGCCTAGCAAAAGCTTCACCATAGCTTCCAGTCTGGTCTCTAACTTGTTTAGGATCCACATCATAAAAAACAGGCACCACGACATGCCCAACAACTCTTCTGCGTTCCATTATCATTGCAAGCTCATCAAGACACCATCTTGAAGAAGCATAATCTCTTGAAAGAACAATTATTGATAGCTTTGACTCTCTTATTGCTCTTTGAATTTCCATTTCAATATTCTCTCCTCTTTGGATTTCATCATCATCGCGGAATGTATGGATTCCTTGTTGAACCAGAGCTGTGTAGAGATGATCAGTGAAGTTCTTACGGGTGTCTCCACCTCTAAAACTCAAGAAGACATGGTAAGTAGTAAATGGAGCTGATGGTTCCATTAAAGAAACTAAAATACACTTGAAAGCTTCAAGATTATATGTTTAGAGAAGGAGAAATGCGAACATATAAATAAAACGCCAACAGTTTGACGAAAGATGCGACTATATAAATAAAATGCCAACAGTTCGAAACCGAAAATAAATTGGAGAGGTAGGTAAAAACCAAAAAGTCGTTGTTTTCCTAGATAGTTGACTATTTCTGTATTCCAGGAACTTTCTCTTTTTCATGAGAGTTGAAAATTAATAAAAGAACACAACAGAATAATAATAAATTTAAAAAAATAAGTTAATTAATAAAATGAGCTTAATTTATATTTTATTTATTAATTACTGTTTGATTCTTTAGATCAATGGCAATGCGCAATCACAATATCATTTTTCTAACCTTTTTATTTAATTTTACAGATATTAAGGAGAAATGAAATTGTCATGTACACAGTAGATTAGAATCGTCGCTTAGTATTTCTCTACATTATCCCACAATTTAAGACTAAGTGATGATGTGGCATGACATGTGGACAACTGGATCTCATCTGAAGATTGACCAAAGGGATTGGATTGGAAACTCGGGATAATAGGTGGATCCATATGCTAATGTGGCAAACAATAGTGGACAGCGTGGACCCACTGAAAGAAAGATTCCATAAAAATAGTCAAAACCCTAATAATTTTACCTTCTTCTTTTCTGACCTTCTTATATCCCCGGCAAAACCCTCATCTCACTCGGAGATTGAAGAAAAAAAAGGCAGAATCTCTTGCTCTCCCTATTTCTCAGTGTCTTCTTTATCTCTCTGTCTCTTTGCCTTCTGGGTATTTTACGAAAATTCATATATTGACCAATACACTGTTATGGATACTCTTTCACATAATAATAGTGCTCTGGATTCTGAGAGGATTCTATGCTCGGTGATGCAATCTTTGGTACTGGAGACTGCTCTGCTTGCCCAAAAATCTCTGCTTTTGCTTCTCATTATGGTACATTGCCGTCACTCTAATTGATAGTCTCTATTTTTTTTTTTATTGCAATATTAGAAGTTGTTATGCAGCTCTTATTTGATTTTAAAGATGTTTTCTTTGATGGTAACTATGTGTTCTTTGGTACTTACTCTGCTTCGTACATAAGGATTTCATTTCTGTGTTGGAAGAATTTTGTGATTACTACTTTACTTGGTTGCTTCTGCTAATGGAATTTAAGATTAGGGATTTGTTTTTGTGAAGTAGCAGCCATCTTTCCAAAGAAGGGGCTTGTTTCGTGTTGCAATCTTATAATCATTGCTTCTTTCAAGTGCTGCTGGACTTGTTGGGAGATTTAAGATTGTGATCTGTGTTTTTATTTTGTGGATTTAATTACACAAATGGGCTGTTTGATTTGGTTGTATCTGTTATAATTGACCTTCTTGGATATTTTCTATTTTACCTCTGTATTTGTTAGTTTCCTAACCTAAATTATTCAATTTTGATGAAATTGTTGGAACCAAGATGATGGTTTCCCTTATATTTCGTCTACTTGAGAAGCAGAGGAAACTGAAGCTAAACTCATAATGTTGTTTTATGACAACTTCCTTTGTTATTTGGCTTTGGAAAGATGTTAGAACTAATTGGCTTGTCTCCTTAACCTCTTAGGTTGTTTTCTATAACCAAAGGAACACTGATCTTCGGATAAAACCGGGCAGTTGAATAAATTTCAGACTTTTTGATTGACAAACTTAATGAATGATTTTAAGTGGTCTTTACTAATGTTCTTTAGATCAGTTTGTACTTTTGCATGATAGTAGTTCACATACTTTATAATGTAAGTTTCAGTTCATGTATATACATACAATTTCCTTTGCAGACTCTGTAATGAGCTTGGTTTCCGTTTATTAAATGTATTTTTGAAGTGCAACCCGGTTTTTCAGATTTGGTTTACCCATATTTTTATTGGCATGTTTCTTAGTAATTCTTTATTTGACATTTTTAATACTTCTCAATTTCCTTTTTGTTTGCAATTTGTGTGTTATCTTTATTTATTTTAGTTGCAATAGATTTTGCTATGAAATGATGGTGAGATGTGATATGATGGTAAAAGTGCTCTCTTATACTTCAAGTTCATGGATTCAAATCATGGGAACTACCTTCTTGCTATGCAAGAGGAATGCTGTTGATTGTTGGGACTACAATGTGGAACGTCTCACGTACTGGGGCATTTTTTTTTTTTTTTCCAAAGATTGTTTTTAATAAATGTTTGAAGATCTGAGCCTCTTGAGATATTTGTAGGAATCAGTATTTGGTCTTTTTACCTAGTCTTACATGCTTAATGTGTCATTACTTATTTTTATATTTTTCTTTTAGATGAGATCTCAACCAGATTATATTCACATGGTACCAGTTTTGACTGCAATTGATAAGAGGTAGAGATGAATTTCTTCCTTTTGTTTTGAAATCAGTACTAAGCATTTACTACTGGGGGGGGTGGGTTAAAAAAGTGATCAGCTAGTTGAAATGGTTTGCAGTTTTCCTCTCTCAGAACTAAATAGATTGGAAAAACCTTCTGCTGAAAGTAAGGATGCTGATGAAACTGATGAGGACGGTAGTGATGGTGGTGATGCTGAGCTTGGTGATCAGGATGATGATGATGACTCGACTGGAGAGGAAGGGAGTGATGATGCTGATGATGATGAAGAGGAGTCTGATGCAGCTAATTTTGATGGAGAAAGCAGCGACGATGATGACAATGAAGACACTGATGATGACGACGACGACGACGAAGATGATGATGATGACGAGGAAGAGAATGATGATGAGGAAGATGATGATGATGGAGAGGAAGAAACACAGCCGCCTTCTAAAAGAAAGAAATGAAGAAATGAGAAAAAAGAAACATCATTTTTCCTGTTCTTTTTCTTCTTTAAGCTTAGATTGGTTGAAGGAATCTTACATTAGTTATAACTCACAAGTCAGCAAGATCAAACCATTAGTTTTCACAGAGACCATAACTTTTATATATATCTTGTCGTGAATGTGAAACTTCTTGATTTTTATTGAGCAAGAATTTTGTTGAGTTATATGGTCTTTTCTTTCCTTGTTGTGATGCTATTATGTGGAGCAGGCAAAATGGATTTGGAAATCGATTTTTTGAGAAAAAGAAGGGGCATCATTTCTTCTATGAAAATTCATATTTACTTTAATGGGATACGTCGAATGCTGTAATGTCGATGAGCTTGCATAAGATGAAACTCTGGCTATGGACTTGCAATATGGGAATTCCTTTCTTGGTGTTCTGGATAATGGTTGGTTTGGTCTCCAACAGATTGCGCATTTGTATTTTACCTGAAATTGCGTGATTTATGAATTCTTTTTTTAAGCACTTTTTGCACTTGCTGAGTTTGAATTAACACCAAATTAGTCATCTTTTTTTTGCCTTTACAAAATTATGATAGGGGCAATCCAATGCTGGCAAGTACATTTATTGCCTAATTGGATGAACAGATTAGACTTTGCCGACATTTTTGAAAAAAAAAAAAAAAAAAAAAAAAAAATAACAC
This sequence comes from Jatropha curcas, assembly GCF_014843425.1. Next base: position 23,700,847 of record NW_023590789.1, read on the forward strand.
CAAATTAGTCAATCTTTTTTTTGCCTTTACAAAATTATGATAGGGGGCAATCAATGCTGGCAAGTTACATTTATGCCTTAAATGGATGAACAGATTAGAACTTTGCCCGAACATTTTTTGAAAAAAAAAAAAAATAAAAAAAAAAAAAAGGAAATTGGGAACATAATCTTCCGACATACTACACGATTGCAAGGATTAGGAAAAACATAAAACCAATATTCATCGTAACATCACCTCTCACATATAAAAAAAAAAAAAAAAAAAAAAAAAAAAAAAAAAAGGATTGGACTTCTCCGACATCATCCAAGAAATTGCAAGGATTAGAATAACAATATTCATTAACTCAACTTGCACATATAAAAAAAATACACTCAACAATAAGAATATAAAAATTTTTTTGTTATAGAATAGGAGAACTTATAATAGCATTAGTATTTAAAAATACATAATACAAAAGTGTGTTATTATTCAAAAATTAAAAATAGAAATTAACGTAAAGGAATATAAATTAATATAAAGGAATCAAAATAATAAGTATAATGTGACGGATATTCCCAAATTATTTTCCTATTCTTTTCTTTAGTTTATGACCGTTAATCATTATTTTTTCTTTTTAACTTAATAATAATTATAAACTATGATGCCGCACGTTATTTGCAGGAAATTGGGTAAAAACGCAAAAAGAAATGTTCATTTATTCAACTTTTCTGCAACTAGTTTGAAGCCATGGCTTTACAAGAAGCAGCTGTACCACCATTGGTCAAGCCTAGTCTTCATAGGTTATATGTTTTTATAAATTCGCCTGAATGTTGAATCTTGCATACAAGATTTGAAAGGATTCGGATTAGAGTCAATTTGTAAATTTTGGTTCTAAATCGATTTTTCTCCTAAAATTTAGAAACCGAATTGGCCTTGAATTATCAAGAGAGTTGAATATTAAATTGGTTAGTTAAATAAAACTCAATAAGTAAAACTAATTTTTCACATAAAAAATAAAATTAAAATTAAACCAATTGGTTCGATTCTGCATTAATTTTTAGGTTAGGTTAAGTTAGTTTATTTTGCATTTTTAGTTTTTTTTTTTAATTTTATATACAATAAAAAACAAATTAAATTGAAAAAAATTGATTTTATTCTATTAAGTTTGAAATTAAACCAAATTAATGTATACAGTTTCACCATATTGTTCTGAGCATTAAATATTGATTAGACCACTGATTCATTGAATTGATATCATAGTTTAGTGAACTGACTATTCCTAATGTTAATAAACCTTTTAATAAGCCTTTTAATACCTTTCAGTGAGCATTAATTGATATCACATCCAAATTATTAATACCATAGTTAGTGGTTTTAAAAAAATCATTAATAACATATTAAAATTAATGCAACTTTTCTTCTATTGAGCGAGTTTTTAAGTCCAACAGATTTTAGCTCGGCTTCCTCTTTACAACCTTATTCGAAAAAATTATTAAAAAACAATTGAGACAAATAAAAATTTTAAGCATTCTTTTCTTTTAATAAACTTTTTAGGCTTTTTTATTTGTTTTTCTATATTTTGATGGATGGTATTTCTAAAAATTTACTTTTTTTTTTTTTTCTGTAAAGTACTCGCCTCTCCTCGTTCCACGAAGGAAAAAGGAAATTCCCAAGAGAGAGAAAATGAAAAAGAACTTGCTCTCTCAACCTCAAAAGTCAAGGTCGTCTGCCTCCTTTAATCCTTCACCATTTCTGTGACAACTAAAACCAGATCCAGATACCCTTCTTCACTGATTTAACTTCTCTGCAGCTAGCTTGAAACCATGGCCATGGAAATTGCTGCAGCAAAAGAAGCTTTACCAACAACTATCGAGGCAGTAAAACTAACCTTTGGTTTTCTTTGCACTCGAGGAGATTACTTTTGTGAATTAGAAGACAATCTCGGGGCATTGAGAAATGAAATCCTTCGTCTTCTAGATTTGGTGGAACACATTCAATCAAGGATCAGACGAGAAGACAGACGGCGAATGCAAAAGATCTTTCAAGTAAATGATTGGTTCAGCAGAGTTGACGTTTTTCAATTTGAGGCAGTTCAAATTATTTTAGACGCAGAAGAAGAAATTCGAAATAAATGTATTAGATTTATGTGTCCCAAGAATTGTTGCTCTTGTTCCAGAGTTGGAATTAGGGTAAGTAACAAACTTGATAATGTGAAGGAATTGATAAGTGATGGAAGTTTTACTGATGTTGTTGAAAGAATTCCCAATTCTGATAATGGATGGGTTAGTGCTGTTACTGATTTTTTTCTGCATAGTACTCAACGGGTTATCCGAATCGCTGGATTACAGCCAACTGATTTGCAGGCTTAATCTCAGGATATGGATCAGCTTTCACTGTGTATTGAGTTGTTTGAGTCATTTTTTAGGTTGTGTGATGTTTTATCATTTGTAATTGTACCAGGTTTTCTATATTTCTGTGATTCTTCTGTCAAGTTTTGTATTATCAACTTTTACAAATTTGGTTTCAGTTTCTTAACCAATTTTCTGCAATATGCTGTTCAAATTAGCTTGTGAAATGGAAACTCAATATAAATATGAATTCAGTCTTGTTCTTGTAAAGAGAGAGAGAGAGAGAGCAGAAAATGAGTTACCAGATTTAAGAATATAATATATTAAATATGACAACACAGTCGTGAAAGCCATCAAGTTGCCGTCTAAAATTGTGGCCCATGTGTTGGTCACATCGAGAATAATCAATTTAATAATATAATTATAAATTCACACATTCAATTAGTGATAGACACGGCTTTTGTCACAGAATTAAAAATTCAATTAAATTATAGTACCATAATTTTTAACGAAAAAACAGTTAAAAGCACTCTAAATTGCAATTGGAACTTTAATTGCATATAAAAAAAAGATCCACTCTTGAACTTGAATTAACTTCATTTAAACTTTCTCACTGACGTAAATTTATTAAATTTAATTATTGTCTTAAACAAATATTTTTTTTTCATTCTACAATTACAAATTATAATAATTGATTATAATTATGTCTTATATTCTATTTTTAATAAGAAAAAATCATTAACAATTTCTAATAGTTTAGGAGTCAAATAATTTCATTGTAGTTCAATTTTTTCAAGTTTTTTTTTTCTTTTTTTGTAGATTTTATCATTATTTCAAAGTTTATATTAAAAGCTAAAAAACAATAATAATTAAAATTCAAACAATAATGATAATAATTAGTTTATTATTTACAAACTACTCTAATTTTTTTTTTCTAAAAAGGATATATCTATATATCAAATAATGCATTTTTATTCGTTACTGATTGTTAATTAAAGAAATAATTTAAAAATATAAAAAAATAATAGAAATTTTCTTTACTATTAATCTAAGCTCTCGCTTTTATATAATCCAAAATAATTTATTTTTATTTGCAATTTAACCCTAATTGCAATTTAAGATGCTATTGCAATAGAAATTCTAAATTCACACTGGAGCGAAATTGCGATGCAATGCAAAGTTCAAGATGAAACAATGTATTAAACTAAAAGTCAATCTTATTAATTTGTTAGACTTATGCACTTAATTGTATTTGAAAAATATGATTTTTGTTGAATGCATCGCAAAAACTCACTTGACTAATTGTTATCTTTCTAACATCAACATCACATGAAGTAAATTAAACTAAAAGTTTCAAAAAATAAGCATAATCACTTTGAGCAGAAAGTAAATAATATTTTTGTTATTTAATTCATTAAGTCTTACTCCCCTTCGTCCTGAAGAGATATTCCATTTTTTATTTATTTTTATCTGTTCCAAAATATAGTTTACATAATTTTTTTATATTATAATTAATCTTTAAATTGTCTATTATAACCTTTATTATGCTTATCTTGTATTCATTACTTTTACTAAGTCAATCTTCATTTAAATTCATATGTTATTTAATAAACTAGGCGAAGGCTCGTGCATTGCGCGGTCATTTTATTTTCTTATTATATATCATTTTTTTTTATATGAACAATAGAAGATTAAAAGTGTAAAAACTTTTAATATATATCAAGCTATTACACTTTATTTTGAGCAATAATATATAGAATTGGATTATATATTATATAATTATACAAATTTAGATAATCAAACATTAGAACATTAGATAAAAAAAAACTAAATTGAAATAAATAAAGAATATATTACATTTATAAATATAATTCCGAAATTATTATGAACTCATGCATATCCTAAAAAACTAATAATCAATTATACATAGATAAAGAATTAACTGGCTATATATTTAGGGAGAGAAAAAGAAGCCTAAAAAAACTAATAAATCAATTATACATAGTAAAGAATTAACTGGCTACTATACTTTAGGGAGAGGGAAAAAGAAGCTGGGGCAAAAAAAAAAAAAAAAAAAACCTAGTACAATAAACAAAGAATTAATTGGCTGTTTTTGCATTTACCTTTTTGGCAACTCTTGGAATTTCAAAACCTCGTGATTGCAAGCCAATCCATATATAAAAGAGAGATATATGATTTAAAAGTTAAAAAAAATTCCAATTTCCAAGTTAATCATTAGATTAAATATATAAATATAGATAGGATTATATTTTAAAAGTCCTAATCAATACTTTTTAAACAATAGAGTAAATGATAGATGAATAAAAAGGATAAATGAATGATTTTACGATATGAAAATTTGCAAAAAAAAAAAAAATACAACTTAAATTAAGATTTAATTTAATTTAACTAAATTAAAATAATCACATAAAATAAGATAAAAATAAAAAAAATTACAGGAATGCATCAACAAACCAAGAAGGTGTTAGGATACCGGCAATAAAAATCGAGAATAATTAAGAAGTGGAAAAATTAAAATTGGGACACACAGAAATTTACGTGGTTCCACAGAAATTTACGTAGTTCACCCTCAACTGTTTAGGGCTACGTCCACGAGACCAACTCTGAATATTTCTTCCACTATTAAAAATAGTAGGCTTACAAAAAGAATAATAGAAAATAGTGGCACTCAAAAGTGTTTCCCAAAAACACCCCAATAATCTTCACTATTTTTCTAGACCCTTAGTTTTAAGAACCCCTTCTTAAAACTGAATAACTCTCAAATCTCTTTTCACAGATTAATTCCTATCTGTGGCTGTGTGTAGAAATGAACTAAAACATCTCCTATTTATAGGAGAAGTGGACGCGTTAATCACGCGTCCACCGAAAAATAAATTGCAGCACCAAAAAGGTTGCCGACCTTTGAATGGTTGGCAACCAACCTTTTGCTTTTTCAAACAGCATGTTTTTTTTTTCTCTCTTTATTATTATTATTATTATTATTTTCAAACTGTGTGGGTCCCACTTGAGTGGACACACCACCACCAACAAATCTCCCCCTGCATGCTCAAGTGGAGACGTCAACCAAACTCTCCATCATCCCTGCAGCTAATCGGCAATATTCAAACTTATCTTTTGGAAGAATCTTCGTTAACATATCTGATCCATTTTCATCTGTATGGATCTTCTCAAGCTGTAACTGCTTCATCTGTAATTGCTTCATCTCCAACACATCCCTTATCTAGTGATATCTAACATCATTGTGTTTTGATCTTGAATGGAAGGAGGAATTCTTTCCAAGGTGAATTGCACTTTGACTATCGCAAAATATCTAATATCGCTCTTGATGAATTCCGAGTTCATTCAAAAATTTCTTCACCACAGCAACTCCTTGCACGCTTCTGTTAGTGCTATAAATTTTGCCTCAGTTGTTGACAAAGCAACACACTTTTGTAATCTTGATTGCCATGACACGACTCCCCCTGCAAATGTGATTACATATCCTGATGTGGACTTTCTTGAGTCAACATCCCCAGCCATATCTGCATAAGTATAACCAACTAATACTGGCTTATCATCTCCAAAACATAGACATATTTTGGTTGTACCTCGAAGATGCCTGAAAATCCATTTCACCGCAGCCCAATGTTCCTTTCCAGGATTTGAGAGAAACCGACTCATTACTCCGATTGAGTAAGCAATATCTGGCCGTGTACAAACCATGGCATACATCAAGCTTCTAACTGTTAAGACATATGGAATTTTTTCCATTTCTTCCTTCTCTCCATCGGTAGAAGGGCACTGTTTTGAGCTTAATTTCAAGTGATTAGCAAGAGGACATGTAACATCCCTTCCCGGTCCAACCGTAACCCGATTGAACCGAGCCGAGACGCTACAATCTGTTTGACCATAATTTCTTGCGTTCTTCGATTTCTCGTGATCTTCATACTTTATAACTTTAGTTAATTTTTGTATTTTACATTTTGTTTTTTTTATAATAATTATGATTTTTATGTGGTTTCATTCTAATTTACATGGTTGTCAAAAAGAATAGCGTTACAACTCTTATATATCACCTTAATTGAAAATTTCACTAATAATTTAGTAAAAAAAAAAAAAAAAAATTGTTGTGATGGATTAGGTTGGCTATGTGACTCTTAATTTTAAATTTAATTATACAAAAATTAAATTTTTTATTGAAACACGTAATGGTATTTCGATATATTGAGCCTCGCAATTAATTTAAAAATTTGTCTATATAATATTGATGTATTATAAATGGAAATTCTATCACTTTTAAAGGGCTACGAGTTGTTATTAAAAAAAAAAAAAAAAGAAAGATATCAAAATTTGTAGAATTGAATTTCGAGGATTTTTTTTTTCTTTCTTTTTCCATTTGGCAAAAACCATAAATTTCGAAATTTCAATGCAGGCTGAAAAGATTTCATCAAAATCAATACCCTTTCTTTGATTAAATCCTTTCACAACCAGTCTAACTTTGAATTGTGGTTGGGAGCTGTGTTCTTCCTGCTTGATTCTGAACACCCACTTGTTCTTCAAAGCTTTCTTGCCTTTAGACAACTTCATTAGTTCAAATGTTTCATCCTCATGCAAGGACTTCGTTTCATCTTGCATGGCTTCAATCCAGTTCCTCTTGTGTTCATTTCCCATAGCTTCTTCAAAGCTTTCACTTTCTCCCCCGTCAGTCGTCAGTACATACTCTTTGACTGGATATCTAGTAGATGGTTGTCAAACTCTACTGGATCTTCTTAATGTTTGAGAACCTTCCGGTGCTGGTGGCTGAACATGTCAAAATCTTTCTTCTGTTCATTCTGATGAGGAACTTTCTGGATTTTCTAACTCATGGCTCTTGTTCTTGGGAACATTTTCTTCAATCTCCAACTTGTCTTTTTCTGTGCTGGAGGAACTATTTGCACATTCTGTTGAATCATCTTCAGATCTATCGGCAACTTGCTTCTGAGTCTATTCAAACATCTTCAATAGTTTGGATTTTCAACAAATACAGCATCTCTACTTCTTATCAGCTTTTTCTGGATTTGGATCAAAAAATCTATAGCCAAATTTGATCTTGACCATAGCCAATGAATACACATTGTCGGAGTCTTGAACATCAGCTTAGACCTCTTCATCCTTAGGAATATGCACAAATGCTTTGCCAACCAAACACCCGCAAGTGATCATAGGAAACATCCTTTCCTGACCAATAGCCTCTTTCTGGAGAGTATCATACTGAAAGGAGGTAATACAAGTGAAGATTTATAAGATTGAAACTGCTGTTGAGAAGAGCTTCACCCAAAATCTTTAGACAAACTTTGCTGAAGTGTAGCCCCACTGATCAATTACCCAACTGAGTCTCCCTGGGATGCAAAGATTGATAGTGTCTTCAATGAACAGGTGGAACTCAAGCAATGACATTGGCTTCATCCATTCCTTGCTTTCTTCTTTTCTTTGCTATTTATGCCTTGTTGATCTTCTCCCTGAGTCACTTTTTGAACTTCGGCCAATACCTTTTAATGTGGCCCCTTCTTCCCTGCCCCTTCTTCCCACAATGATGGCACATAATATTGGCAAATTTGTTTGATTTACCCCTGCTCTTATCTCTTGTAGTTGAACTTCTAGATTGGCTCCTCCCTCTGGGCTTGTTATTTCTTTTAGCATCTGCTAAAAAAATGTCTAACTGAGATGAAGAAGGATTCTGTGCTTTACGTCTCATTTCTTCATTCAGAACAGCATTTTTAACAAATTCCCAGCTAACTCCACTATGTGGTGTAGAGTTTGTTATTGATATTCGAAGTCTCCCATGACTCCGGTAAGGAGGCTAGCACCATAAGGCCGAGGATTTTATCATCAAATTTTATGCCCATATTTGACAGCTGGTGAATAGTCGCCTGCATTTCACCCAAGTGATCTGCTACAGATGTACCTTCTTGGTATTTGAAATTCATCAGCTTCGTCAAATAAAATAATTGATTGTTGCCGGATTTTGAGGCATATAGCTGTTAAGCTTGTCCATAATGTTCTGGCGTGAGTCTCATTACAAATGTGGTTGTATACATTATCATCGACAAATTGTCGAATATAACCACAAACTTGTTCATGCTCGAAAGCCCACCCACTTCCTTCATATAGTCTTGTCTTCCGGTTTGCTTGAACAACACTGGCAGATGCATCTTGGTTACCCATAAGGAGATCTCTCATTTTATTTTCTCCATATATGGTAATTTGCGCCATTTAGACTGATCATTTTTGCTCGTTTCTAGCTTCCACTGACTTAGAATGAAATAGTAACGCGTATATATTAAATAAGTACCATATATAAAGAATAGTAACGTACACGTGTAAATAGTACCATACGTGAATAGTACCTGTATGCGTGAAATTAGTACTATACGTGAGAGTGCTGGGCTAACAGTGACCGGGTCAGAGAACAGTAACGTCAATAGTAACTAAATTCACCCGTCAACTGCGAGTTACTATTTACTATTCATCCACTAAGTTGATTTTTGCAACGTTCTTTCCCGATGCGGACTGCACCAACGGACTCGTCGTAATTTTCTCGTCTTCCGTGGTTATATTATTTTCAAAATATTCTACGGATCCGGGCTCGGTACCGCTATCTGGACCGGCTGACACCAGGCTCTGATACCACCTGTATAGATACCGACCAATAACCAATCGAGAATAAATTAAGAAGCGACAAAAATTTAAAATTGGGAACACACCAGACACATATCTCTACTAGGGGTTAAGTATCACCCTACATACCTGTTTCAGGGTCTACTTCACACCGATTCCAACACCGAAATAACTTCTTCTATTAATCTAAAATAGTAGGCTTAACAAGAAAGAAGTATGCAATACAAAAAATACTAGCCACCTCACAAGGTGTTTCCCAAACACCGCCTATAATTCTTCAAACTAAATTTTCTAAACCCTTAGTTATTAAGAACCCTCCGATATAACAAGCCAATGAACATCTCTACATTCGTTCTTTCGCGTTATATATGGCCCACCTACTTGCGACTACATAAATCAGCTTAAAAACACAATCGTTTCTCCTAATTTTATAGGAAAAGGGACATGAGAGGCCAGATCGCTGTGTGCTTACACCACGGCTCTCCAGTTATTTCGTTTAAGTTGGTCATCCCGACATTTGAAAATGGTTGGCAACCAACCTTTTGCGAGTCGTGTGTTTGTTACACACGGCTCTCCATTAATTTCGTAGTTGGTTGCCGACATTTGAATGGTTGGCAACCAACCTTTTGCTTTTTCAAACAACACATTTTTTTTTCTCTTTATTATTATTATTATTATTTTTTTTTTCAAACTGTGTGGTCCCAGCACAACACCACCAACAGAAGGAAACTCTATAATCATAATATAATAGCAAAACAATGAATTACTTACTTGAATGGACTTGGGATTGCAAATAGAAAAAGATTAATGCCAAAAAAAACTTGACTTTTTCTTGTTGTTACTCTGATGTATCATTTTTCGTTTCTGTTTATTTTTTTTTATAAAAATAAAAATTCAAATGCAAATAGAATCCAGTAATAAAACTCCATGTAAGTTGACCATCCGGCACGCTAAGCAGACTTGTTCTTTATCCTCTAGCCTGGATCAGTTAAACTGTTTCACAGTCATCTATGCTAATTCCTAAATGCCATGAAAACAATTTCCTTATCATGTCTTCGCCCAATTTGGGACAAACATAACTGTCGACTGGAAGATAATCTTGACTCATTGAAAGATGCAGTTAACGAACTGAAGAACAAGAAGGAAAGCATAAGAATTAGGATAAAGCGTGAAGCAAGCCCGTACAAGGAGCGCACCTACAGAGTAACTGATTGGTTGTGTAAGGCGGATCGGTTAGAAACAGAGACAGATAAAGTTATTGCAGAAGGTCAAGAAGAACTGCTAAGGAGAGAGCCTAGATGTTGCTGCGCCAATTGCTTCTGTAATTCAAATTCTGAAGTTGGTAAGAGAGTTTGGGAAAAGCTCAACTCCGTCAATCAAATCTTGATTGAAGGCAATTTCGATTTTGTTGTTCAAATAAGGCCTCATGATTTTGTCGATTTGATTAATGTTGAGGCCACTGTGGATTTTGAATCTGGATTGGATGATGTTTGGAGATGTGTTGAGGACGATAGTTTTAGAATTATTGGAATATATGGAATGGCAGGTATTGGCAAGACTACCCTTTTGAAAAAGATTAAGGATGAGCTTCTTGTTAGAAAACAAGAATTTGAGAAGGTGATTTGGGTTGAAGTGTCCAGAGAAGCAAATGTTGACGCAATCCAAAATGTTATTCGCAAACAGTTAAGCATCTCGAACGAGACATGGAAAAAAACAAACAAGAGAGATATGGAGAGATTGTTGGGCAGCAAGAAATTCATATTGTTATTAGATGATCTATGGGACAGATTGGATCTCTTAAAATTTGGAGTTCCAGTGTCTGATGGAAGTGGTTCAAAAGTGATATTCACTACTAGATCAGAGAGGGTATGTGATGAAATGAAAGCTCAGAAAAAGCTGAAATTGAAATGTTTGTCACGAGAACAAGCGTTGACATTGTTCCGGTCAAAGGTTGGTTTGAATTATAGTAACTTTACAGATCATGTCGCAGACACCATTAACACAGAATTTTGCCAAGGTTTGCCACTTGCCCTCATTTCCATCGCACAAGCAATGTCTAGAATGAGCAATAGTGAGGTCGAACACAGAATAAGCACATTGCAAAATTACCCATCCACGTTTCCAGGTATGAATCACATTTTTCGCATTATTGAGCCCAGTTTTGATAGCTTAGAGGATGATATCCTTAAAAATTGTTTCATTCATACTTGTATACTACCTAATTTGATTAGAAAAGATGAAGTTATTAAACTATGGATTGGAGAGGGGATTTTAGATATGTATGCTAAGAACTTGGGAGATTATGTTATCAAGAGGTTAAAGGCATCTTGTCTATTGGAGGGTGATGAATCAAGTGATATTTTTTGGATGCATAGTGTCATTCGGACTTTTGGCTTGTGGTTAGCTCGTGAGCATGGAGAAAAGGAGAATAAGGTTTTAGTACAAGAGCGAAGGGTTGAGAAATGGACTGAAGCTGTGCGAATATCAATATATGATCAGAAAAATGTAATGCTTCCTTTAAGTCCTTGTCCTCAAGTTCGGACTCTGCTTATTAGATATACCAACCTAAATGCATTTCCAACAGGGTTGCAATCTATGAACGCCTTGGGAGTTTTAGACTTGTCAAAAAACAAAAACTTATCTGAGTTACCTAGTGGTATTGGTTCATTAATCAACTTGCAATATCTTAATCTCTCTTTTACAAGTATAAAGGAATTGCCTGTTGAAATGAAAAACTTGGCAAATCTAAGGCTTTTGCTTATGGATTATACTGAAAATTTTCAAGTTATACCTAAGAGATTAATATCAAGTTTTTCGTCACTGCAAGTATTCAACAAGCTAGGCGATAAAATCTTTGAGGACACAACTTTGTTAGAAGAGTTGGAATCCATTGAACATTTGAGTGACATAAGTATTAGTTTATTCAGTTATTCGGCTGCTGAAAGGATGCTGAACTCACTACAAAGTTGCATTAGAAATCTATCATTGAAGCATGTAGAGAAACTCAACATTCCGATCTCAGTTTTATCAAGACTGGTGCATTTGGAAGAGCTTGATATAGAAGGTTGTGAAGATTTGAGATTTGAAAATGACAATACCCAATATTATGTTTTGAACTTTCAAAGTCTGCGAATTCGGGGTTGTTCCAAGATATATGATTTGCGATGGCTGATTTTCGCTCCTAAAATTCGAACTCTTGATCTACGAAGTTGCGAATCATTGTTTGAAATTGTAGGAAATGATTTTGAATCTGAAGAAATCAAAGAAATTGATACACGTTTGGGTATATTACCAAGTCTAAAGAAATTATACTTGGAAGATCTTCAACATTTACACCACATCTGCCATCAAGCTTTGCAATTTCCAGTTCTGATGGATATAGTTGTGATTGGCTGTCCAAATCTAGTAGAACTCCCATTTCATTTACATAGTGCAACGAGGTTAAGAGACATAAAGGGAGCTAAAAGCTGGTGGGACCGCTTGAAGTGGGAGGATGTAGCTATTAGAGATGTTTTCGATTACAAATTTCAAGGTAATATCTTTCCTTTAAATATTTTGAACAATAAATAAATTTTATTTGATTTTGATAGTACTTTTGTAAATAAATAAAAAAAAAACTTTTAAAATTTCTACTTAATTAAATGAAAGATATATTGAATTCCCATCTATCTATTGTATAAAAAAAAAGGGATTTTGACAATAAATAAATTTTACCTGATTTTTGTTATGCCAAACCAAAGTTTATGCTAAACTTGTAAATTTTTAAAATAAACATTGAATAACATTGTCAGCACAGTTAGATCATATTTGAATTTTTTTTTTTTAATTTTTTTAACCATTGGGTATCTAAAGTCCACTAACCTATCTAATTTAGATCACTGTCATTTCATCTCACCCCTGTAGGATCATAATTGGATGATTTAATTACTATAGTTGACAATTTAAAGTCTCAGAGAAAAAAAAAAAAAAAACCGTTAAAATTCAAGATAAATATCAATGTAATATCAAATTCAAATTCTTTTTCAACTTTCCCTCTAAATCCTTGCACAGTTGCTAATTCATTTTCTTTCCTTATTTAGATGTTTTTGGAGCTAGCCAATTTCAGCAAATCCATTACTCAAGAACTGCTTCTCCACGTATGAACCGGCAACAAGAAGGCTCAACAGCAGGTATCTTGTTTTAGACTTTTAGCTTAAATAATATGTTTTATAGCCCTTCAAGAGTAATACTAATACATAGTATTTAGACTCGATGCGTGTATCTTCTCATATATATTATATTTTAGATACAATGCAGTCATAATTTCTTGTTTAATCTTGTTTTATGAGGCGTTATTATTTTGATTCCTTGTGTATTGGGCCATGAAGGTAAGCTCTTAAGCCACGCAGATACTGCTCCTTCAACTACAAAAGGAAAAGGAAAAAGAAAATTGATATCGAAGTCTCCTATTGCCCCTAAAACAATCCAGGACCGTCGACCTTCAAATCCAAGAGGAAAACGAAAATGGGTGTTTAAGTCTCCTCTTGGCATTAGGAGTAAAGCCATGCTTTCAAATACAAAAGAAGAATCTGTTATTATCACTAAGAGGCTTGGAAGCAGTTGGCTGAAGACCTTTACCTATGAAGAATTAGTAGAGGCAACTGCTAATTTCTCTTACGGCAGTCTGCTAGGTGAGGGTGGTTCTGGTAAAGTTTACAAAGGAATGTTATCAAATGGTGAAGCAGTTGCTGTTAAGCACTTCAAAAATGATAGGGAAACTGCGGATAATGAATTTTTGGCAGAGATTGAGACCATTAGCCGAATCCATCACCGTAATATTGTCAAGCTAGTTGGATATTGCCAAAACCAAGCAAATAAACTTCTTGTTTATGAGTTTGTTCCCAACAACTCTTTGAGATATCATTTATTTGGTGAGTTCTTTTCCTAATTTCATTTATTTCTCACAACGAAGAAAAAGATTTATAAAGCAAAAATTAGTTCTGATGGTTAACATTGCATGCAGAAAATGACAATTTGAGTATTGATTGGTCAATAAGAATGAAAATCGCTGTAGGATCCGCAAAAGGATTGACATATTTGCATGAAGAGTGTGAGTATTTCACTTCATGTTATTGTTATTATTATTAAATTAAATGTTAAGAGATATTCGTTTTTGAATTGTCACTTTCCTTTCCTGATATACCCATTTGTAGGTGAACCCAGGATCGTCCACAGGAATATCAACCCCAGTAACATTCTTCTTGATCATAGCTTTGAGCCAAAGGTAACATTTATGTACGAGACATTATTCTTGCTAATTTTGCTACACACTGAACATTACTTAATCTAGGCTTCTTCTATCATCAGGCTTTTTAATTTATTATTTATTTAATTATTAGGCTTAATTTCAGATTTCAGATTTTGGACTTGCCATTGTCTTTCCAGATTCTGTTACTGAAATTTACGAGAAAGTTATGGGAACTATAGGGTAAGAAACTTTTTCTATTTGTTAAGTAATCTGACCATAACTAATTACATCTCCTTTGATGATTTCTTGGTTTTCATGAAAATTGTTTGGCTCTCGTGCGTAGTTATCTGGAACCTGAGTATCTGCAACATGGAAAGATCACTGTCAAGACCGACGTCTTCTGCTATGGGGTGGTGCTTATGGAGTTGATTACTGGCAAGAGAGCGGTTGAAACAATGGACGACGATCTAGTTCTTTCGGTACGTATGTTCTATACATAATCCAATCAAATCATAAGCAAAGTTTTGATAAAATTAATAAGATAAAATAAAAAACAATACATATTTTTAAAGGATCCTATACATATTTGTGAGTGCGGGAGAAATGTCGGTGTCAGATACTGGTACATTCAATCTTTAAGGCATCCATACAAGCTATTACGTTATTAAACCGACATTTGTGTCTTTCAAAATTTAGGTGAAGTCTCTACTTAAAGAAAGTCTGGAGACTGGTAATGGGTACGCTTTTATCGATCCCAAATTGGGCCTAAGCTATGATCTAGATGAAATGCACAGAATGATTTTTTGTGCTGCAGCCTGTGTGTATAAACCTGCGGAACTTCGCCCACAAATGAGCCAGGTAAATTTATCTCTCTCCCTATATATATATATGTTTAAATAATATTTCTTATATAGATTCAGAAAGAAACCACAAGCAGACTGAATTGATTAAATTTATTACTTTTTCAGGATTATTAATTTAGTTTTTAAATGAACGCATATTGGTCCTAATCAGTATTATCTATGATATAATTAACCGGTTTCAATTTTACAGCCAATTTTTTTGGTCTCAGGATGATTGGAATGTAATTAAACTTTTGTCTCAACAAATAATTCAACATGTAAGCTAATTTTTTTCTACCATTATAGATAGTTTCAGCTCTAAAAGGGAATATTCCTGTCGTGAGTATATGGCGCCCAGGAGACAATTCTTTCCTATATGATAGACAACGGTATGAATCTCCGGCGCGAAGCACAGGATCGGGCACTGTAGGCACAGGATCGGGCACTGTAGGCACAGGAGCGGGCAGTGTAGATGAGATATATGAGGATGAAGAGTATTTGAGATGATATAGTTTTCTATTTGCATTCGGTTATGATTTAAGTAACTTGATTCTCGAGTAATATAGTTTTCTTTTTCGTTTAATTTTTTTTTTTCAGAAAAAAAATGGTGATTCAAGATGAAAGTTCAAACCAGCCAACTAGAATTACTAAATTGTTTAGGTGAAAAAAAATGTTAGCGATGGAAATTATCTATAAATATGTAGAAGTGAGAATGGAGAGAGGAATACTAAAATTGGAAAAAAAAAAAATACCCTTAATAAATTTATAGATCGATAAGAATATTTTTAAAAATTTTAATTTTATTAGTTAAGAAAATAAAAAAATTTTAATTTGATTAGTTGTTTTATTTCCTACTTTAATCCAATTATATTGAGAGATAGAGGAAAGGTTTGTTATGATTGAGAAAGATAAATAATAAAGAGAAGAGATATTTTAGCTTCAGTAAAAGGATAAAAATAAATAACACTATTTGTTCAACAATAAATGAAAAATAAATTGGTCAACTTTTGATAGTGGCATTTTCTTTCTTCCTCTATTATATTGGACGGAAAATAACTAAGAAAAAAAAAATTATAATCTTTAATATAATTTTTCTTCCTTATTTTCTTTCCTATCATTTCGAAGTCGTTCCACGGCTTGCATTTATAAATTTTCTCTTTTCACATGAGTGAGAAAATCGAATAGATCATCATACGATTGACCATTTTATTATTAATTGAATCTTGATAGAAAACAAAATTAATATATCAACATTTAATACCAATAAATTTTTATTATTTAATTAATTTCAAGAACAATTTAAGATGTTTCATTTATTTTTTATAGATATTAAGGATATAGTATTAAAAAATAAAATAAAAATTATAGTTTAATCATATTAATTAAAATTTTTAATTTATATATAAATCAAATCAGAACATAGATTATGAGACAAATGAAATATTTTTTTTTACTAATAAATATATCACAAAGGAAACTTTAATGTTATGGCGCACCACGTTCATTACTCAATTTTAGTCATTTGGATTTAATTGGCTAATATATATATTTTTTAAATGTCAAGGGCCGGCCGTGGCCTTGGATGCCCTTGAGTAATTTTTCTTTTTGATATAAATATATATATAGAGAGAGAGAGAGAGGAACGAATTGGACCTCTCTTCTTGTTGCTCTTGACATGTATCATTTTTCTTTCATTTTCATTTGTTTTTATAAAAAAGAGCCGGAAAATGAAAAATAAAAATTCAAATGCGAATAGAAATAAGTAATAAAATACTCCATATACAAGTTGACTATCCAGCACGCCAAGCAAACTTGTTCTCTTTCCTGTAGCTAGGCTAGGATCGTTGAAATTCTTTCATAGACATCTATGAACAATTACTTTTCTCTTGAATCAGAAATAGCTAAATTTTCATTTTGTTTATCCTAATCCCTAAATGCCATGGAAACAATTTCTTTATCATGTTTTCGTCCAATTTGGAACAAACATAATTATCAACTGGAAGATAATCTTGATCCGTTGAAATATGCTTTTAACCAACTGAAGAACAAGAAGGAGAACATAAAAATTAGGATAAAGCGTGAAGCAAGCCCGTACAAGGAGCGCACCTACAGAGTGACTGACTGGCTGTATAGGGCAGACCGGTTAGAAGCAGAGATAGAGAAAGTTATTGCAGAAGGTCAAGAAGAACTGCTGAGGAGAGAGCCTAGATGTTGCTGCGCCAATTGCTTCTATAATTCAAGTTCTGAAGTTGGGAAGAGAGTTTGGGAAAAGCTCAACTCCGTCAATCAAATCTTGATTGAAGGTAATTTTGATTTTGTTGTTCAAAGAACTCCTCATGATTTTGTGGATTTGATTAATGTTGAGGCCACTGTGGATTTTGAATCTGGATTGGATGATGTTTGGAGATGTGTTGAGGACGATAGTTTTAGAATTATTGGAATATATGGAATGGCAGGTATTGGCAAGACTACTCTTTTGAAAAAGATTAAAGATGAGCTCCTTATTAGAAGACAAGATTTTGAGAAGGTGATTTGGGTTAAAGTGTCCAGAGAAGCAAATGTTGGTGCAATCCAGAATGTTATTCGCAAACAGTTTAGCATCTCGAATGACACGTGGAAAAGTACAAACATGAGAGATAAAACTATGGCTATGGAGAGATTGTTGGGCAGTAGAAAGTTCATATTGTTATTAGATGATGTATGGGATAGATTAGATCTTTTAAAACTTGGGGTTCCTCTATCTAATCAAAATGGTATCAAAGTCATATTCACAACTAGATCAGAAAGGGTGTGCGATGAAATGGAAGCTCAGGTAAAATTGAAATTGAAATGTTTGTCACGGGAAGAGGCATTGAAATTGTTCTTGATAAAGGTTGGTGTGGATCATAGTCATCCTATGAAATATGTTGCGGACACTATCAATGCAGAATTTTGCCAAGGTTTGCCACTTGCCCTTGTAGCTGTTGGGCAAGCAATGGCTAAAATGAGTAATCGTAAGCTGTGGGTAACTAGGACATTGCAAACCTACCCACCAATGTTGCCAGGTATGGATCATATTTTTCGCATTATTGAGCCTAGTTTTGAGAGCTTAGACGATGATACACTTAAAGATTGTTTCATATATATTTCTATGCTGCCTAATATGATTAGAAAAGATGAACTCATTAAGCTATGGGTTGGAGAGCGGATTTTGGATATGTCCACTAAGAACTTGGGAGACTATATTATCAAGAGGTTAAAGGAATCTTGTCTATTAGAGGTTGATGAATTAAGTGATATTTTTTGGATGCATGGTATCATTCGTGCATTTGGCTTGTGGTTAGGTCGTGAACGCGGGAAAAAGGAGAATGCTTTTTTAGTACAAGAACGAAGGTTAGAAAAATGGACTGAAGCTGTGAGAATATCAATTTATGATCAGAATGATGATGTACTGCTTCCTTTATGTCCTTGTCCTCAACTTCACACTTTGCTTATTAGAAACAGTGAAATAAGTGCATTGCCAATGGAATGGCCCTCTATGAGTTCCTTAGGAGTTTTAGATTTGTCAAAAAACAAAAGGTTAGTTGAGTTGCCTAGTAGCATTGGTTCATTAAGCAACTTGCAATATCTTAATATCTCTTTTACAAATATAAAGGAATTGCCTGTAGAAACTAAAAATTTGGCAAATTTAAAGCTTTTGCTTATGGATTATACTGAAAAATTTCAAGTTATACCTAAGAGATTAATATCAAGTTTTCCGTCACTGCAAGCATTCAATAAGTTAGGCAATGAAATCTTTGATGACACAGTCTTGTTAGAAGAGTTGGAATCCATTGAACGTCTGGTTGACATAAGTGTTAGCTTGTTCAGTTATTTGGCTGTAGAAAAGATGCTGAACTCTTCAAGATTGCTAAGTTGGATTAGGAATCTATCTATAAAGCAAGTAGAGAAGCTCAAAATTCCAATTTCAGTTTTATCAAGAATGGTGCATTTGAAAGAACTTGTTATAGAAAACTGTGAATATTTAAGATTTGAAAGTGACAATACCCAATATTATGTTTTGAACTTTCAAAGTCTACAAATTCGGGGTTGTTCCAAGATACAAGATTTGCAATGGCTCATTTTCGCTCCTAGAATCCGAACACTTGATTTACGAAATTGTGAATCATTGCTTGAAATTGTAGGTGGTGATTTTAAATCCGAAGAAATTAAAGAAATTGATGAACGTTTAGGTATATTATCAAATCTAAAGAAATTACATTTGGGAGATCTTCCACATTTACACCAGATTTGCCATCAGGCCTTGCAATTTCCAGTTCTAGTGAATGTAGTTGTCATTGCCTGCCCAAGCCTAGTAGAGCTCCCATTTCATTTACATAGTGCAAAGAGGTTGAGTGACATAAAAGGAAGCAAAAGCTGGTGGGACCGCTTGAAATGGAAGGATGTACCTACTAGAGAAGTTTTTCAATGCAAATTTCAAGGTAATACTCTAACTTTCCTTTTAACTGCATATTTCCATTGCTATCTAAATAGTTAAGAATTTCAAATTTATTGGCATGAGTTTTAAATTCCATTAATTAATGCAAGTTTTCCTGTTTTTAGTATAGAGATTAAATTTATATATTTCAATAGTACTTTTATAGATATAAAAAAATTCTAAAATTTCTATTTATTAAATGAAAAGTTTGGCATAATTCCATCCTCTTGTGAAATTTTCAGACAACCTCAAAATGAATTATTGTGGTAGATAATTAGGAACTTTGAATAATACATAAATTTTACCTAGTTTTTGTTATACCAAACAAGAAATTTATATCAGATTCATAAATTGTTCAAAATTTCTCATCTAAAACCTCTCATTAATTGAAATAGTGAAACATGAAAATGGTAAACTATACCAAAGTATTGGATTTGAAGAATGAAAATTGACTAATTGGTTGGTGGTTTTAGAAAACTATCCGTCAACTTTTAGTTTGAAAATTGATGAATAATATTGTTTGCACACTTCTTATATGTGAATATAGTTGATTTGTAAAATATAGGCACACTATATTTGATTATTTGGTAATATTGAATAATTTTCACTAAGTTAATTTCTAAGAGCTTAAGGACATTATTAATGAATAAGTGGACCACAATTAGACAATTATAGTAAACGTCCACAAAGAAAAAACATTAAAATTTGAAGATGTATTTGGATATGAAGACTAGATTTGAAATCTAATTGAAAGTGAATTTGGATTTCAATTTATAGTAAAATATCATAAAATATCAATGTAATGTCAAATTCAAATACCCTTCGCTCTAAGCCCTTGTCGATCCAAACAGACTCGCATATTATATATGTGTTTGTACTGTTGCTAATTTATTTTCTTTCCCTATCTAGATGTTTTTGGAGCTGGCCAGGAAACCCATGTCTCAGGAACTGCTCCTTCACACATGGACCGACAACAAGAGCTGAAGCCTCTCAGCATTGAGAGCTCCACAGAAGGTATCTTGTTTTAGACTTTGGGTTTGGTAGTTATAGCTCAATTTTATGAGAATGAGCCTGTTCGTCATAAGATTTAAGATTATATTGGGATAAATCAAATACATTAACAATAACTATACTAGTCTCAGTACACTTTTAAATCTAATAGGAAATAATTAAATTATATAATCTGTGTCAATCCATGACAAAATTAACTCCTCCTTTTCCATAGTTCGCAGGTTATGTTTCATCAAATGTAATTAAATATAAGATGTAAAAAAATAAAAGTTCAATAAAGACAATAAGCAAAAATATCGTTGATTTCCAGAATTTATTTTATAGCCTATCTACAGTTACCTTGAGTATCAGACTCAATGTGATTTTGTGTCTTCTTGTATATTATATTTTTAAAATCAATGAAATTCTATGTTCTAAAAGAAGCTGTAGTTATTTATTGGATGTATGATGAATATCATTTTGATTCCCTGTCTAGTTGGCTGTGAAGCTAGCCCACCTCATTCTGTAAGCCACACAGATATTACTCCTTCAAAAACAAAAGGAAAAGGAAAAGGAAAAGGAAAATCAATGTTGAAGTCTCCTATTGGCAATAGGAGAAAATCGGTCCTGGACCGTCAAGCAGAGGTTACTCCTTCAGATACAAAAGGAAAATGGGCATTGAAGTCTCTTATTGGCATTAAGGAAAAATCAATATTGGAACGCCGTACGGAGTTTGCTCCTTCAAGTACAAAAGAAGAAAAATTGATGTTGGAGTCTCTTGTTGGTATTAAGAGGCTTGGAAGTAATTGGCCAAAGTCCTTTACTTTTAAAGAACTAGTTGTGGCAACTTCTAGTTTCTCTGATGTCAACCAGCTAGGTATGGGTGGTTTTGGTACAGTCTATAAGGGAATACTTTCAAGTGGTCAAGTTGTTGCAATCAAGAAGTTCAGTAATTCTTATAGAAGTGTGGATAAAGAATTTTGGGTAGAGATTGAAATCATTAGTCGGATACATCATCGTAATATTATCAAGCTGATTGGATATTGCCAAAATAAAGATAACAAATTAATTGTTTATGAGTACCTTCCCAATTACTCCTTGGGGTCTCATTTACACGGTGAGTCCTCATTTCATTCAGTCTACTTCTTTCATTACACCTCCCTGCCGCCCCTGAGTCCTCAATTTCATTCAGTCTACTTCTTTCCATTACACCTCCCTGCCGCCCCCCCCCCCCCCCCCCCCAAAACTTGCTATTTAATCTTCAATATATATTGTTCTTGATAAAGGAAAATATTTAACATTGCAGGAGAGAAGAAGGCAGACTATTAATTGGTCAACCAGAATGCAATTTTGGCATTGGGGCTTACTGCAAAAGGATTGGCGTATTTGCATGATGAACTGTGAGATAGTTTATCCATGCTCTGTCTTGGCATAGTGTTTCCTGTTGTGGTGGTATTAAACTATACCTTGTTTGTTTAATTTAAGCTCTCATTTTCTTATAATATACTCATTTCTTATTGGTGAACCCAAGGATCATCCAATAGTTCGTAGAATAGTCAAGCCGAATGGAGATATTCTTCCCCCCAAAACTCTATTTATCTTCATATATATTGTTCTTGATAAAGGAAAATATTTAACATTGCAGGAGAGAAGAAGCCGACTATTAATTGGTCAACCAGAATGCAAATTGCATTGGGCTCTGCAAAAGGATTGGCGTATTTGCATGATGACTGTGAGTGTTTACTCCATGCTCTGTCTTTGGCATAGTGTCTGTGTGTGTATATATATACTTGTTGAATTTGACTCTCTTTTCTTATATACTCATTCTTAGGTGAACCAAGGATCATCCATCGAAATATCAAGCCGAATAATATTCTTCTTGATCATAACTTTGAACCTAAGGTACATAGCATTCATGAGAGATAAAAGATTATTTTTTATTTTGTATATTGGATTTAGGATTTTATTTTTCGGTCACATTAAGGGTCAACTTTCACACACAAAAGTAAGTCAATATTTTAGATTCACTCAAAAGTCAAATCATTTATATTGCAAGGATTAAGATTATGCAAATGAAAAAATTCTCTCATTTTTGAACTGGCTTTAGAATAAAATAAGGGAAAAACTCATTTATTAGTTGAGTTTATCTTTAGGATTGGCCAAATGAGATTTATACAGTGTTTGGGATAAATCCTGTATTTGATTTCATTTGCAAATGAAGTTTATTAAAAAATTCATTTGTAAAAAAATTTTCATATTTGAATCAACTATATATTTCATTTGTATTTACAATTTATTAGCTTTAATAGCTAGTGCTTCAGTTCACTTGTAAACTTTATTGATTTTGTTAGAATTTGGTCCAAGTAGAGCCATTTCATGCAATTGAAAATATAAACTTTCAAATGACTTTTCATTTATAATAAATATAAAAATTTAGATTCGTAAATGAATTCTATAAAACTTTATAAAATTCATTTATATGAAACAAGCTCTTAAATTTAAATTCACCCCTTCCTCTGCAAAGCCATAGACAAAATTTTAAGCGGGTTTTCTTGGAATATTATAAAACTCAGTTAAATTTTAATCCCAATTTAATTGTGATATGTGGTCTACAGGACATTTTCATTCTATCCCACTTGATGATTTGTCCTCTAATTTTACTTGTTACTTCTTTCTGATAATAATTTGATGCCTTTTGTTTTCAATTTTATATTATTTCTTACTAGAAGTAGATGATTTGATGTTTGGTTGGTACATTTAACTTTTTAGTTGTGTTGTGTTTAATATTTCAGATTTCAGGATTTGAACTTGCTTTAAGCTTTCAAGATTCTGATTCTGAAATTGACATGGAGCCCATTGCAGGAACTATGGGGTATGATAAATTTTCTACTTGTTATCGAGCATATTTAATTACACATTTATTCGTAGAGTTAATCAGTTTTCAGGAAATTAAATTTCTTGGTTTTGTTCCTCATTTCTTCTCATATACTCCTTGTCTAACTGCAGTTATCTGGCTCCTGAGTATGCCCTAAGTGGGGTGGTCACTGTTAAGGTCGATGTCTACTCCTTTGGTGTTGTGCTTTTGGAGTTGGTTACAGGGAAGAAAGCTAATATGAGAGAGAGCTATGACCATGTTGGCCTAGTTTCTTGGGTACGTACTTGTTATGTATTTCACACTAGTCAATAATAATGTTTATCTAATCCAATCAGTTTTGTCTAATGATACTGAATTTGTCTTAACTTGGTGAGTCGGAACAGGTCCTTTGGATTTTTTTTCCAGCTGTTTGAGGTTGATTCTTTCCAGTTTTATGTCACAGTGAAATTAACAAATAAAAAAAATCTTTATCGAAAGCTCCACTTAAATCATCCAGACCATGGCCCATGTCAAGAATCTCTGTTTTAGTTAATCCATATTATATATAGTGATGTTGGAAAATTGGAAAAATAACCATTACCTTTATTGTCTTTCAAAATTTAGGTAAAATCTCTATTCAGAGGAGGTTTGAAGACCGGTGATTATTATGCATTTATCGACCCCAAACTGCAAGACTATGATGAATATGAAATGGATCGAATGATTTATTGTGCTGCAGCTTGTGTGTATAAACCTGCAAACCTCCGCCCAGAAATGAACCAGGTATAAATTCATAAGAGATTGTATTTATGGCAATGTTTGGATTGATGATTTTGAAATTCATGTAATTTGTCAAATTGCATGAGAAACCCAAAAAAAAAAAAAAGAAGGAAGTTTTTAATTTCATGGATTTGTATAATATCTCCTGTTTGGTGTAGAGATCAAAACCATAGATTTGGAAAATATGTTTTATGAAAAAACAAAAAATTATAATATTTTATTCATTTAAATGAGGGGTTTGGCAAAATTCAACAGTCACATTTGAGGTTTATAAAATCATCAAATTGAGAGATTAATTTGTAGTAGATGAAGAATTTTGAAAAATCCATAGATTCAACATGTATGTTGAATATGCATCATTAGTATGTAAATGAACTAGTCTGAACTCTGAACTATATAATAATAATTCAACATGTAAGCTAATTTTTCTGCCATTGCTATGTCATGCAGATAGTTGAAGCTCTAAGAGGAAATATTCCTTTGGCGAGTATATGGCATGCGGAAGACGATGCTTTCCTATCTGATCGACCACCGTATGAATCTCAATTTCGTGCAGGGTCGGTTGGTCGAGATGAGATTCATGAAACTCCAATTCCATCTCCTGCACGAAGCACGGGGTCAGGCGGACGAGATGAGATTTACGAGGTTCAAGAGTATTTGAGATAAAACCAAAGAAATCAACACTGCAATGCTAGTACTGGTTTCGTGATTTTTTATCCTTTGTATACATTGCTCTAAATGATTGTTTGGAGTGATGGATTGTGAAATTCACGGATGTCATAAAATCAATATTCCATGAATCTCACGTTCCATTATATGTATAGAAACAAAAAAAATTATGAATTTGATCTGAAATTTTCAGAATAAAATTAAGTGAATTCACTATGGAATTTCCCTCTTCCAAATTGAAACCATAAATTTTATGGATTGTGGCCTATTTTTTCTCAATCTGATAGTGAAATTTGGCAAATCCGTGAAATGTTTATATACCATCAAAGTTAGTAGCTTTTTTACTGTTATCAGGGAAAACAAAAGTGAAGATGAGAGGCCTGCAGTTAAAGAAAGGTGGTTGACAGTGAAAAAGTTTGTGTATTAGACGATTAGCATAGGAATGGGAGAAACTATAGTGATGGTAATTTGTAAAAAAAAAATAATGTGGTGTTATGTTTAATTATTCTAAGCGGATTGGATGTGTGTCAGATCACTGAATCCACTTCTAGGTATAAGCGAATTAATATTTTCTTTTACAAATTGCTTTTTGATTATACTGTGTAGCTTATACCAGATGCATATTCATGTTCTTTAAATTTTCTTAGAATTCTTCAATAAAAACTGCATTATTTTGGTAAATAGTTTCGGAATTACATTATTTTTCTGATAAATAGTTTTACAGAAACATTATTTTGGTGATACACCCTAATTTGTGCTGTGTTATGTGTAATGAAGTTATATTAACTGTAATCCTATTAATTAGGTTCGGTGGATAAGTCTCATATTTTACCTCTTTTCTTTTTTTTTTTTTTTTTTTTTTGTGCTGTGTTATGTGTAATGAAGTTATATTAGACTGTAATCTCTATTAATTAAGGTTCGGTGGATAAGTCTCATATTTTACCTCTTTTCTTTTTTTTTTTTTTTATTTTTTTTCAAATAACTTTAGGCATATATATAATTATTATAATAAATAACACTTTAAAATTAAATTAATTGCTA
The DNA here is from genome assembly GCF_014843425.1 of Jatropha curcas. The sequence goes on from NW_023590789.1 coordinate 23,726,690, forward strand.
TATTCTTAAATGTAATTTTGCAGACGCTAAATAATTGTTCGTATAAAGATGGATTCTGTTCTCATTCATTATATGAATTAACAATATATAAGCAATTGATAATATTTTAATAGTTCTTAAAAAATTATCAAAATCAATGATTGGGATATAATTTTAATTTTTTTTTTTTTTTTTTTTTTTTCAATTAACTTTAGGATATATATATTTTTAATAATAAATACACTTTAAAATTAATTATATGCTATACTATTGCACGCTATAATTTTTTTGTAAAAGATGGATTCTGCATTCAATTATATGAATTAAAAAATATAGCAAATTGATAATTATATTTTAAAAATAATTATCATAATGATTGATATAATTTTATAAGTTGGAGTGTTTTATAAAATTATTTTATAAGTTTAATAAATGTTTAATGGGTATAATTTTATAAGTTAAAATAAAAGTTAAAGGTGCTGTAAAATTAAAATAATAAAGTTCAAAGGTGGAGTTATGTATTCTGCTTTTAATTTATTATGTTTAGTTTGGAAAATAGTAATACTCAAGAAAAAAAAAAAGAAAAAATAGTTACTCCATATTAAACAAATAAACATTCAAGGATTTTATAATCCACTTTCCGCTACCTGTTTAATTAATATTCTAAAAATATTTAAAATAATTATTTTTCTAAAAAAATATATGTATACACATTACTAATTATAATTAATGCTATAATTATATATAATATCGATATTATATTTTTTATTAAGTCAAAATATAATTTTAAGACAATTGGTGCATTTATATTTTCTTAATTTATGAATTCAAGTACTTAATTTACAATAATCAAGTTCGAATCAAATTGCTGCATTTTAAGTCGATACCCAATCCACTCTTATCTTACGTCCCATGATTTTGATTTTTATATAAATTAAGAAAAATAAATTAGTATAGTTGGACTATATTTTTTATTTAGCTTTTTTTCTGAAATATCTCTCCATAATATTAAATAATATGTATAATCGGAAATATTGATGTAAATTAAAAAAGCGTATATTAAAAAATTAAATAATAATATTTTAGAAAAGAAAATAACACTATACTTTAAGACAACTAAAAAGGAAAATGAAACTATTTATATGGGATTAGGGAAGTAAAAATTTATGAATTATTCAAGTTGACTTGAGCTGAACTCGTGGACATTTTCTTGGATTCCTCTCGCTTTTTAACAAATTCATTATAATTCTTTCTTAGCTCTGAGGATCAAATAAGCATCGATTCCTTCTTTTAGTTCTGATCTCTGTGAATCATGGCTGGCGTAGACGCAGCAGCTACTGGCCCAATCTGGGATGCTATCAAAAGCGGCATATGTTTTTGCTGTGCTCGTGCAGAGTACTTCGATGATCTGGAAATCCATCTCGAGTCCTTTAAAAGGAAGTTAGATCTGCTGGAGGACAGAAAGTTTCATCTAGAGAGAAGGGTCAAACATGAAAAAAGACCATGGAATCAGCCATTGGACGAAGTAACAATCTGGCTCAAAAGAGTAAGTAGCTTGCAGAAGAGAGCAGAGAAGATTATCCAAGAAGCTGAAGAAGAAATTCAAAACAGAACTCTCAGATGTTTCTGTCCCAAACACTGTTGCTCCTTCAACAAGGTTGGGAAGACTGTGAGTGAAAAGGTTAATGAAGTGGATGAATTGATAGAAGAGGGTAAAAATTTTGATGTTGTTGTTGAGAGAAGTGTTGACCCAGTGGATGAGATGCCTGTTCCGGAGACTGTGGGGTTAGAGTCAATGATTAATGAAATCTGGAAATTGATTGAAGACTCAAATGTGAGAATTATTGGGTTACATGGCATGGGGGGCGTGGGTAAAACCACTCTCCTAAAGAAGATGTACAATGAGATGTGTTACCGTGATTATATGATGGTTTGGGTTGACAATCCTCAAGTTGAAGCTGCTCAAGAAGCTATTAGCAAAACCTTAGGCATTGCTGAAAATCAACAGAAATTCATCAAAAGGGCGATATGGAACTCACTGAGAAATGTGAAGTTTGTCTTGATGTTGGATAATTTAGGAGAGGAATGGAATCATCAACTTTTGGAAGAGGTTGGAGTTCCTTTGGATAGCAACAAGAATGGATCCAAGGTTATTTTCACCACCCGGTGAGAAAAGGTTTGTGACGCGATGAAGGCAACAAAAATTAAACTAGATTGTTTGCCAACAGAAGCTGCTGTAAAATTGTTCAAGTTACATGTAGGAGAGGCCACTCTAGCTGCTAACTGGGAGATTTCGGAGCTGGCTAAGGATATTGCTGAGGCATGCGATGGGTTTCCGCTTCTACTCACCACAACTGGGAGAGCCATGGCTGGTAAGACCAATGTCCACATTTGGAAGCGTGAAAGAGAACATTTGAAGAATCAGCTATCTAAAGTCACAAATGTTGAAAATCACGTCTTTCCTGTTCTCAAGGTAAGTTATGACACATTGAGCAATAATACTCTCCAGAAATGTTTTCTCTATTTTTCTCTGTTCTCAGAGAGTGATAATATTAAGAAAGAGGAAGTAATTGGACTCTGGAAAGCAGAAGGGTATCTTGATGAATTAAATGAAGACACATTGTTTTGTAACGATGCAAGGGCAAAAGGAGAAACTATATTAGAGAGTTTAATGCGTGCAAATCTGCTAGAGAGTGGCAAGTCCTTACATTTTGTTAAAATTCATGATGTGATTCGGGAAATGACCCTGTGGCTAGCTTGTGAGAAGGGAAAGTCAGAGGATAAAGTTTTGGTGAGTGAAAAAGCACTAAATTTTTCAAAATGGATTAATGCGGAGAAGATATCATTGCTGGGTTCCAGCATCAAATCTCTCCCTCAGAGGCCTTCTTGCCATTCTCTTACAACATTGCTTATCAGGGCTACTAATTTGGATACACTGCCAATTGAATTCTTTCAATTTATGCCTGCTTTAAGAGTTTTGTCCCTGTCAGATAATGAATGTTTAGTTGAGCTACCTATGGGAATTGGAAATTTGAGCAACTTACATTACCTTAATTTGTCAGGGACATCTATACAAATATTGCCACTGGAGGTTCAAAATTTGAAAAAGCTGCAGACTTTGATACTGGACAGAGCTCGCCTCCAGCTAATTATACCTGAGGGTGTAATATCTGGTCTTTCGTCATTACGGACATTTAGTTTGTATGATCAGGTTCATTCTCTACACGATAGGGAAGTAAAGCTTCTAGAGGAATTGGAATGCCTGGAAAATATAAACGAGATTGAAATACTTTTGTCTATTGCTAGTTTTGTTGAAGAAGTATTGAGCAAGCAAAAATTGCGAAGATGCATCAAACAGCTGCAACTAGTACAACGTAGAGATATGCAAAAACTCTCTCTGACAAGGATGGAGCATCTAGAAAGACTTGAATTGTTAAAATGCCCATCTTTAACAGAGGTGGAAATTGAAGATGAACACGAGGAAAAATCATGCAATGTCTCTAACTACCTCCTGAGAAGGCAGGAATGCTTTCCCAATCTTCGTTTTGTAAGGATTTGTGATTGTTCAATAAAGAATGTGGCATTTCTCATGTATATCAAAAACCTGCAGTCCTTAAAATTAATTGACTGCAGCGAAATTGTTGAAGTACTCAGTGAAGATTGTGGACAAAATGTATTCAAGAATCTGATGAACCTGTCATTGAAACACCTGCCAAAGTTGAAGTCCATCTATAGCCATGCCTTGGAATTTCCTTCTCTTGTGAAGCTTGTAGTGTGTGACTGTCCAGATCTAAGAAGCCTCCCATTAGATTCCTACAGTGCAAAAAATCTAAAGCAGATAAAAGGAAGTAGAACCTGGTGGAATGAATTACTGTGGAACAGAAAATCCATTGAACATACTTTCTCCCAAAAGCTTCAAGACACATCACCAGATCCTGTATGTTTAATTCCTACTGAAGTCTCTTTTTATCACTTTAAATTACTAGATTTATTGGTTTTTTATTTTAAGAAAAGCCATTTACTTTTTTTAAAGGAAAACATTTTCTGAAATAGTAATTTATTTATTAATTATTTTTCACCTTTAACATAGAACTTTTGTTACTCTTCTCCACTTCATTCATTCATCCATCTTAGACTAGTTGAAAGATTTCATTATTAACAAATAACTGCTCAGTTCATGAAATTGAATTAATTTCCAAAGAAACCTCAACTGTTCATAGTAATTCTGGGGGTTTACTGCACAAACAGATAGGTCATGTTTATACTGTGATTTACACTGTTCTATCTAGCTATTTTGTATCCTAAACACAGCCAAACATACACGTCATTGAAATTTGAATTTGAGATTGCACTTTGTTTCATATATGGTCAACACCTTCAATATAGTTTTCTCTTGATCTAGTGTTAAGTATTCTTAATTTCTCTTATTTGTGTGGTTTTGTAACAGGTTCTCGAGCTTGTAAAGGCTTATTACAATCCCCACCTGACTTCATATTACATTGTGCAAGAAAACCTTAATTCTTGTGTTGTACTATAATCATTGAAATTTGTAAAGCTTAATCTACTGTCGGGAATGCAGGAGAGTACATCTGGTTTGGGTTGATCAAAGTAAATGCTGTTGAATCCACTGTATATGATCAAGAAAATGGTTGTTTTTTTTTTTTTTTTTCCTTTTATAACTTCTGGATAGATGGTCCTTTGTGCGAACTACAATGCTAAGTAGCCCAAAGGGTGCATGTGATTTGTAGACTATGAGAGAATTTATTTAATTATTTTGCAGTTGCTGTCATAGAATCAAATAACTGATAGAATTGGTATTTAATTTCATGTTGGAAATATCAGGTTGAGCAACTTTGCTTTGAGTATGAGAGTTGCAGGTGCTTCAGATCAATGACTGAGTAGTTTGTATTGTCAAATAGTCTTTTTTATCAGTCTTATTATGTTGTTAATGGATTTGATCTGTGAGGACGTATTTTATGTCTTAACCTAAAATTTGGAGGTTAAGTAAATTCTGCATTTATTTATTAAAGTGTGGAGGTTTTATCATCAGTTGCTTACATAATTTACAGAGGAACTGCTAAAAAAAAAAAAAAAAGGCTTAGCAATAAAAACTTGGAAACTTTATGAAGCCACTTCCAAAAAAGTGGACACTGAAAGCCTGTCATTTTCTTTCACAAAAAAGGGGCTTCCGAAGGAAATCGAACTGCGGGACCTCTCGCACCCAAAGCGAGATGCCATACCACTAGACCAAACGCCCCTAAAAAAAAAAAAAAAGGCTTAGAATAAAACTCTGGAACTTTATGAAGCCACTTCCCAAAAAAAGTGGACACTGAAACCTGTCATTTTGTTTCACAAAAAAGGGGCGTTCCGAGAATCGAACTCGGGACCTCTCGCACCCAAAGCGAGAATCATACCACTAGACCAAACGCCCATCTGATGTAATCGTTCCATTATATATATATATATCTATATATATATGCAAAAAGACCGCTACTCCCGTGGAGAGATTGGTTCACATCGTAAATCGTAATATTATTTTACAGGAAATTTCCTCGTTGTTTCCAAATTACACGAGGTGGAAGAAAGAGACGGGAAATTTTCGAAGATTCCTCGCTAGTTGCTACTCAGTGTATCCTCAAACAGTCAAACTTGGCTTGTAGACACAGAGAAAAGAAAGGTAAGTGGCCCTGCAAATTTCAAAGTTTACTTTTTAGTCGTTTGCCCATTTAACTTGGATGATCAAATGTCTGCCCATTAATTTAATTTCTGGCTTGCCTGTTTGCAACAACCTTCTTTACTCTTTCCTTCCATCTCACACTACACATTTGCCAAGGTTTTGGTCTTTTGTGTTTTGCCTCCATAGCTGCCAAGAACCATGGATTTTGTAAGTCTAATCTTGGATTTCGCCACTAGCTTCTGCAATTGCACCGCCAGGCATACAAATTATATCCGTAAGCTTAAAAAGAATCTTTATTCTTTGAGTAACGCAATGAAGAACTTAAGAACCTTAATGCAGATGTCAAGAGAAGGATCCAACTTGCTGAGCAGCAACACTTGTTCTGTACAAACCTAGTGAAAAGCTGGGTAGAGAGAGTAAAAGTTATGGAGGAGGTGGTTAATGAAATTCTGCAAAAAGGGGATCTTGAGATGCAGAACAAATGTTTTAGAAGTCGATGTCCTAAGAATTGGCGATCCTGCTACAAACTTGGAAAGATGGTAATCCAGAAGCTCAATTCTGTCAGGGAACTAGTGAATAAAGGCAATTTTGATATTGTTGCTTAAAGCTAGACTCAACATTTGAAAGAGTTTGGAGATGCCTTGAAGACCCAAATGTTGGGGTTTTCGGGTTGTATGGAATGGGGGGAGTCGGTAAAACTACCCTCTTAAAGAAAAAGATTAACAATGAGCACATAGCCCATAACTATTTCTTTCACTAGAAATACCATCTTTGAAGCATTCTTCAAAATCTCGCCACTGGATAGAAAAGCTCAAAATTCTTTAATCTAAGCATGACAATGCCTAAAACTTTTGATTAGAGGGGCGTTCCGAGAATCGAACTCGGGACCTCTCGCACCCAAAGCGAGAATCATACCACTAGACCAAACGCCCAGCTTGTCTTGATTTGTGCTACTTATTCCTTTGGCGGAAACTAAGAAATCCAGGATGAGCTCGAACTAGAAAAACGTTACTATGCATAATTCTTTAGCAAACACTCCCTTAACTTGAATGCATTTAAGTTTGAACAATCAAAGACAACTCTTGTGCAAAACAATTTTTTTTGCACGAGTTCCCTTCATTTTCTTCTCGGCTTCAAATATCAATTGCAGGAAAATGCTAATACAAGTATTCAACAACAGCCAGAGAAAAGTAAAAGATCAAGTATAGCATACCCTCATCCCCAAATGAAGCAAGAAATAAGTAATATTTCTTACGAAATAAATTTCAAACTGTTGAATACATACTAGTTCAATGATAATACAACCCCAGAATATTTATCACTTCTCCTTTACTGGGGCAACTTCCCTGATCGAAACACCGCAAATTTATTAAATTTTGAGTAGGAAAACTCTATTCCATTCTCCGTCAACAATCCTTCAATCAATCTCTTATCCCTTTCAGGTTCTTTACTTTCACATTCAAGTTCATAACTTATCCCAAAATCATAAATAGTCTCATCAAGCTCCATTTTTAATCCTTTCCAATCAAACACTTGCCTTACATTCCTAAATCCACCTAAACAAACAAATTCTTCGTTCCCTTTGACTCCAAATTCCTCTCTAACTCTATCCATTATATTTGAGCTCTGCAACGATCTTAACCGCCATGGCTCAGCAACACACAAGCGTCCAATTTGTGGATCGAGAGGCTCTTCTTGTTCCTCCACGCGGCTGATTCCGTTGGACATTACGGGTTTGGCTTTGAGGGAGAGGACGCATTGAGAATCTAGATTGTAGAAACGGAGGCGGAGAGCTGCGAGGCTTGATGAGAGATGGGAGTTTTTGGTGTCGAAAAAGATGTTTTCTTGCATTAGGGTTTTGGTGTGGAAAGGAGAGAGGACTGTTGAGAGCTTTTGATGGGCGTTTAAATTTGGGAGACGAAGTTTCACTTCTACTTCCATGCTAAACAAGGATCTGCTTGTATTTAATTAGTAATATATTATAAAAAGATAGAAAATTTGATAAAGATAGAAAATTTGATGAAGATAGAATGATTGATGCTCTGTTGGGATGCCTAGAAAGCAAACGAAAAGAATGGAAAAGCTGACCTGAAGAATTGTAAATTACAATTAGGGCTCTTTTGCTTGCATTTACAAAGAACAGAGAGCATAATTAGCTAGTGACAGGGCAAGGCCAGTGCGAAAAGGGTTTCATAGAAACGGACTGCAGCAGGACGTGGCGGTGCTGCTGTGAAAGCAATGACGGCGGCGTAGGTACTGTTATACTGGTTCGGACACGGGTTTGGATCTGAAGTGGGTTATGTCAAACATATGGAGCAGGACGTATGGGCTGAGTGAGAAGATAGAGCTTGAATTTTTAGCCTCAAAAATAGAATGGGATAATAATAATAATGAGAATAAAACTAAGTATTAGTAATTAATTAATGATAAATGAAAATATTTATTTTAATATTGATTTATTTTAGAGAGCCCATCCACTTGAGGAAGTGTCATATAGCATAAAACATAAACTCTATGTATATATATGTAATGATTATAATTGTTTCAGGCTTTGTATTAATTACTGATCCAAATTATAATTTTAAAAACTCACAGGGAGCTAAGGGTTATTTAGTTCAAAATTGAAACTAGTCGAAAAATAATCGGGAATGGATTTCCTAATCCTATTGGAAAAATCACCGTCTCTCTCCGATACCAATAAAAGTTCTGAATCGATCACTGCACTTGCCTTTAACTCCCAATCACCTCTTCAAACGCTATTTCGTGTTTAAGGTTTTCTCTCGCTGTTGCCTACTTTACTAGTTCAAGTTTTAAAATTGAATTAGGGTTTCGACACTTATCTGATCCTGCATCTTTCCTTGGCGGTAAAAGAAGCCCCGAAGATATGGATATGGAGGAAGACGACTATCAGGAATATATTCCTGTTGCCAAACGCCGTGCAATTGAAGCACAAAAGATCCTACAAAGAAAAGGAAAATCTGCTTTGGAGGATGATTTTGAAAAATCAAAGCTAGCTGAAGCAAAGCCCAGTCTTCTCGTTAAAGCCTCTCAGCTTAAAAGGGACCAACCGGAAATAAGTCAAACGGAGCAGATAGTGCAGCAAGAGAAGGAAATGATAGAGCATTTATCAGATAGGAAAACCCTAATGTCTGTTCGTGAATTGGCTAAAGGAATTACGTATACTGAGCCTTTGTTAACTGGGTGGAAACCGCCGCTTCAGATTAGAAGAATGTCTAGAAAGCAGTGCGACGCAATTCGAAAACAATGGCATATTATAGTTGATGGGGAAGATATTCCTCCTCCAATAAAAAACTTTAGGGAAATGAGATTTCCTGAGCCGATTTTGAAGAAGTTAAAAGCTAAAGGAATTGTGCAGCCTACTCCCATTCAGGTTCAAGGACTTCCAGTTATCTTGACTGGGAGAGATATGATCGGAATAGCTTTTACAGGGTCTGGGAAGACACTTGTTTTTGTGCTGCCAATGATTATGATAGCTCTACAGGAGGAAATTATGATGCCTATTGCACCTGGAGAAGGACCCTTTGGATTGATCATATGTCCTTCCAGGGAACTAGCTAGACAGACTTATGAAGTAGTGGAACAGTTTTTGATTCCTATGAGGGAGGCTGGATATCCGGAGTTGAGGCCATTGCTTTGTATTGGTGGAGTGGATATGAGGTCACAGTTGGAGGTTGTGAAAAAAGGGGTTCATATTGTTGTTGCTACCCCTGGCAGATTGAAGGACATGCTAGCAAAGAAGAAAATGAATCTTGATAACTGCAGGTAACTCCATTACTTCTGTTACTATTAACCTGATTAATTATTATTATCTGCGGTTTCTAATTTATATTGCTAATGATGCTATAGTTGTGTATTTGCTGTGAGCCTTTTCCATATCAAAATATGTCAGTGATGTGGGCTTTTTTATTTTATCCTCTTATGAAACCTGTTTAAAAATTCATATGGAGAACTGCTTGGATGAATGGCCTTTCTGAATTCTTTTTATGTGGTTTTGTTAGTCGACCTGGTGAATATTCTATGCAACTAAATATAGTGATTGTCTTTTCACCAATTGTTCTTAGTTTAAGTCTGGGGACTATGGAGCCTTGTTCTTGAGTTGTAACTGTGAAGCATGAGAGTGATAAGAGAGATTTTTGTTCTTCACTAAATTCACTTTAGTCGTTGTATGTATTACACAATATGTTGAGTCTCTTTTCACAACTGAAATGATCATCCTTGTCAATGACAGATTTGACAATGTCACAAATACTTATTCACCTCAGCCAGTGGTGAGCTGCACCCTTTCCTTTAGTTATTGATGGATTATTTATTCATAGCTGCACCTTAGCAAATATGGAATGATGGAGGACTCTTATCACCCAATTGGACTAATTCTTTGCTAGTTGGTCAATGATTTTCTCAGATTTCTCCATGAGCCTTAAAATCTGTCTAGTAAGATTTAGTGTTTGAAATATGGATACGTCCTACCAATGTTGTAGGTAACTTGTTTGATTGCAGGTGTAAGTGAAAAGATCTTGTGCTGCATTTATGATGTTCTTTTTTTTAATAAGTTCTCTTCCGTTGTTGTTAGTATATTCTATAACATTGTTTTGTTGACATACGTGATGACACCCCTATTTTTTAGTTTTTGAAGGAAGTATGCTTTTCTGCTAGTGTACATTGCAAACTACTTTATTGATATAGAAAGTTATTGACAGTATTGTTTCCTTTACAGGTATTTGACATTGGATGAGGCTGACAGGTTAGTGGATTTGGGCTTTGAGGATGACATTAGGGAAGTCTTTGACCACTTTAAAGCTCAAAGGCAGACTCTTCTTTTCTCTGCCACCATGCCCACCAAAATTCAGAACTTTGCTAGAAGCGCTTTGGTAAAACCCGTTACAGTCAATGTTGGACGGGCCGGTGCTGCAAACCTTGATGTGATCCAGGAGGTTGAGTATGTAAAACAGGAGGCAAAGATTGTTTACCTTCTTGAGTGCCTACAGAAGACCCCACCTCCTGTTTTGATATTTTGTGAGAACAAGGCTGATGTGGATGACATTCATGAATATCTTCTCCTGAAGGGAGTCGAGGCTGTGGCCATTCATGGAGGCAAAGACCAAGAAGAGAGAGAATATGCAATTATGTCCTTCAAAGCAGGCAAGAAAGATGTCTTGGTTGCAACCGATGTCGCCTCAAAGGGTTTGGACTTTCCTGATATCCAACATGTTATAAACTATGATATGCCTGCAGAAATTGAAAATTATGTTCATAGAATTGGACGAACTGGAAGGTGTGGTAAGACAGGAATTGCAACTACCTTTATAAACAAAAACCAGAGTGAAACAACACTTCTCGATTTGAAGCACCTATTGCAAGAAGCAAAACAGAGGATTCCACCTGTCCTTGCTGAGTTACAAGATCTAAATGCGGATGGAGAAACTATTACTAATGCAAGCGGAGTTAAGGGCTGTGCTTATTGTGGTGGGCTTGGTCACCGTATCCGTGATTGTCCTAAGTTGGAACATCAAAGATCCCAGCAGCTTGCAAACTCCAGAAGGGATTACTTTGGTTCTGGAGGGTATAGAGGAGAAATCTAATTAATTTCCAGTCTTCACTTGATCTAGTATGCAAGTTTTTCTACCTTGTTTCTCCTCAAGTCTTTTAATGGAACTATTGGGTATTGAGTAAATTTTGTGCTTTGGAATACATGAATGTAATATAAGATGCCTGTTCAGATTTTAATTTGCGATTATTTTTATGACCTTACATGTCTCATCCAATATGATCAAACATGCTTTGCTTGAATTATTGTATGGTTGTACAGTTGAACATTTCTTGTGATGCTAGGACCAAGGAAAACTCGAATTGAACCGAATCTATGAATGTGATTTTATTTGGTTTGATTTAGACAGTTATACTGGAATATATACATACTACAAATATGTTTTTTATATATGGCAAATATTTAATTTACACCCTTCTTTTTCTAACAATAAAATAAAACTATATTTATCTATTCAATTATACATTAATTTTTATATTTTAATTCTTCACTAGGTCATTAATTAAGTTGTTTCATTGATATATAATTTAAATGTTAATTTGTCTCCACATTTATTGTTAAAAAAAATATAATGAATTATGTTATCCATGAATAATCTTATACTTATACCTCTTTTTGGAATAAATGAATTATATAATAATTTTATGAAATTCATTTAGAAATTTAAACTTGTGTTTGGAATAAAAAGAAAAAAATATTTATTCTACAAATTAAATTTTATAAAATAGAATATAGTAACTAAACTAAATTCTAGTGAGATAGATGCAATTTCCAAATAAATTTTGTAAAACTACAATCTAAATTTTTTATGCAAATTATCCAATCTTCTAGCATTTTAAAACTATTAAATTAAAGTTATTCTAGAAAATAAAAGTAAATAAATTTTCAATTCTAAATTTATTTCAAATATGAAAATTTTATTTATAAATGAATTTGATATATAATTTATTTATAAATGAATTCATATTTTAAAATTTTATATTAAATGAAGTGTTAGACTTCTCATAAAACAATTATATAATTTGTCTAAGCAATGCATAATTATAATTTAATTGCTATCCAATATATACCAATTGATACAAAGAAAATTTTCATTCAAAAATTGCAATGTATTATCTATCATTTTAAAGTTCAGACAAATATATATACATAATGGTTTAGTTCATTATCCAACCAATAGTTTGATTTTTAAATTTTACAAATTGAACCAAATTAACAATTCATTACAACTGCAATTTTGGATCGATTTGGGCGATTTATGAATACCCCTAATTATGGATATTAATATTTAGAAATGGAGGGTGCAACATCTACGAAAATGTTCTACTCATACCTGAATTTGATAATTAATTCAGTATCCGTATTCATTCCAAAATCCAAACTTATTTAAAATTTAATTGTATTAAAACAAATCTGTTTGTAATTTTAATTAATAATCCTAAAAAAATTTATATTTATATTTTATTTAATAATATTTATAATTTAATTACCAATTGTTTTGTATTTAATTACTTATTTATATAAAAAGGGTTCAATAAGTATATAATCAGGTACATTAGACAGAGTATCTGAAAATTCCCTACAGTTTGCAGTTTGTTGCCAGATTCTTATTAAAATTAAGATTAGAATAGATCAGATTGGATTTTCATTTCAGAAATAGCAAGATTAAGGTTCGATTTGTTTGCAAATTAATCATTGAAAGAAAGAAAACAAGAACAAAATAGTGTTTCTTGAAATATTTAGAGCTGCCATCTTACAAACATTTACTGTATAACAGTCTTATAGATGATTATAAATTAAATAGGTATAACTTTCTATATCTATTATAAATGATCTCATATCAAAAGTATTGGGAAACCAATTTATTGTATAAAGTATTTTGACTTCAATTCTTCATAAATCCAATCAAGAAAGCAGCACAGTGTGTAGGACCAAACTTTGTCATTCTTCAGGAGCTTCCTTTAATGTCAAAACATCTCTTCTTTTTTGGTCCCTGCTGGTGACAGTGCCTACTTCCTGTTTCAATACAATATGCCACATTATTTTGTTAAGCATTTCTGTACAAGAAAGTGAATTTAGGAAGACATATATATGATTACCTCAGGAGGCAAGCCCGTTAAGGATCCACGAAAGCCTTTCTCTCCGTCTACTGAATTTTCAAGCTCAAGGTAATGATATATTGTCTGAAACTGCTGAAATATCTCATTCACCATTTTTTTCTTTTCTTCTACATGGTCCAAAAATTCTAGCCTCATTAATTTGCTTTCTTCTTCAAGAAACTCCAATCGCGCTTTCAGCTGTTCAATTTCGATACCCTGCAAAATCTGTTCTCCTTCACAAGAATTAACATAAACCTTACCTCTTGAAGGACTTACTAGTGACATTTTTGCTACTTCATTTGAACTTGAAGCTCTTGAATCTGTTAATAGTTTCCTGCCGTTGCTCACTCTATGCATTTGAGGTGTTTTCTCTTCTTTCATTGCAGCTTCTGCACCAGTAAAATCCCCAGAAATTTCAACAGCTTCAACTTTGAGCTTGTTGCTATTTGCATTATCCTTCGAATTCTTGACTACCAAAAGATTCTTTAACGGAGAAAAAACATCCAACTCAAGTAAGGAAATTTGCAGTTCCTTCTGATGCAGAATTTCTTCAAGTTTTTGCAGGGCATAAAAAATTTCATTACTAGGTTTACTGGAACGTTGTTGGTGTTCCATATTACCTACCGAGAAACAGCAAAACAAGATATATACTAACTTAAATAACCACGGAAGGCAAACAAGAAACAACAAACCGCTAAACTTATAACAAACCCAAGAAAATAAAGAGAAGAAAACATAAGAATAAAGATTCAGGAAATGATGGTTGCTTGCCTGATAAAAGAGCAGTGCTGAAGGAAATAGAGAACATGTTTGGAGATCTTGCTTCTCTGCAAAGAGAGTGTTAGATAGATCAGAAGCGAATGGTTCAGTGTCCAAAAGAACATGCAACTTATAACATCTTTGTCAGAGAGAAAGGTGCTTGTTTCATGGGAAATTACCAGGCAGTTGCCAAGAAAATAACTTCTCAAGAATGTCTTTTTTATTGCTGGTAGGTGATTGAAGCTTCACCTTAACAGAATAGCAATTTAAGAACTGTATAGCCACTTAGCAGCAATATTTTTTGGCTCCTTACTATATTTAGGAGGCAAAATTTGTCTCCATTAGATCAAAGACTCCATAGAATTCTTCAACTCGAAGCAAACTGGTAGTTGTGTAAGTACGAATAAAACAGTATAGTTCATTATGGTCTACCATAAAATCAATCCTTCCTCTTATCCCTAGCAAGAAAGCAGTAGGACCCAACAAACCCTTTAAAACAAGGTTTTCAGACCCATCCTCCACTATCCATCCAATCATTATTCAGTGCAGAGGGTTAAGGGTTAAAAGGTCAACTGCAGTTCAATTATAATTTAATTAAAACACATAATAAGTAAAATAATTTAAAACTAATAACTTTTATTAAAAATCGTATATATGGTTTAAAATGAATTAAAATTAATAGTTTATTAAAATTAAAAATATTATAATAATTAAGTTTTACTATAATAATAGTTTTAGCGAATAATTGAAAATAATATTATATTATAATATTTTAAGTAAAGTAAAATAAGAGAAAAATATTGAATATAAGAAGAAAAAAAACATTTTATAAGATAAAAAAAATTACATTATTAGTACTTTTATTGGCAACGTAAATGTTAAATAAAGATTGACATAATAATTAAAAGAAAATATAACTTTTAGAAAATATTAAAAAAAAAATTGTTTTAAGTAATTTAACATAACTTTTGTCTCCATTAGATCAAAAGACTCCATAGAACTCTCTTCAACTCGAAGCAAACTTGGTAGTTCGTGTAAGTACGATTTAAAAACAGTATAGATTCATTATGGTCTACCATAAAAATCCAATCCTCCTTCTTATCCCTTAGCAAGAAAGCAGTAGGACCAACAAACCCTTTAAAACAAGGTTTTCAGACCATCCATCCACTATCCATCCAATCATTATTCAGTTGCAGAGGGTTTAAGGGTTAAAGGTCAACTGCAGTTCAATTATAATTTAATTAAAAACACAAATAAGTAAAATAATTTAAAACTAATAACTTTTATTAAAAATCGTCATATATTGGTTTAAAAGTGGAATTTAAAAATTAATAGTTTATTAATTAAAAATCATCTCATAATAATTAAGTTTTACTATAATAATAGTCTTTAGCGAAATAATTGAAAATAATATTATACTTATAATATTTTAAGTAAAGTAAATATAAGTAGAAAAATATTGAATATAAGAAGAAAAAAACATTTTTATAGATAAAAAAAAAATTACCATATTAGCTATTTTTATTGGCAAATATATATAAAATAAACTTTGACTTAATAATTAAAAGAAAATATAAACTTTTAGAAAATATTAAAAAAAAAATTTGTTTTAAGTAATTTTACATTTAAACAATATATATTATATATATATATATATAAATATTATTATATAATATATATATATACTATATACTATATATATATACTATATATATAATATACTATATAATATAAACATTGGTGGTTAATACTTGGGAGACGTATTATAGAGTTTAGGTAGCCGCAAAAAAACAAATTCTGAAATAAATTTCATTTTATTCAATTATATACACATTGGTGGTTAATACTTTGGAGACGTATTTAGAGTTTAGGTTAGCCGCAAAAAACAATTCTGAAATAAATTTCATTTTATTAATTATTAACTTAAACCTCGGTTAAACCGGTTGAACCAGCTAAACTGGAGCAAATTTAGTCAGCTGCTAAACTTATCCGGTTCATTTGGTCAACCATCGGGTTTGAACATTTTCAAGTAATTGACAAACCCAAACCAAAAGCCTTATTGGTTAAACTGAACGGTCCGTCGGGTCTGAAAACCATGCTTTAAAATTATTTGATGTGCTGTTGTCCCAAGCCCCGCCATTTAACAAACTGCCACAGATCAAATAGATACAGGAAATGGGAGAAGAGTAGAGAAATTTGCTAAATCATAAGCTTCCCAAACTCAAAAATTGCAGAGAAGATAGACCATTACGAACAAGCTAAATTTTTATTGCATGCACAAGTTGCTTGTTCTTCATATTTCCTTTGAGAATATAAACAGAAAAAGAAAATCAGTACAGGTGTATCTGCTATCAATTTCACTAATGAAGCATTTTTACAGTAGGCACAATAAAGGGTCGTTTCTCCAGGTGCTCGTTTGCAACTGAAGTATGGAAGACTGCCAGGTTAGATTAGTCAACCGGAACTTCAACCTCCATTTTTAGGCCAGAATTTCTAAAAACCTACGTCACATGCAAAGCGATGATCAGAAACATATCCATAAGTATCTTGAAAAAATCTAAACAAAAATAAATTAGTACAACCATGTTAAAGCACATTCAGTAGGGTATACGATTATCTGCATTGTATCAAAACCAGGGGATAAACTTGTAAAAGGAAAAGTTGAAGCTAAGCCATTACAGGGATACTCGAGTAATTCTAGCCAGTAATCACCTGGGATTGGTCCATCTAGAGTATTAAAGAGTGCAAAACTATCTTCAAGCAAATTTGCTCTCAAATAAATGGCACAAGAAACTAGTTGAATCAGCTGGTTGATGTGAAGATTTATCAAGGTTCTTGGCCCTACGCTACTGAGTGCTTCAATCCATTTGGTGATACACAATACTCTAATAGATTTCAAATGACTTGCGAATTTTTAGGGTCTGCAAATATCTAAAAGGAAAATAGCATTCTGCATCTCTTTTGGTGATAGAATAATAGGTGTTGCTATTCTCTTGAATTATCCTATCCTTCGGCAAATAAAATGACCACCAGTATCACAACTTTTATCCATAGGAGGAACTCCTGAATCTAGACCCACTTGGCAGTCTCACCCTTTAAAGGTACAAGAAGAACTGTTGCATACTTGTTCTTTCATGCAGCTGTGTGGGCTCTCATTTCTTCCTAAACATTCCACTTCACCACCAGTCAAAGCTAGTAATTGATTTAGTGCAATTTTTGACTTAACAATGCAATCAGAGACGTAATCATGTCTCTCTTCAAGCCTCTCCTTTTACCAGAGCTTATATTAGTAATTTGCATTGAGAAAAGGAAGCCACATAATTAAATCGACAGCGAAAAAAGACAAAACAAAGCACCTTAATAAAGTCATCCAGCATTAAATAAGATTCCCTTGAGTAACCTGCCTCCTTCAAAACTTGACACAGAACTTGCTGCAAGACAAAGAACAGAAAGTACAAAGAATTTAGTTTGCTTCTCTAAAATCTAAAGAAATAGAGAACCAAATGGAAATTTAGTAAGACAAGGAGCTGACAAACGCTAAGTTATCATAGCTAGTAGAGACAGAAACTAAATAGTGATTAGTGCCTCTGAAGAGGGTAATGCAGGTGAATATTATTGTATAGACAGATATGAAATCAACTCTTATGGAAGGATTACATTAACTACATTGTTAATCCCTTGTAGGTTGTGACAACTAATGTCAGTATTCATATGAAAACTTTCTTACAAATAACAAGGTAATTTGTCCTTCAAATGATTCCATATTACTGCAGGAGCTACAGATGTCACTCATATCCTTGTTTCTTACAACCATTTTATCCTGAGTTAGTAGGATCAATAATGAAACAAATTTTTTCTTTTTGTACCTCTCTTTGCGTATCAGACATGAAAGAACCAGACAAATCTTGAAGCACTTCTAATATGTCGTTGAAAGACACTTTTCCATTACCATCTGAGTCAAATACCTTGAAAATAACTGAGGCATAGAGATATACCATATTAGTACAGCATCAAAAACATCATAAGCTGTCAGTTCCACAAAAGAAAACATTAGAAATACTCTCAATTAATGCAAATACAACTTAAGAATTACAAGAATTTTTCCAGCACTGACAGTATAGACAGCATGATTACTAATCACAAGAAAAAACATTTCAAAACGAATGATAAGCAATAAAAGAAATGCTATGCATCAAAACCAATGTCATGATTGACCATATAATTCCAATCACTACCATGTCATTCTTTTGTTTTCCCATTACCAACTTTTCTTTTACACACATAGTTCAAATTCATTAATGCAGCCCTTTCTTTTCTATGAACAACGAACAAACTTTCAACAACCTTACTGCTAAAATTACACTACCAAGTTCATTGCAGGTAATTGAAGAATTCAAAAACATCAAAACACCACAGTATTACCCTGGCATTAACAGTGTGATCATTATCATTCTAGGTAATCTTATGAAAGCAATATACATTGCTCATTTTAGTTTCCTATTTCTGTCCTGCATCTTTATTTAATTGACAATATAACCTTTTCAATTACCAGCTTGATCAATATCATTACGGGTCAAAAAAACCCAATATACCAAATGGCACATTCGAATCTCCAGTTCATCTAAACACATTTGACCCCGAAATAAAAATGAAAGTGGGATCTTCCATGAATGTTAGGTCGAAAACCCAATAACCCAAATGCCACAATCAAATCTCCAATTCATCTAAACAAATTAGATCCTAAAATAAAAGTAGAAGTGGATCTTCCATTTAGAACACCCATTAGCAAAGCCCATAAATGAGTCTCCATTTGTTTTCTGCAATGGTCATGACACATCTAAAAAGTACTTATTTTCCTTCACATTTATTCAAGCTAATGCAAGAAATTGACAACCATTTCTAGTAGTAAATGTCATATTGTCAGACTAATACTTACGTCCTATTTTCTGTTCCACAGTTGCTTTAGTGCTAAACGCAGATAAGAAGGCCACAAAATCTTTGAAGTTCAAACCATCCACCATTTTGAGTAGTCTCTGCAAGAACTCACAGAATTTGTGCTCTCAACTTATCATAAACTGAAATCATTCAGAATTCCACAAAGAATACAAAATCAACACAAAAAATTACCTGGGATAATGGATTCATTGCAAACTCAGGCACTGATAAGAATTCATCAGCTGAGATAAATCCTTTTGCATTTCGATCTAGCTGACAAAATCTTTGATACAATGACACGATTTCTTGCTGGGAGACTAAGTTAGACAACGCAAAACCACAAAAATGAATAAGAACTAAAATCAAAATAACATGAGATAACAGAAAGTACCGTAGAAAGGAAAGAGATTGAAGAGAATAGCATACATAGATTATGGCAGTGTCGTTGAACCTCTTCTATATCGTATTGAGTAAGCATTGACGAGGCGTTCCCCATTTGCTAACACACTCTACAAACCTGAACCATAAAAATAACAAATGCCACCCATTAATTATTTAATAAAAATAACCGACACCCATCACTCAAAACACGAAATAAAAAGCTTCCTGAAAATTTGAGGGAATCACTAGATACAACTAATATCATTAATTGACCTCAAACAAACATGGAGATAAATTGTTTCTACAAAAAACTAAAAGACAACACATTTACAGTTATCAATTACCAAAAGCTGCTGGAAAGCAAAATAAGCTTTGTTATTTCCAATTCCAATCTTATAATTCTACTGTCACCCACATCAACAGAAGTTCAGAGCTACTGAGCTCAGCTTAAAATAGAGTATAATAATTCATTAACAATAATCAGCATAAAACATCAGAAGCATAAAAGGTATTCACTTCACCATCGCTTTCACAATTTTTTAAGAGGAAACGAGAAGTTCAAGAGATAGAAATTAGAAATGACAAACCTGAAACTTTTAGAGCTGATCGGGAGATGATTGGCTCTAGGATGTGATGAAAGTGGAGCAATATAAAACAAAGGCGTTCACTTTGCCATCATCGGAATTCGGAATCAGCAGAAGAGACGCAATATCGGTTTTTGTTTATTAATGCGACGCAAAAATTAATGTTGGCCGAATTTTTTGGTTACCCTACTATACCTGTTGAGCGTATCAATTTCCATGAGTTGGCAGTTCCACAGCCATTGATCATTTGATGGTGGATAGTCTATGTGGAGCCTTGCGTTTGGATTAGTTGGGCCTGGAGAAGCTGAAGTAACAATTCCTATGGACCTATGGTTATATTGATTAATGATTGTGATTGGACATACTGGGCCAAATTCCCATTTAATTTATTATAAATGAGAAACTGTAAAAAAAAAAATATATATATATAATAGAAGCCCTGATTTTGGGAGCATGATGGTCTCAGGATGCTGATGAAAGTGGAGCAATATAAAACAAAGGCGTTCACTCTTGCCATCATCGGAATTCCGAATCAGCAGAAGAGACGCAAATATCGGTTTGTTTATTATGCACGCAAAACTTAACTTGTGGCCGAACTCTCTCTCTCTCTCTCCTACTATCCCTGTGTGACGCCGTATCAAATTTCCATGAGTTGGCCAGTTCCACAAGCCATTGATCATTTGTGGTGGGATAGTCTATGTGAGCTTGCGTCTTGGATTTAGTTGGGCCTGGAGCAAGCTGACAGTACAATTTCCTTATGGACCTATGGTTATTATTGACATTAATGATTGTTGATTGGACATTTACTGGGACCCAAATTCCCATTTACTTTATTATAAATTGAGAAAAACTGTAAAAAAAAAAAATTTATATCTATATCATATTATATATATCATATAAGTATCTAAGTGAAGTACTTTAATTGGAAATTATATATAAGTATCTAAGTAGTACTTTAATTGGAAAAATAGATTTATACACAAATTAGAAATATAGATTTTCATAACTTTTTTATTTCTTACCTTCCCAAAATATGGTTTAGCAGTCTGCCCCTCATTTTAAGATAACTCCAATTTAACACTCAATTAACTTGAAAATTATAATTTTTTTTCTTTTGTTTAACTATTTAAAAAGTAAAATTAAAGTTATATTAAAAAAAAAACTAAAATTAAAGTTTATGACAGAAGAAATCTTAATGATTTCAAAATTGCTTATATGGCATTTTTTTTTTTTTTAATTATTTTTTATTTAATTAGCTAATTTCAAAAAAAAATTATAAAACTCTTCATTTTTTTTTTTTTTCAGTAATTAACCATCAAATACTCCTGTTTGATTAGTACGCTGATATTTTATCTTTGAAACTTGGCTGTTTTGTTTGTTTCAATTATTAAGTCTGTTATTAGTGATATTATATGGTCATTCTCTATCACACTTTCTCCTCTACACCAACAAAAATATCTGCCACGCATGACATTAGCCCACCTGTTTCAGATCACTCAAGGCCGAATAAGCCAATCTTCTTCATGTCCTTAGATGCCTAAAACAAAGTTGATCTACTTCAAAGTTATCTTTTAATAGCTCTTGGCTCATTTTGGCTTCGACAGAAGATTACAAATGCACTTATGAAGTCATAAAGCAATTGGCTTTTGACATAAATAGACAAAAAAAAAAAAAAAAAAAAAAAAAAAAAAAAAAAAAAAATCTGTATATTCTTATCTTTACTTATTACCAGTCACCTTGAAAAAAAAAAAAAAAAAAAAAAAAAAATTGTATATTCTTATCTTATACTTATTACCAGTCACCTTGAATCAGCAATTAACTCTCCTGGCAGCCTGATCTTTGCTTCATCGACGAACATGGCCGATATTTCCATTCTTCCTGCTCAAGTTTTGCTAGCAAAGCGTGTCCAGGAAATGGTCCTCAACGGTGAAGAACCACAACCGCCTTATATATGTAGAGATGATCCTACAGATCATGAAGATGTTTCTGTCCCACCAGATCCACTTCCTGTCATAGACCTAAGCCTCATCGCTTCTTTGGAAACATCCACTGCTCAAGAAGAACTGCAGAAGCTTAAGTCAGCCCTTTGCTCATGGGGTTGTTTTCAGGTACAAAACTCTAAACTCCCAGTTCCGTGCAAAAAAAGTAAATTCTTCAAGCATTCTAATCAATTTCTGGGTTTCAGGCAATAGGCCATGG
The DNA here is from genome assembly GCF_014843425.1 of Jatropha curcas. Next base: position 23,748,869 of record NW_023590789.1, read on the forward strand.
GATTCCAAAATCATTTCTAGACGAGATTCGACAAGTAGCAAGGGAATTCTTTGAACAACCCATGGAAGGGAAGAAAAAATATGCTAAAGGGGTTGACGAGTTTGAAGGCTATGGAGCAGACCCTGTCCCTGCAGAAGGCCAGTCACTTGACTGGTCTGATCGTCTATTTCTCGATGTATACCCAGAGGATCGGAGGAAACCCAAATTCTGGCCAGAAAATCCAAAATCTTTCAGGTTTACACCCTGCTCCTTTATGTGTATTGATTGTTGGAACATATACAAGGTGACTCGAGACATTTAAAATGTTGGCCTTAATAATCGTCAGAAACAAATACAGGTCACTCTTGTTTCTTATGTTAATAGGCGTCAGAGCAATTAGAGCAACATTCAATAAAGGGAGGATCCAAAATCTTCTGTATAAATCAGCATCCTAACTAAAGACCTTGACACACAATTTTAAAGAGCAGACATATCAATGCGAGACTAGAATATAATTTATTCTTCAGTAAGAAATAGTAAAATAACTTTATGACAGGAAATAACCAGCTTGATAAGTTGGAAAAATGACATGTTCTATGAAACTGATCCTTTTCTTTCTCAAAATGAGGTTTAAGTGGTTTCAGATTCATTTTTCTTTTCTTCTCAAATTTTCCTGCGCCATAAAACAGATTTCACATTCAAATATTAATTCTGCAATTTTAGTTTGTTCATGATTATTCCCCAATTATGCAGGGAAGTGTTACAAGACTACACTACAAAGATGAGAATGCTAACAGAGGTCACTTCAAAAGCCATGGCCAAGTCATTGAATTTAGAGGAAAGTTGCTTCCTGGATCAATTCGGACAAAAAGCACCTCTACAAGCAAGGTTTAATTACTATTCCTGTTGTCAGAGACCTGATCTTGTGCTTGGCTTAAAAGCCCACTCAGACGGATCAGGGTATACCATTATCTTACAGGATGATGTTGGAGGCCTGCAAATCCTTAAAGACAAGAACTGGATCACAGCACCTGCAATTTCAGATGCCCTCCTAATCCTAATGGGTGATCAAATGCAGGTAGGGTTTGCAGTTGATACGTTTTATTATATGATACCGTCACATGCAACAAACATACCCCTAGAGTGAAAATTTCGATTCAGCAATGTTTTTGCCTGTGCAACCTTCATTACCTACATGAAAATATGAAGAATCACTTACATATGGTTTAAATATTGAATTTTAGGTTACAAAATTTAAGAATCTATTGATAGTTTCACGTCACACCTTTATGGTTTCATATATATTGGCAGATAATGACTAATGGAATGTTCAAGAGCCCAGTACACAGAGTTTTGACCAACTCAGAGAAGGAGAGGATTTCAATAGCTGTCTTCTACACACCTGAACCCAACAAAGAGATTGGACCTGAAGAAGGATTAGTCAATGTCGAAAGACCAAGAAAGTTCAAGAAGATGAAAGATTATGCTGATGTACACTGGGAATACTACCAGCAGGGAAAGAGGGCACTTCATGTAGCAGCTGTTTAGAGCTGTTCTGTTGCAAGAAACGTTGCCTGTAGCGAAGTGCGAGATGTTATATTAGTTGGTACTTGTTTGTGTTGTTTGGCCTATCTTTATGGTTCCTAATATCCATTCTGACTGCCTCTCTTTATTTCCCCATTATTAGGATGCACAAGAACACATTTCTATTAATGCAACCAAAAGCACCAAAAGACAAAGCTGAAGTTAGAAGGTAGCTTTGTTAACAAACAGCCTTAAAAATTGCTAAACGTACTACAAGATAGAAAGGGACATAAACAAAACACAGTTAACCGGTGTAAACAAGTGAACTCCAATAGACCATAAAGGCTCATCTAAACTCTCAGATTTGCATTTAACAGTCACCACGTATGATAATAATTCCCATGCCAAATATTTGGTCTGCAATTCTTGAAATAGCCATACAGAACTGCTGGCATCAGTCCCCATTTTAGGACCAGACGTCTTAGAAAGCACAAGAAGCCAAATGATACTAAAGATACCAAGGGAAGTTCACAACTAATATTAATGCCACATTGTATGGCTATCCTTAGCCCCACCCAATACCTTACCATAAATTGGCTCCCATATCCCAGGAATTTCTATAGTCTTCTTCAAACATTGAGTGAACCAATGCTATTGAACTCTTTGAAAGCCAAATAACATGTAACCAAATCCCAGAGACAAGTTTCACAAACTCCAAGATAATAACAGCTAGAAGTTTAATGAGATGCGTTTTTGTATCTCATAATAAATCCATGTCAATTCCAAAAGAAAGTGTGTACATAAAATGCCTTTGGATAGGATGCAAAAGGTAAGAAAAACCAAGGACAGATGCAATAGTAATCCCTTTTTCCCCACAATTATCTTTTCTCTTCACCAGAAGACTGAAAGCATTTTGATCTGAACATAAGGTCACTGGAGCATGCAATCACATGGTATTGAACCAAGTATGAATTCATCAAGTATATCAAGGAAAATTCTGTTCCCAAATCCCCCAGTCATGGGAACTGTAAAGAAACTAATGCTCCATCCAAAGAAAAATAAGGCTTAAAGAGACTTCTGACCATAATTTAACTACAGAACCATCAAAAGCATAGGAAAGCACTAAAAGAGAGGCACCATCGCCAAAAGTAAAGCTCTATAAGCTTTGTGATAAAGCCACTTTCATTAGCCTGGGGTTATCAGATTGTTCTTCTCCATGCCATTCCATTTCTTTTAATCTTGTATTGATTCATTTGGTTAATTATTATTTGAATGGAGAGTAGTTTTGCATTCAAACAAGTGCAATAGTGATGAGCATAGCCTAACTATCTGGCATTTGTCTGATTAGTAGAACGCAAAAAGTGTAATCCAAACAAATAAATTAAGAATTCTCATACAATAAAAAAATTTAACAAGATCCTTCAACTATCCCAAAGAGACAAATTGGGATTCAAAGTAGTTGAATCCGGCTATTGAATCCATGGGCTTTAACATGGAAGTGAGGCAAGAGAACTTATAATTTAGCATTATCAAACGAAGGATGTTAACTAGAATCTACAATTACTAAAGGTGATTCAAAATAAAATTTCAGATACAACAGCAGATTCGGTGGTTCAAAATCCTTCATTCATTGGGAGTGAAAGAAGTTCTTTTTTATAGTTTTTGGTAACTTAGCTCCAATAATAGCATTTGGAACAAATTAGCTAGGAACACAGCAATTGAATGGTTCAACATCAAGGGAATTTATCTTAATCAACTAATGGAAATCCAACCCAAAAATATAGCCAACACAACAGACATAGCAAACATGATAAGTGGCAACTAGAAGACAATTTTACAGTTAAAGACTTCCAATAATGGTGTTTACTAACATCATATTCTTGCTATGTTTCATCAATTTAGACTAATTTGTAATGAATAATCTCCATTGCTTACATGATTACATGTCATTTATTAATAATAAGAACTTTATTCCAGGTTCAAACTCTGGATTCATATAGTTACATCCACCTTTAAAGGCTGGACATGCATCCTATCAATATGTGTACAATACCATTGCTAGCTTTAAACAAAAGACTGAGAAAATTTTTTTAAAATATTATGAACCTCTATGGATCACTCTCCTGACAACAACATAATCTAATTAGCTGACAGAAACAAAAAAGCTAAAATGCAGAATATTCATGTTATTCATTGCATATGCAAACTCTCAAGCTTAAAAAAACTATTACAGGGAAAATTCATCAGTAAATTAAGGTCTTCAACAATTTGCATTGCAATTTCACTCAAATATGGGACAGCTACAACTAACTTAACTTAATAAAAACGCAGAAATCAGAGCTAATCAACAAATTCCTAAACTAACTCATTAACAAATAAATAGAAATTCCCATACCATAAACACAGTCCATTTATGTCGAAGATTTTTCTTCTTTCATCGCATCTGAATGAGGTTCCAAAGGTGCACCATTATGGAGCAACTTCTGCATCCTGGGCTGCTGCCCCAAACTCTCTGCTGTCCCAAACAACTGCCTCCTATAAACTTGATGCAATTTCCCAAACAACTCCTTTTTAATTGCCTCAAATGCCATATCCAACCTTTCCAATTGTTCCATAGCATTCTTATTATACATAAACAACCCGTAATACAACTCAAAACTATCCCCAGCTGTATTTTCCACCAAATTCAACAAAGTCTCATACCCTTTGGTATTAATTGGTGAGGACTCCAAACCAAACTTCTCCAACACCCTCCCCATGGTGTGAGTCACAAATTGTGACCCTGCTGCATACCTATCATGCTCTGCACATGTCATTTCCACCATCCTACATCCTTCTCTAGCGAAAATATCAAGAAACTTCTCACACCTACTTAATCTATCCTCTCCATCACCAATTCGAACTTTATCATACACAAAAGGCAAACCAACCCATGAATTTTTCCCACTTTCAGGCCCAAACATGGGATGGGTACACAATATATCAAACTCAAAAGGCAAATACTTCAACAAAACATTCTTAGCAAATTCTTTAACAGATAAAACATCTACAACGAGGGTACTACGTTTCAACCTTTGAAAAGGTAAAGACTTTAGCACCTCTTCTGTAGAAAGAATTGAAGTGCACAAGATCAAAACTTCCGGATGGCTTTCGCAGAGATCATGCGGGTTTGTATACAATGTAACGCCGAGCTTTTTAGCAGCATCACTGTAATTGGTACGAGAGTAAGCGAGAAGGGTGTGACCCTGACGAGAAAGGGTTTTGGCAAGGAATTGGCCGAAGTTGCCGAATCCAATAATGGCGATCTTTAGACATTGGGACTTGAGGTGTTGAGATTGGAGCTGGGACTCATAATCGTACGGCTGAGCAGCGTCGATGCAGCGTATGTGGAGAGGGAAAGGAAGGAGACGGAGATTGGATGGTTTAGCGAGATTGAGAGGTAAAGGGAGAGAAATGGAGTGGAAAGAAGAGGAAAGAAATGGAGAGAAACGGAGGGGGAGGAAAGAAGAAGTTGAGACTTTCATAGAAGAGAATTGAAGCATTGTTGTTGAGAAAGGGAGAGTCGAGAGAAAGCTCAGCGTTTGAATGGGGAGATGCAGGACAGAACTCACAGGCAGGGGGAGAGAGAGAGAGACAGAAATATCAAATGACGGTGCATTTGATGAGCAATAGGAAAATTAATTTTATTTCAATATTCCCTTTTATTTTCTTAGTAATATTAATGACTTGATTCTGTTTTTCATTATCATAGGAAAATTATAACGCATTTAATATAAATTAATAGTATATGAATGTAATCTGAGCCTAAACTTTAAAAAATAAAAAAAAAAATATTTTCTTTGAATGGTTAAATTTAACAGAATTGACTCGATAGAATCGCATTTAACCTCTAAATAATATATACATGAATTTAATTCATTTATATTCCAATCGAGTTAAGTTCAATCTAAACTCTTTTAAAATGAATCTTTCAATTACCTATAAATAGATTGTCTAATCACACAAGTTAAAACGTAATTTGGCTAGGAGTTTTAACTTTGTGCATTATGTGAAGGAGATTCAAAAATGGAGATGAAAGGAAAATAGCTCGAAATGGAAATTCTCTCTGATTGGGACAGCGAAAAAAAGGAATGGGAATGTTACGCAGGTATTGACATTTAGTTACCATCCTGAAATCTAATTCCTAATTACGCTAATAGGATAGTTACAATCAATATAATCTAAAATCAATGGACTATCGAATCTAAATAATAATTAACCTAAATTTAAACATTGCAACATTAATAGTTGAAAATGAAATGGATGGAAAAAAAATACCCTTTTCATATTAATCATAGCATATTCTTCATTCTTTTTAAATGAATGTATAATCACATAAATTAAATAAGATTAGAAATAATTAATTGGATAGAACACTCAATACAAGTTTATGAGAGAAAAACATTTCAAATGGTAGAGATAACCCTATAATTATTTATAGAGAAATTATTTTTAAACATACGATAAAAAAAAAAAAAAAAAAAAAAAAAAAAAAAAACTATAATATATTTATAGAGAAAATTTATTTTAAAATTACGATAGAAAAAAAAAAAGAAAAAAAAAAAAAAAGTGTATACTATAGAAAAAAAAAAAAAAAAAAAAAAAAAAAAAAAAAAAGTGTATACACTATAGATTTATCGTATTAATTCGACTGGTTAAGAAACAATACATAAAATTGTTAAATTCCATCTCAATGCCAATTTCTCCCATGCTCGAATTCTACATTCTATAAATTCCATATCAACCATAATATAACATTATATCAGTCCAAACGAACTCTTCACTGTTTACCCACAACCTTGTTAGTTATTGTCCTGAAGAAAAGAGAGAATTTTAATTAAATAAACCACTCAGAAGTCAAAAATTTCAGGGCACCATACTTCAATCCAGTCCAAAACGAAACGAAATCCCATCTAGGAAGGGAGAAGGGTAATGATACAAAATTTTAAAAGTGAATTTGTTTCAAAACTACAGAGTAAAGGTAATAAATTCTCGCTCTCCTTAAGACATTACACATGACTGACCCTTTGCATTGCATAGAATGACTTGTATCTTCCCATCACTCTAACCATCTTTTAATTATCATCATCGTCGGCCCATCAAAACTAGTATTTTCACTAAACTAAAGAAGCTAAATTGAAAATCTCATGAAAAGGGAGAAAATATAAGCACAAAAGTAGAATGAAGGTGAATGTGAATTCTACAAGAAGGCCACGTCCTGTCAGTCCCTGTGTGTTCGTCATTATCCCCTCCCTTCTAGAATATCTTGAAAAGAAGGCCACCATGGGTGGCAAAGAAGGGAGCAAAGACGAGAGACTCCACAGCCATGAGCTTGATCAGGATATTGAGAGATGGGCCTGAGGTGTCCTTAAGTGGGTCTCCGATGGTGTCTCCAATCACAGCTGCTTTATGTGGCTCAGAACCCTTAGGGCCCAGCGTCCTTGCATGCTCTGAAGCACCAGCCTGACAATAGCAACCCATAGATATTATTTAATATTTCATTTCCGCATAATCCTGACAATAAAACAGTAGATGCAGTCATTTTGGTATACCTCAATGTATTTCTTGGCATTATCCCATGCACCGCCAGTATTAGATGCAGAAATTGCTATCTGTTAAAACCAAGCACCATAAAGAAAGGAGTCAGAACATACCAAATTGAATGAATCGTTTATTGACCAAATTCAGTCATCTATCCGGAGTTGAAGTATCATTTTCAAAATTATTTCATTACCTGAACACCTGAAACAAGGGAACCAGCCAGAACGCCAGAAAGAGTCTCGACACCAAAGAAGGTTCCAACAATAAGTGGTGTCAGCATGACAAGAGCGCCTGGTGGAATCATCTCTTTGATGGATGCATCAGTAGAGATCTTGACACAGGTAGCATAATCAGGCTTGGTGGTACCCTCCATGAGACCAGGAATGGTGTTGAACTGCCTGCGAACCTCCTCAACCATTTTTAAAGCTGCACTTCCCACACTCTTCATGGTCATGGCAGAGAACCAGTATGGAAGCATAGCACCAACAATAAGACCAATGAAGACCTTTGGTGTCAACACATCAACAGTTGAAATAGAAGCACGGCTCACAAAAGCACCAAATAAAGCCAAGGACACGAGAGCAGCAGATCCAATAGCAAATCCCTGTAAACAAATGAGAAATTATAAACATTAAAAATACTGAGGTCTGAGAACGAAACAGCATACTTCCTCTAAAAAACAAGTCATTAATGAAAGAATAAAAAGAAACAACAACAAATACATGTTATTTAGTTTTTGATTCATAGAAGATATTCAGGCTTCAACAACCACTTTTTTATCTTGCTTAACACAACAATATCATGCCAGCTCTCTTAGTTCCACACTGCTTTTGAAGTTCAAAAGCAGGACTATAACTTAGGAGTACTCATAGCATCAAATACGACTCTCATGTGTACTCTGAAAGGGATATAATGATACCTTCCCAATGGCAGCAGTAGTGTTCCCAGCTGCATCAAGAGCATCAGTTCGTTCACGAATTCGGTGACTCATGCCAGCCATCTCAGCAATGCCTCCAGCATTGTCACTGATGGGACCATAAGCATCAATGGCTAGTCCAGTGGCAATGGTGCTTAACATTCCAAGGGCAGCCACAGCAATGCCATACATGGCTGCAAAACTAAAACTAACAAAAATGCTAACTGCAATGGCAAAAATTGGGATGATCACAGATTTGTATCCCAAGGCAAGGCCAAAGATGACATTAGTGGCAGCTCCAGTCCTGCAGGAGTCGGCAACATCTTGCACAGGGCTGCAGACATAAATACAAGCTTGTCATTAAAATACTCATGGACCATTAAGAGATCTATTCAAATGACATTATTATTTTTCACCTGTATGCATTACTAGTATAGTACTCGGTAACAAATCCAATAACAAGTCCAGCCCATAGACCAACAGCCACACATAAGAACAGCTGCCTGCAAATGAAAATCATGATATTAGTAGTACCAGAATTTTATATAAATACACACTCAACAATATAGAAGACAGAACTAGGGTAACTATTCGGAAATAATTAAATTCACTGTCTAGTATTGATGATCATGACATGTTATAAACCAAAAAAAAAACAAAAATCTACCATGACAAACCCAAATGCCAGATACCAGCTAGAATTCAAGTAAACCAGGAACGTATAGATGCCAAACACAAAACAAGACAGTTTTACTTGTATTTAAAGAAATATAACAAGTCCAGCAGCATGGAGCAATTTAAAGAATTTAGACACTGCAAGTGACATGCAAAGCATTGTTAATAATGCAAATGGTGCAACTGTCTAGCGAACTCAAGAACCAAACAGATACATAACTGACTGAGGTTAACCAGAAGAAGGCAAGAAAAGATCAAGTAGTAGGTTTGATGCTTTACAACCTTTCTAACTGCTAAAATTGCCTGTGTATATAAGGGCAGGCATGTAACTTTTTTATCAGCTAGCTGAAACAACAAACAAGTATTCACCACAAACTGGCATTTAAAAACAATGGGAGATTTTCAAATAACTTGTAAAATAGCAGATCCCCTGAACCAAAACATGTGCCACATCATGAAACAAAAACTTTAAACATGTTTGTGTACCACAAAATAGTCGTGCAAAACTCACCAGTTCTTAACAACCTTCTGAGTACCAAAATTGAAAATTGTGAAAGATGAAGGCAAGCCAATCCATGTTACAATTGCAATACCCACAGTCATCAGAATAGTGGAAATAATGAGTTGCTTCTTCAGTGCAGGTTCAATTTCCTTTACAGCCTTGATTTCGAAGAAATCGGTGGCAAAGAGGGTTGTAATCAAACAAACAAGGATACCCACAGAACTAATAAGCAGAGGATATAGCATGGCAGTGAACTCATGGTTGATGCCAAAGGAGGAGATGGAGGCAACAACAAGGGCAGCACAAGACGACTCAGCATATGAACCAAAAAGATCAGACCCCATACCCGCAATATCTCCCACATTGTCACCGACATTATCAGCAATGACCTGTACATAGATAATTGAATATGGTAAGCAAAATCCAAAAGGTATGTCAAAAAATTATGTTCACAGGAAGCAGCAATGCTTACAGCTGGGTTTCTTGGATCATCTTCTGGAATGTTTCTTTCAACCTTGCCGACGAGATCAGCACCAACATCAGCAGCTTTGGTGTAGATACCACCACCAACCCTTCCAAAGAGAGCCATGGAAGATCCCCCAAGACCATACCCAGTAATAGATTCAAAAAGGCCCTCCCAGTCATCCCCGTAGTACAGCTTGAAGAGATTTATAGCAATGTAAAGAAACAAGAGACCATTTGCAGCAAGAAGAAATCCCATCACAGCACCAGACCTAAATGCAGTAATAAAAGCCTTGCCAACACCCTTTCTTGCTTCCAAGGTTGTTCTTGCATTGGCATAGGTGGCAATTTTCATCCCTAGGAAACCAGAAAGAACTGAGGTGATAGCACCAAGTAAAAATGAAACAGTGCTGAATACTGCAGTAGCAAGTGCTGGTTTGCACGTCTTCTGTGAATCATAAGTACAAGGCCTGCTCTTTGTGCTGAATCCCTCAACAGAACCCAGGAAAACAAAGATCAGAATTGCAAAAGCAACCATGAATACCCCAACATACTGATATTCGGTGAACAGAAAAGATGTAGCACCTGCGACATCCATACATCCATAAATTTAATATGAACACAAATAAATTACATGCTTGAACAAGAATAATGCCAATTAGCAACAGAGAGATTACATTAGTGACAAAGATGGAAGAATAAGACGAGCAATGGCATTTAATTAAAAATTACAATCACAATTACTGGCAGAAAGGAAAAAGTAGTAGTAGGCACAGAATTAGAGGAAGTTAAGATGGGTAGAAATAAAAAAACAGAACTAATATCTAATACGAATGTAAAATGTGTCTGTAAGCGGTACAAGCACAAAATTAATGGTAATAACAACAGAGAATCAAGCAGCGATCAAGCAAGGGAATGGAAGTAGACGAAAGAAGAAATATATGGAGTATTTAATAACAAAGTATAAGAGTGCAAGATGGCCGTTAGTAGTTGAGATGGTGCAAATGATTTTTACAATTGCTTAGGAGAAGGTCCATTTTTATAAAGCTTTTGATACAAAGTTTCACATCCCATACTACACTTTTCTATGGACAAAGTTGCCTCTACCCAGTTGGCATTATTATGAGGGATTCTTACCCACAAAGATACCATTTATTGCAGCAAACAAGGTTGGCAGTCAACACAACAGGCCGTTTCTTTTTTTTTTCCCCCCAGAAAATACAAATTAATATCTTTACACCATACTAAGATACAGCAGTACTCTATTAACATTGAGTAATCTTCCTTATCACAAAACATCTGAGCAAGTATGACAAAGAACTAGGAAAAAAAATGTAAGTTACACATAAAACAAAAAATAGCAGATCAATAGAACGACAGCATAATCAGACCATCAAAGAAAATGACATCTTCAATGCTTGAAGCAACATCACAACCTAAAATGCCATGAAAGAGAGTCTGGTAAAATATTTTTAGAAGTAAAGGAGCACTGACAAATTAAATTTCTTGACATAAGCTTTATTTGGCAGCAAAGAATGTAAAACAAGCAAAATGAGGAGAGAACCAAGGGGAAAAGGAAAACATATGATTTTCCTTCCCAATGCCCATTAAGATGAATGGCTAAAAGCCTGTAACAACATGCAGTTAGCTACCGAGCCAGCCCCATGGATTCACATATTAACTAATATTCCTTATTTACATGTGCAGTAAGAATATTATACCACTAATATCAAAACTGCCAGTAAAAATAATTTGAATAGGACAAAATAATTGCTCTTACACAGCTATATCAAAAATGCCAACAAAATTAATTTGAATAAGACAAAATAATAACTCCTAGTAATGAATATAAGGTTAACCCAGAATCATAATCACAAAACAAAAGGAAAAAAAAAAAAAAAAAAAAAAAAAATCAAAAATGCTAACAAAATTAATTTGAATAAGACAAAATAATAACTTCCTAGTAATGAATATATAAGGTTAACCCAGAATCATAATCACAACAAAAGGAAAAAAAAAAAAAAAAAAAAAAAAAAAAAAAAAAAAAAAAACAGTAATACTATTTCCATAATTGCACGGAGATCTACGCATATATAATATTGTTATCCCCACAAAGAATTAAAGATTAGTTTTATAATTTGATATTTTCTTCTTCATAGTCAATATGTGAAAGAGATTCTTCATCAAGTAGACAGGGTCCACGTGCTGCACACGTGGAATGCATACACCAGTGAAAGTAACACGCAAAAGCCACACATCCTTATAGACATAAGACAAAACTATTATGCAAGTGGTAATAATCATACCAAATAGAGCTGTATTACAAAATATTATCATTTTTCATTCTAAAACACGATTTCAAGATGAACCAAATATACAAAGATAAAAACATGACTTTAAAAGAAAGTCATAAAAAAGGCAAAAGGCAGATCTAAACAACGCAAAATATTTGCAGTAGAAAAAAGAGCTAGACACCCGAACTAAAACCAGTGAAAAACCTGAAATGGCCTCTGAAACTGAAATAATCAATACCAATGTAGTTTCAAAGAAGCAAGAGCAGCGCATCTTAAAACTAATAGATTTCTTCATGGTAGAAAAAGTTTAAATTTTGATATCTTTAATATTTTTTTAAAAGCTACAAAAATCTGAATACAAGATTTAATTTGCACTATAAACAAGAGAAAGAAAAAGTTACGTTGCCTTCCATTTTCCTTTATTTTGTCAGGAACCAAAGCCAAATTTCACTTGGATAGACCATATAATAACATAAAAGAGAAAAAGAAAATGGACTACTGAGCAACGATTTTCCTGGCCACAAAAATGAAGCAAAGCTAAAAAATTTCAGCATAAAAATACAGAAATATCAAGTTCTAACCTCTCAAAACTACCTATAGCTTTCACCTTAAAACAACAGAATATCAACAGAGCTTCACCAAATGAGTACGAAAAAAGCTCAAGCTTATAAATTTAAGCACAAACATAAACAATTTGAACAGAGAAAAGAAAAACATGAACCACCAGATCTAAAACCAAAACTCAAAGATCTAAACTTGTTTATACCTTCAGAGATTGCACTCTGTATTTCGGCGCATTTGGTGACTACGCTGTGGTCATTTAGACCTTCCTCTTCTTCAATCAAGTAATCATTGTAGCCATTCTTGTTGGCACCGCCCGGCGCGTGGCGTTCCGACGTGAGTGTCACGCGCGAGACTAGGTACCACTGGATTAACGAGAAAACGATGCCAACCACCGCACATACTGGCACCAGTATCTCCGTACCTAGCTCCGACAGCAGTGCGGATCCCATCCTCCTTGCCTGAACCCTACAACAACTCTCCGGTTACCGAGCGCCGGAAAATGATTCTACAGAGATGAAGCCTTTCTTAGGAGAGTGTGAGAAGGAGCGGAGATCTTCGGCGTGGTTTGAGTGATTTATTTATATCAGACGAGTATAGCTTTCGGGAAAGTAAGGAATTATTTGTTGTGATTTAGCCTATTTTATTTAGATGCATGACGACCGTTAATATTATCGCAAATTTCATCACGTAGTAATTGACGGTGATTTTTCACAAGCAACGTCGCATGATTATTGGATCAGTGGATATTAGGGAATAAAAGGAAAGGAACAATATATTTCCGATTATTTAAAATATTAAAAAAATGAGGGAAAGATAGGATGCGGTCGGGCATTTTAATTTCACTTTGTATCCGTGATAGTGACCGTTAAATTCTTACAGATGTCGGACGACGCAAGAAGTTGGATGGATGATAGGTGATTTGGGTATAGCTTAAGAGCAGTGGGAATCTGTTGATGGAACAGGAGTAGTGGATAACGATAGCGCGTAATATCGACGCATCTGTGTCGGAATCACTTCCATTTTTACTCGATTGTTTCACTTTTGTTGTTTTTCCACGTTTTAGAGGAAAGTATTCGTTGTTCGTACAACCCATCGGCGACGATGTACCGTCAAAGGATATGCGGATAAGTTGGATGTATCTTTCTAGAATGATTTTTTTCTGTCTTCATTTTTATGCAAATGAAAAATAATCTTACCTCTAATATTTCGTTTTAATATTCATATATAAATATTTAAATTTCTTTACTTTTAAAAAATAACTTACTTCAAAAATATTATTTAGATTTTCTAACATTTGAAACACTTGAAAAATCAATGTTTTGAAAATGGTATTGCTCATTCAAATGGTAAAGTCAATAATTCATGAACTAAAAGATTTAACTGAATTTTAATATTATTCAACCGGATTTTTTATATAATAATTTTAAATATATTTTTAAATTACATTAAATATAAAATGTATAAATAAGATAAAAATGACTATTTTTATGTTAAATAAAAACTATCAATATTATCATAATATATAATATTATTCACCACCAATCAACAATTCAAATATAAGATTTTTTTTTTGTGCTGATTTTAAATCAAACTGCAGTTAATTGACTAATTTGGTTCATCAATTTTACTTAGTTGCGGATTTTTCACCGATTATTATATGGAATTTTATTCCATCGATATGAATCGGACTACCATCCAGTTTTTAGTTAGATTAATCGAATTAACCAATCACATTCAATTCTCATAACTATAGAAAAAATCAACAGAAAATTAGATTTTTGAAAAAAAAAAATTCTCAAGTAACAAACTTTATGTATAACAGGAAAAAAAAAAGTTATATATGCATATTTATTAATTCAGTGATCTAATAATACTCTGTTACCAATCACAAATATCAATTGTAAGCCATCATTTGACATGACAACCATTATATTTTATCACTTTTTAATATATTTTTTTATATTGAGATAGAAATTTTCATGTCTTATCTCATTTCGATACCTGTCTCTACTTGCTTTATTTAACAATAAATCTTTACCGAAGGAAAACATTAAATTTCAAAATATCTTTATAATTTTAAAAACTATAAATACTGCTTTAATTAATTTTCAATGTTATAATCAAATCTTACTTCCATTCCACCGTAAGTGTCTTTTAATTCATACATTCCACCATAAGTGTCTGTCAATTCATGTATAGTGAGACCTAGAATAGAAAATGAATTATTTGAAAAATATTATTCTTATAAATATTTCTAAAATAAATTATTTTCAAAAATTTGTATTTCTCATACAATATCTATAAAATATTTTCCGAGTCATAGAATTTTACTTTATCCTATCAAAATTTCCGTTTATCCTAAAAAGAATGAGTTACTCCATTTTTCTGACATAAGTAGGACAGTAAAATTATAATACTAAAACCTTTTTTTTCTTTTTTTCTTTTTTTGAAAAAAAGAAAAGTCAGTCCCACAAATTCATGGTTTGAAACAATCTGGACCGTTAAAACCGAGAATCATACTGGTTGGCGACCTATATGAAGCTTACCGTAATATAGAGAAAGCGACCACCATAAGGTACAGTGAACTTGGGAGCAGGGAATAAAAACGGAGCATATAGTTGAGGATATTGTGGAGGTTTTCGCATTTCTTAAAACGTCTATCGAGTGACTCATGACGTCTGGTGTATTGAACGGTGTGCAACTCTTCTAATCGGATAATATTATATTTATTTTCCTTTTTATTAGGAATTTTCTGTTTTTCTTTTTTTTCTGTCTCTGTTTCTTTCCCTCTGCGTCCACTCAAAAATCAAAGTCCTATCTTCTTGCACTCCACTAATCTAGGAGATTTTTATTTTTTTATATTTATATTGAATAAAAAAAAGTAATTGAATCCATCCCCGTAAGCATAAGACACAAACCATGGGACAGGATTAATACCTCTTGATACTAAAACAAAAACAATCAAAAAAATAATTGTGATTTACTCTTTTTGGGATTGTTTTTGAAATTTTCTAATCTATTTTTTTTAAATATTATTTCATGTGTTGTTGTATTTGGAAAATATTTACGAGGCTTGCTCATGAATAATTAATTGTCATTTTAAAAAAATTATTTCGTTACTATTTTTTAACGAAAAAGCAGTTATATCCACGTCATATTAGGTAGGCAAATACCATATAAATAAATATATTTATTAAATTTGCCTGGTGAATAACTAATTGTCATTTAAAAAAATATTTTTATTACTATTTTTTAACGAAAATGCAGTTATATCCACGTCATATTAGGGGTAACACATTGAGCAGTACCATACGAATAAATACATTTATTAAATTAGCTTTGTATATAAGTAGATTGATATATAAATTCAATTGTCAATATTTTTTTTCTTAAATAATTAATTTTTATTCTCTTATTACTATCATTCATAACTTATATTTTATAAAAATGATATTGTATTATTGCGTAAAAAATTTTATATCGTGTTAATCAAAACTAATGTGGAATAACTTTTTTCTATAAATACATCACTTTTTACACTTATCAGTAGATAATTCATTTTATTTTTACTATATGGTTCTTGCCATTCCGCTCTTTTTTTTTTTTTTTTTTTTTTTTTTTTTTTTTCTTGCCAATTCCGCTTCTTTTTTTTTTTTTTTTTTTTTCTCTTTTTTTTTTTTTTTTTTTTTTTTCTTTTGAATTTATTTGAGTATTCATTTTGTTGCCTTCATAAATTTGTTAGGATGATAAAATCATACGTTTTAACGTCCCGTTCGTCTTCAGAGGTAAAAGGGCTGGCCCGATGAGAGTTTGTATGACGGAAAATTGAAACTCATGACTTAAGTCATGGTAATCAGCTCCGTAAATACTCTTTGTCATTAAGCTATCTCTTTCAAATTATGAATATGCTTTTCTTGGGAGGATGTAAATTCAATTTTGATAAAAAGAACGGTGAGAAAATTTATTAGACATCTTTATCATATATTCATTCAATTCTTGAATGATTAGAAAGTATGACGAGTGAAATTTTATTCATTTATTTATTCATTTGCAATTTAATTAGATATATTCTAGTATCTAGATAGGATCATAAAAAACGTGCAATTTTAAAATTTCTAGGACCAATTCTCCATCCATACAAGACTAAAGATAGGGGTGGCCACGGTTCCGGATCTGGAACCGAATCGAAAAATTAACGGTTTCGGTTACGGTTTGAAACTGAACAATTTTGATTTCGATTCTGGTTTCTTAACGGTTTTAAAATCGATGGTTCCAGCTAGTTTTCTGACGGTTCAGACCGATTCCGGCCGGTTTCAGACGAAACTGGAACCGTCGATTCTGACTGAAACTGGAACCGCCGGTTCACGGTTCTAAAACTGATGGAACCAAAATCGAACCGGTTCAGACCGGTTTCGATTTCGATTCAGACCAATTCCAGTTCCTACCGGTTCTGGTTCCAATTCCTACCGGTTTTGATTTCAGTTTTCACCTGTTCGGAACCGACAGTTCTAGTTTCGAAAACTGGATTTTGGGCATCCCTCTAAAGATTCACTTATGTAAGCTGAATTTTATAAATATTAAATATGAATTAACAACTCATTAAGTGAATAGTTAAAATTGGTAGCAGAGCTAATTGCCAAATGATTTAGAAGTGGTTATCGTACTATTTTATACTTGTAATGCTCATTTTTATTTTTTTATCTAATAAATTATATAGCTTATGTATCAATTCTAAAAATAATATTTCATTATAATTTAATTAAGTAAACTGAAATTCAGATAAGCTATTAATAAGACAAAATAAATCACCCTCAAAATCTTTTTCTAACAATCTCAAAATTGCATTTCTTCTTAAAACAATTTGGTATAATTTAAAATATTTTTATGATGATAATATTATAAATAACTTGGTTATTTACTCAAATGCATGGCTCAAACAATAAGATAAAAAATTTAAATTTAATAGAAAAAATATGACTCGTTGAAAAAGCATTTATAGAGAGAAATTGCTACCAACTCCACAACAAAATTAGTCTTATTCGATTGACTTGCTGTTAATTATTTGTTAATTAAAGTGATTTAAGATAAGTGACACGTTAACGACTTCTTATGATTCAGCACATCAACTTCCTATGGTTGCACATTCGAATTATCGGTGTTTCTGCAGACTTCTTTTTTTTTTATTATTTTTAATTATCCTATTAATCTTATTTATAATTATTTAATATGATAAATAACTATGATATATTAGTATAAAAAAATTAAAACACAAATAAAAATAAAAAATAAGTTGACAAAACAAACAGAAAATGTGAAAAGGAACTAATTTTTCAAGTGAAATGTTTGTTTGTTTGTTGGTTAGCTAATAGTGGAGTTTGTTTGCTTAGTCTTGAAGTGAGAAGGAAGAGAGGTACACTGTAACACTGGTGTTGAGAGAGACAGAGACTCGCATCTCAATGTTTTGGTCCCCACAACCGCTCACTCTGATTGGTTCTTTCTTTCACTAGAAAGTTTTACTTGTAGCTTTAACTTAACCTAACCAGAGGTTCATCTTCCAACTCGCTTTAACCCATTTTTGGGTTACAGACAAACAAAAACATCACACACGTTAAACCCTTTGCCTTCATATGAAAAGCTTATTGTACCTCTTATTATCAATATACATTACACAACCATTGCCAATTTCTTATTTTCCTCTATTAATTTGAATAAAAAAAATAAATTTTCTTGTATTTCAAAATATAAAAAATGTTGAAACATAAATCTTCTAAAAAACAGAAAATGATAAATGAGCTTAAAAATACTGCTAAATTAAGTAACGTTGTTATCATCTAGATAGATATATGCATTTGTAAAAGTTGCCAACGAACTTTATGGTTTGCACGCAATGGCCATGTTATGTACGTCAACCTCTTCAACAATGTCCAAACTTCATGTGTTTCTGTCGAAAACGAACAACTAATGCATTGTGCACTAATTCGAGAAATTGATTTCGTATCAATAATAAGATGCACCAAACTTCCATTTTTTTGATAGTTTGTCTTCGACTTCCAAATTGATTTTTTTTTTTTTCAGATTATTTAAATTATCAATAGTCTTTACGAAATAAAAACTCTAGCACACTCCTACATAAACATTTACACTCTGTTTGAAAAGAAGGTGAAAAGAAAATGATGATGAATTTTTAATTTTATTTCCATTTTTATTTTCCACCTTTGTGTTTGGAAAAAGCAAAATTTTAGAGAAAAAAATTATTAATATCGATATCTTACCATTTTAACCTCACTTATTCTTTTAAATGCTTTGATGATCATATATATCTTCAATATTTAATTAAAAGTAGTTTAGGTATTTAGATAATTATGTAAAAATTAGAAAAATTTCAATATTCCACCATTATTTTCTCTCCCAAATAGAGAGATTTTATCTATTTGAGATATAGAGAAAAATAAATTAAATTTTCACTCCTTCATTATTTTTTTTTTCTAAACAAGATAAAATTTTGATTCTTTCGAAAAAAATACATGCATCGGAACAGAGTGTTAAAGAGTGAAGTCTATAGATGACTTAACAATAAAGCAGAGTAACTCTAACACTATATTATAAAATGAATCCAACGGGAGTGATGGGGTAAAAGAAATGCCCTAATTGAAAGAGGACATAACAGCAGAGATGATAGGCAAAAGGCAAAAATTGGTGATGGAATAGTAGAAAAGAAGCGAGTGGTGCAATAAAAAATAAATTAAAATATAAATATAAAAAATAGTTGGACCAGGCTGGATTTGGCAGCGAGCAGTTAGTAGAGTCAATGTAAAAGGGAACGCAACCAAATGTATAGGATTAGTTTATTAGTGGGGTATTGTTAGAGCATTAAGAAACTTCATAAAAAGAAAAAGAGAGAATGACATTGTTAAGTAGGTTTTAAGTACAACAGCACATGATATTGTTAAGTGGGGTATTAATTTTGTTTTTTTTTATATAAATATTATTAGTTAATATAAACTATGAAGTTGCTAATTTTAATCCCATAAATATTATTATATTATATTATATATTTATTTTCAATGCTTGTTCGAGGTAAAATGTTTGTGTCTTATCATAGAAGCAACCAAACCTTAATAATTAATAATAATTACGAACAAATTGCAACCATAAACTTTAGTCTAGGTGTAGATATTACAGCAATTATTGATGTTATAGCTTTTATTTTATGGTATTTTTATGCTTTCCACATTGTGGTATTAGTGATTAAATTAATGAAAAGATTTTCATAATTTTAAGTTAACTTTTTTGTAAAATATTTATTTATAATAAATCCAGATCCGCCTAGCCATATGTTGTCTGGTGCTGCGAAGCACCAACATGGATCTAACTTCATTTTCAGGACCCGTGAATATGGGAGTTACAATAAAAATTTAAATAAATAAATAAATCAAATGGACACCCGCCTTGATTTTTTTTTCCCCATCTATTCTTACACGTGGGACACTCGTTTTAAATGATTAATAGATAAAACTAAGTTTTGAATCGTGGGTCGTATGTATAATTACCATCCCTCAGTTAACAAAATTCTCTTTGAAGAATTTTATTTTATTCAACGTGGGATTATCTACGTATTTCAATAAATTTTTATTAATTTGAAAAATTAAATTTAATTAACAAGTGATGTATTCGTTATGTTATTGAAGCCAAATATAATTTTCGTTTTTTCTAGGTTTTTTTGATTGAATAATTCTTTTTTTTTTTATGCAATGTACAAATTATCTGCCATACATCCAATTAATTTGATTTTTTTTGGCATTTTCTTTTGTGGTTGCATGCACATAGAAAAACATATCACATTCACACATCTCCATCATGTGGTTCAAAGTTATTTTAGATTTTAGAAAGACAAATTTGATGCCATCACTAGCCAAAATTTTCAAAGTGTTAGTGCAATAAATACTCGAGCATGTACAAAATGTACAATAAACCTGTGCTTACTTAGGGAAGGCTTTATCTGGATAGGCCATACTTATTAAATAAGTTTTTCTTTTATTCACATTTTTAATTATGAATACTTAGAATATATTATTTGGATAATAATTTGAGATTAGAACTAAACCACTAAAATTATTGACTGACAAGATATTTTAAATCAAATAATTCATTGTTTAAAACATTTTTAGTGATGATAATGCTTTTTTGGGTTTGATTTTGCATTTCCAATGGGCCCATTTGGTAGTTTTATGGCCAGTGGGTTGAATCCTAACAAAGGCAAACTCACTCCACAGTTTAGGCACATACGGCCATGCAGATTTGGGCTAGGTCCAACAACTTTCATCCAACTCCTAGGCGCATATTGTGAAGTAGTCAAAGGCAAACTCACTCCACAGTTTAGGCACATACGGCCATGCAGATTTGGGCTAGGTCCAACAACTTTCATCCAACTCCTAGGCGCATATTGTGAAGTAGTTTCAATGGAATTCGTTTTTTTTTTCTTCGAAAAATCCGAGTCAGCGATTAGATTGGTCCCACTCAACCAGATATGGATGATCTGTTCGCAACCGTTCCATCTACTTGTTCGGTCATGAGATATTTATATTTCCGTTACTTGTCATCAAAAGTTGACTTTTCAGCACAAAACAGTCCTTCCAATTGCAGTTCTTACTCGCTCAATCTATCTTCCACGTTTACAAGTGGAAAGTCCTTCCAATCTAAACACGAGTATAAATAGTTCTGTAACTGCAGCGAGTACAACAAATTTTAGCGGCCGTCTCGTGATGTGCACGAGCTTGCCGTGCAACTGAGACAAGTCAATATCCATTGTGGAACGATAATTAACCACGTGACGACACGTAAAATCCTCGCAGGATTGTTTAGCAAACCAAGAGTTAAAGATGCGCTTTGGCATTTCCGCCCCTCTCTTGTCCTGTTTTCCAATTCTTTTGGACTTTTATCTATTTTTAGGAAATCCAATTTAAATAATTTATACTTACAAAGTCTGTTTTTTTAAAATAAAATAACCGAAAAATGCAAATAAAAACGTGAGGTATGGAGCAGAGGCGATTAGATTAATGAAGTAAACAGTATATCAAAACAGATGTATAAAACGGACAAAAACCAACGAATATTAAGTTATATAATTAATTATTTTATTAATAATTAAAATGAATAAATTTCTGAAGAAAAAATTAAAATGAATATGAAAATTATTCCATTTTTTAAAATTAAATATACTGTTACTTTTTAATTTTCAAAAGTCGTGACTATTCGTCTGATTTCTTTTATGCTTTAAGAAAGAAAGAGTGCATATTTTCCAGGCAAAAATAAAAAAATAAAAAGAGTACATGTTTATTTAGTAAAATAAAAAAAAGAGTAATATTCTAACAAAAACGTCTTAATCTGCAATGGCGATTAATTCTATTGGACAACTAGTGATTAGGATGGAGTAATTATCAATTATCAAATTATTAATAAAGTATTATTTTATAATATCAGTAGAGGTAGTCATCGCCCAAAACATTAATATCTACGAAAACACAAGTCATTTTGGGAAATATTTGATACAAATCATTTGGGAAATCTATTTTTTTGAAAACGGTAATTTAAGAAATCTTAATAATTCGAACCAAATTTGGCAATCCTGAATCCAACAAAAATATAATTACATATAATATATATATTTTTAGCTAGATATATATATATATATATTATATATATATATATATATATATATATTATATATAAATATTGCGTCTATCTCTTCATAGTTTACTTCTTATATATATATATATATATATATAAAATATTGCCGTCTATCTCTTCATAGTTTTACTTCTTCTCTGCTATATTCTGTTTTTGTTCTCTCTCTAGTCCAAAACTTGAGGAAATATTGAAAATGGCAAAAAATGAGCCAGCTTTCATTGGGGCAATTGATCAAGGCACTACAAGCACCAGATTCATCATCTATGATCAACATGCTCGCTCTGTTGGATCTCACCAAGTCGAGTTCACTCAGTTCTACCCTCAAGCCGGGTACTCCGTTTTTCGATGATTTTTTATGTATCCATATGTAAAATTAGAAGCTTTATTTTTTCTTGGTCTTATGGGTTGTTGATGGCAGATGGGTAGAGCATGATCCAATGGAGATATTGGAAAGTGTGAGGCTCTGTATGGCAAAGGCAGTGGACAAGGCCACAGCTGATGGGCATAATGTTGATGGTGCATTGAAGGCAATTGGGATTACTAATCAAAGAGAGACTACTCTTGTTTGGAGCAAATCATCTGGTGCTCCTCTTCATAATGCAATTGTTTGGATGGATGCTCGCACTAGTGCCATCTGCAGGTGTTTCTTTTATCCCTATCCTCTCGATTGATTCAATTTTTTAGGATTTTTAGATGATTAGTAATTTGAGTTCTCTTGATTTTGATCAAAAGTTGTTAACTTCGGTTAATTGTTTCAGGATTTCACTGATTCTTGTTCCTGATATTGTTTCTATTTTCTTATTTTTAATTGTATTGTAAATTTGGCCTTGGTGTTTTTACGTTGTCATCAATGCTCAATTTTGCCGTTTTGGGAAATGTATTTCTGAAATTGGTTTGTTTGATTACTTGAATTGATTTGATACTTCATTTTTACTTGAAATTCATTATTATGGAATGATTTTTTATTTTATTTGTGTTTTAAATTTCATTATTATAGTAGACATTTAATTCTTATATGTATTAAAATAAATGTATATTCTGATTTTTCTTTTTGAAAAAATTCTCCAACGAATTGGAGAAATGATTAGTGGCAGGAGGAATTTGGTTTTATCAGAAATATATTTCTGAAATTCTAGATCGATTGATATTCAGTGCCAGAAAATCCTGATTTTGAAATGGGTTTTTATTTTTCAAATTACTAATAGTTATCGGTGATTTTGAATTCCATTGTTCTTGTAAGCATTTGACATCTGCAATTGGAGAAACATACATAATCTGATATGTTTTGAAAATTTTCTTAGGAAATTGGAGAAAGAATTGCCAGGAGGAAGAACTCATTTTGTTGAGACTTCTGGTTTGCCAATAAGCACTTATTTTAGTGCAATGAAAATATTATGGTTGATGGAAAATGTGGATGCTGTTAAATTGGCTACCAAAACGGGGGATGCTTTGTTTGGAACTGTAGATACTTGGTTAATCTGGAATTTAACCGGTGGAGTGTCAGGTGGCCTGCATGTCACTGATGTCTCTAATGCATCTCGAACTATGCTCATGAATATCAAAACTCTTGATTGGGATAAAACCACATTGCAAACCCTAGGAATTCCAGCTGGAATTTTGCCCAAAATAGTTAGCAACTCTGAGATTATTGGAAATGTTGGCAAGGGGTGGCCAGTTCTGGGTGTTCCTATTGCAGGATGTCTAGGTGACCAACATGCTGCAATGGTAGGACAAGGTTGTAGAAAAGGAGAGGCCAAAAGCACTTATGGAACTGGTGCTTTCATACTTCTTAACACAGGCGAGAAGATAGTTAAGTCAAATCATGGACTTCTAACCACATTAGCTTTTAAGCTTGGTCCCAAAGCACCTACAAATTATGCTCTAGAGGGTTCAATTGCTATTGCTGGAGCTGCAGTCCAGTGGCTTAGGGATGGCCTTGGGATAATTAATGTTGCAAGTGAGAGTGAGGTACTTGCAAAGCAGGTTGATTCGAGTGGTGGGGTTTATTTTGTACCTGCTTTTAATGGATTGTTTGCTCCACATTGGCGTGATGATGCTCGTGGGGTTTGTGTTGGGATCACAAGGTTTACAACTAAGGCTCACATTGCTCGAGCTGTGCTTGAGAGCATGTGTTTTCAAGTTAAAGATGTTTTGGATTCGATGCAGAAAGATACTGGCGAAAAGGGAGAGCAAAACAATGCGAAGGGGGAGTTCTTGCTTAGAGTTGATGGTGGTGCAACTGTTAACAACCTTTTGATGCAGATTCAGGTTTGAGCTTGGTGCATTCTTTATATTTATTTTTAAAGTACTATATAGGTCATCGAACACCTATTTCTAGATGATGGTAATATGTTTTCGCCAAAAGAAAAAAAAAAAAAATCAGATTGATAACTAATTTGATTGGATTTGTAAAGTTGAATTCCACTTTGGTTCATTTCTGCAAACGTTCTGTATTTCCTCCTACCGGCATGAACCATTAACTTAATCTGTTGAAGTTTGATTTGATCTATAATCTATTTGTTTTCCAAATGACTTGCAGGCCGACTTGTTGGGAAATGCAGTTGTGAGACCAGCTGATATAGAGACAACAGCTCTTGGAGCAGCCTATGCTGCTGGTTTGGCTATTGGGGTTTGGAAAGAAGAGGAGATTTTTGCTACTGGAGAAAAGGTTAAGACAGCAACCACTTTCCATCCCAATTTACATGAGCAACAGAGGAAGAAGAAGGTTGAGTCTTGGTGCAAAGCTGTTGAAAAATCTTTCGGCTTGGCCGATCTTTCAATATGAAACACTTTATATTGCCTGTGCTTTTTTGCCCTTGCTTCGTATTTAAGTTAAATAACTAAGTTTAATTTTGTGTCAGGAAATTGTGAAATCCACAGTCTGTTAATATTAATGATAATAATTGCTGATATCTGATTAGATGATCGATCTATGTTCTCTTATGTCTAACTAGTTACCGGATCACAACAAAGAATCCAAAGGGTTTACAACACAAAAATAGCTCTCATTATTAGTTTGGCATCTTTTAACAGACTGACAGTGACAGAAAAAGAACAAACAAGCATGATTGCCGTTAAATTGAAGCATTGCAGCTTTTAACTAATGGTAGTCCGCATAGAAGTGAATTTCCTTCATAACTGCTGCTATCGAATCTTCCAAATTGTGGCTTGATGTCAGGAATTCTACCGGATAAATTGTTGTGAGCAACAGTGAAATACTTGAGCAAATGCATATTACTTAGTTCCTGCGGAATTTCTCTGCTTAACCTATTATAAGAGAGATCCAATATCTGTATTTGGCTGAGTTTCGATAAAGTTGTTGGAATTGAACCTGTCAGCTGGTTGTGAGACAAGTTTAATGCTTTTAACTGACTTAATTTCCCTAGTTCATTCGGAATTTCACCGGTGAGATTGTTAGAGGACAAATCCAATCCAGACCTGAGATCGATTATGTCATCTTTAGAAGAACTGGACCTGCTCTTGGTGAGAAAGTCGATCGCGCCATCTTCATATGCATACCCAGCATTCGGATCATAAACTAGGTACTGCCCTAGCAGGATACTTCCATAGACATAAATTGTGCGCTTAAAATATGCAGGAATAAATGCATAGAAATCCAATGCTTCCTTAAAAGATATATTATACAAGCACTGAGGTATTGATCCAGAGAAGAAGTTGTTGGACAGATCCATCAAACCTGTATTATTCAACTGACATAACTGATTTGGAATTTCACCACTTAGAAAATTCCCTTTCAATAAAAGCACTTCTAAATTGGGAAGTTTACTTATTGAATCAGGAAGTTTGCCAGACAAGCTGTTGTAACTGATGTCCAATATTGACAGAATTGAAGAGTTAAATATAGATTCTGGTATTGAACCTGTGAACTTGTTCCCCCGCAAATACAGACCCCAAGTATCTTGTAGTTTCAAGCAAGAAGGTATTGATCCTGTCAAATTATTGTAAGAAAGGTCTAAAAAGGTGAATGGAAGATTGCATGGGAGTGGACCTTCAAGTTGATTGTTTCGCATTGCAAGTGTTCTCAAATTTTTGAGGTCGCCCATCCATTTAGGAATTGCTCCAGAGATGTAATTGCTGCTAATATCCAATACACCAAGTTTAAAGCTTCTCAAGATCACATTTGACAGTAATCCTGTAAAATGATTGTTCTCCAAGTGCAAAGATTCTAACAGTGTCAAGTTATAGTGATCTGTAAATATTTCGCCATGAAATCTATTATCTGAAAGTTTCAGGATCAACAAATTGACCAAATTGGAAACCAACTGTTTTGGTACTTCTCCATCGAAGTTATTGAAAGAAAGGTCTATTTGCTGCAAGTAACCCATTTGACCAATTGAGGATGGTATATTGCCTTGAAAAGAGTTCTTGGAAAAATTCAAATAAATTGCATAAGGAAGCATATCCCCTATGTTTGACTGGATTTGACCATGTAGCTTGTTTTCTGATACATCAATCCACTGGCTGGTCACACCGTGAAAAGGCGGTAGATGTAACTGACCCACAAAAGAATTATTCCTCACAGACAGAAACTCAATTCTTGTATTGTTACCAAGGAACAAGTCAAGCTTTCCTTTTAGATTATTGTGAGAAATATCAAGAACTCTCAATTCATGTTGGTAAAAGAGAAATGTAGGAACAGTACTGTTAGAGAGCTTGTTCAAGTTGCAATAAGGTAAAACAAGAACTTTCAACTGAAATGATGGAATCCAATTGGGATATTCAGTTTCAATTTGGAAATGCTGATTATTATTCTTTATCTGAACAACTTGGAGTTTAGAATGATTAGAAAATGAGCTGAATGAGAATAAACCTTCAAAAAGATTATGACTTAGATCAATGTACTCGAGTGAGGTCATCTTAGCTACTAAAGATGAAGAGATCTTTCCTGAGAAATTATTTGCTGAAAGATCTAGCAGTCTAAGAGATGTCAGATTGCTTAAGCATGAAGGAATATTTCCTTGAAGGGAATTCTGACTGAGATCTAACTCTTCAAGTTTCTGTAGCTGACACAAACCTGGAAAAGGAAAATAAAATTATGATCATCCAAAGAATCAAAGCCCAAGAAAATGTTTAGGAATATTACCTTGAGCTGGAAAAGAGCCATTAAGATAATTTTTTGATACAGTTAAAGCCTGGAGAGATGATAGATGCCTTATGCTTGGTGGAATGCTTCCAGTGAATCCATTCCAGCTCAAGTCTAGAATCTCCAACTTAGTGAAATTAACCAAATCTACAAAGAACAGTGCATTTCAAGAATCAATTTCTGAAAACAAACACTGGGAGATTAGATAGAAACAGAAATTTCATGATAGAATTTATTACAATTAATAGGCAGAGTTCCATTCAGTTCATTGAATTGCAGAATAAGGACCTTCAAGTTGCTTAATCCAGAAATATCTGTCATAAATATGATTAAAATCTTATTAAACTTTATTTTTCTCAACAACCAAATAATAAAACAGAAAATTTGTATATGCAGTTACCTTGGTAATATAGTGGACCTGCCATAAAATTATTATGTAGATCTAAATATTTTAGGGCTGAAAATTCACCCAAGACCTTTAATACTTCTTTGTCAAGCACATTCCAGCTTAAGTCTAGATGCTCTAGCTTGTTCAGCTTAGACAAAATTTTGGAATCTGAAAATTCTTGAATTGCAGTGGCTGTTAGATTCTAAGACTACAAATTCAAAGAACAGTGAATATGTAAAATTGTAAACAATCTAACCTTCCATTTGGTATAAGTGAATTTCAAGAATAGAATTCATAGAATTTAGGTTAATTATACTCAAATTCGTAAAATTGAATTTATGAGAGTAAGAAAAACATTTTCTTTTACATCAAACTTGAAAATATGGAATTTTGAATGAGTTCGGAATAATTTTATACAAGAACAACTAATTCTTAATCCCATAAAAATTGGAGTCAACTATGTAAATTCTTTATCTTCATTCTGCTCTGTTCATAGTTAAATCTATGATAATATTACGAGATCGTAACTCTATATTTATAATTATATAAAATTCATTTATACCAAACAGAGTATTAGAAACAAACGAAAGGGTTACTCATAATAATAATAACCAAACATACCTGCATTGTCAATAAACTCCCCTATCGCATTGTAAGACAAATTAAGACTTGTCATCTCTTTAAAAGGATTAAACATAGAAATGTTAAGAAACCAAACGCTCATATCTTCATAATAACCATCAAAAGGTATTTGCCTTATATTATCAAGAGAGAGTTTGATCACGTGACCGGTGGTGGAGTTGCACGTGACTCTGTCCCATTCACAACAATCACTTGTTGCATCATTGTTCCAAGAAGGCAAAAGCCTGTCTGCATCATCTCCATTAAACTGAACAAATACTTTGAAGTCTAAAAGAGCTAATCTCTCCTCTTCAAAGCAACCAAAGTAGCCATGAATTTGAAGTGAAAGTATAAAACCAAATAAGAGACATTTACTCAAGAAAAAATCCATCTCAAGAGACTTGCCAAAGATAGCCATTGTTATATTGGTTTTGTTTATGTATATATATATATTATTCAAGAATGAAATTGAATTGGAAATTAATGTTGTGGGGCTATGAATGTAATACAAGTGAAAGGCAAGTTGCCAGACTAGAGTGTGGCTGGCTTGACTATTCTTACAGCTTTCTTAACTTTATGACTATATGCAAGCAAGAAGACGTTGAAATGTCTTAGTGTGACAACTTTGACTCGAGAGTATCATCGCCCATTAGAGGGTGCATATCAAAAAAATTACCCCACTTGTCCTTTGGCTTCTCAACGGTGGAACCAAGAAAAAATAATTAGAGAGGACGAATTTATAAGTAAAAGGTAAAATTTTCTATATTTTATAAAATAAATTTAAAAAATAAAATTAAAATTAGGGGGCAGCTGCTAGCACTGGTCACTCCACCCCTAGTTTCGCCATTGTGCTTCCGATCAAGACTTGAAATTACCCTTTACTTTCCAGAGATGAAGACTTGAGATTATTCTTTTATTTAAGCGTTTTCCATAAGGAGATCATTACACAAATCTAAGCAATAACATTTGTCTTGCAAGACAACAAATTTAATGATAACCCACTATTCATTTCGGCTAATAATAACTTCAGAAACTAACTTAACGGCTTTTAACTAAAGATAGACCACAAATGCTTTTAACTGTAGCCAAATGCGATAATACATAAACTTGATAAACACCCTTGTAGGAGAAAATGAGTAATAATTAACCAAAGGCTTTATTATTAATGACATAGACGATCAAATAATAACTTGAAGAAAGTATCGTACGCAAAGTAATAACATGAAAGCAGAAATTGTTCAGAGTGATAAAATAGCCTTCGTCGCCAGAAAGGATTGACATAAAGTGTTCAGAGTGATAAAATAGCCTTCGTCGCCAGAAAGGATTGACATAAAGAATAGTGATGACCCCCACGAAGAAAACTGTAAAAGATACTGAAAAGCTTGTGAAAAATACCAAATGGTCAATCTCATACCATTTTCCATCTTCTGTTTCTAGTTCAACATATGGCACTGGTGATGAATTGGGTGACTTGTTGCACTTTTTCCCCATTTGAAGTCCGGAGAGAAATGGGTTGCCTTCAAAGCTTCTATTGTCGAAAGTACTGAGTTGTGGTTGGTCAGGAATCCTGCCTGATAAGTTGTTGTAAGCCACAGAGAACACTCCTAGGGAGTGTAGATCTATTAAGTTATAAGGAATCTCTCCACTTAGATTATTATAAGACAAGTCTAAGCTCTCCAATGCTGAAAGATTTGAGAATGTTGTTGGAATCGATCCTATCAACTGATTATGCGATAAGTTTAAGGAATGAATCTCATATAGCTTCCCTAGCTCGAATGGAATCTCACCTGTTAATTTATTTTCCGACAAATCTAATCCAGACATGAGCTTGAGAATGCAACCCTTACCCTTATATTTTTGAGGCCTATATTTTGTAACAAACTCAATTTCTTGGTTGACAGTGACGCGATCTCCATAACCATCGTAGAACTCGTCCATGCCCAAGACACTTCCGCTGCTGTAAATAATGTCTACTTTGTTCCCAAGTGAAATTTGTGACAGAAAACAATAGTCATCATTATGTTTCGTCCTTCCAAATGATAGATTATATAAAGATTATATAAACAGTTGGGTATGGAGCCAGAAAAAGAGTTTCTTGAAAGATCTAATAAGCTGACTTCATTTAGTTCGCACAGCCAACTCGGAATGAAACCATTTAAATAGTTTCCCCCCAATAGAAGAGCCCGTAATTTTGGAAATGAACCAAAGTTATTGGGAACGCTGCCTGAGAGTCTGTTATGCTGCCTGAGAGTCTGTTATCTTTCAAGTTCAAAGTCAGTAGGCTTGATGCATTGAGAAAATCATCTGGTATGGATCCAGTTAACCTGTTACCTTCCAAATTTATAAACAACGTTTCTCCAGCACCTGAATGCCTCTGGTTGAAACAAGAAGGTAATGATCCAGAAAAGTTGTTATATGAAAGGTCCACGTAGGTAGCTGAAAAAACTTCACATGGTATTTCACCTTTAAAAAAGTTATGAGAGAGGTTTACGTGATACAAAATTGAATTGTTGTTTATGGAGCCTGGAACCTCACCATGAAATCTATTGTTACTAAGGTCTAATACTGATAGTGTAGCAAACTGGGAAATCAAAGAACTTGATAATGTTCCCACGAACTTGTTGTCATTCAGATGCAAGGACCATAACAAAGTAAGGTTAAATTGAGCTGTGAATATTTCGCCATGAAAGTTATTATGAGATAGCTTTAGAGTATCCAAATAAGTGCAACTTGAAATCACTTTCTGTGGTACTTCACCTGAGAAGTTGTTAAAAGACAAATCCAAGTTTCTCAATTTACAGTCGTCACCAGGTGAGAAAAGGAAATCACCCCGAAAATGATTTTTTGATAAATTGAGAAACTTGATGTTGGGAAACATCTTTTCGCCAATTTCTAGAAGCTGTCCATAGAAGTGATTGTCTGAGACATCCAAAGCAGAAATATTGAAGCTGGAGTTTGCAGGTAGATGAAGTTGACCATTGAAGCTATTATTTTTAAAGGTTAATTGGTCTAGTTCTGTATTGTTGTAAAGCAACCAAATGGGAAAGCTTCCTTGTATTCTGTTGTTAGACAAGTCGATCTTTTTCAATCTGAACTGATGATAAAGAAACTCAGGAAGACGAGGGAGATGGCAATTTCGCAGGACAAGAACCTTTAACTGAAATGGTGGAACCCAACCATGATATCTCGTCTGAACCTCAATTTTGTTGTCATTGAAGTCAACTAGCTCAAGTCCAGAATGGTTAGCAAATAAGCTGAAAGAGAATAATCCTTCAAAAAGATTATGTCCAAGACTAATGTACTTGAGGGATTTGAGACTAGACAAAGATGAAGGAATGGGCCCTCTGACATTGTTATCGGAGAGATCTAAGTATCTGAGAGATGTCAAATTATATAAACAACTAGGAAGATGGTCTCCAAACATATTCGATCGCAGGTCTAATTCTTCAAGATTCTTCAGGCTGCATAAACCTGTAGAAGATAACATTAAGCTTCAAAACTAAATTTTAATTCTAAATAACCAGGTTTGAGTATTCTTAGATTTCAAAACTAATAGTGGATCTCTTTCCTCTCATGGCCACCATCGAAGAAACACATGAACCCATGCATGAAAATCCACATTTTTTTGATAGTATAAAGCCTGAACGGAGTTGGGAGTGCATTTTAGAAACTAAAAGTGCAAACTAACAAGAAGACTTAGATGATTAAATACGAATAAGATTTAGCACTTACTTGACAAGGAGCCACCGAAGTTGTTAAACCTTAAAGACAATGCTCGGAGAGCAGGAGGTGCCCATGTATATGGAGGAATAGTGCTATTGAAGTTATTCCAACTCAAATCTAAAACCTCCAGACCTTTAAGAGTTGAAAAATCTGTAAAAGGAAGTAAAAATAATTAAAAAATCTCTTTTGTGCATTGATTATCGCTTTTTGTGCATTGCCAGACCTCTCATGGCCACCATCGAAGAAACACATGAACCCATGCATGAAAATCCACATTTTTTTTGATAGTCCAAAGCCTGAACGGAGTTGGGAGTGCATTTTAGAAACTAAAAGTGCAAACTAACAAGAAGACTCAGATGATTGAATACGAATAAGATTTAGCACTTACTTGACAAGGAGCCACCAAAGTTGTTAAAACTTAAATACAATGCTCGGAGAGCAGGAGGTGCCCATGTATATGGAGGAATAGTGCTATTGAAGTGATTCCAACTCAAATCTAAAACCTCCAGACCTTTAAGAGTTAAAAAATCTGTAAAAGGAAGTAAAAATAATTAAAAAATCTCTTTTGTGCATTGATTATCGCTTTTAAAAGCAAAACAATATGATAATAAGCTAACAACAATCATAAAGCAGAAAGCTAGCTAGCATAGATATTTTCCTTGCTTTTGTAGTGTGCCATGCAATTGATTGTAACTTAGATCCAATTTTTTCAAGTTTTGCAAGTTAGCTAGATCTGAAACATGCAATCGGAAATAAATTAAAAGGTTTAGAAGAAGAGAAAAAAAAATTATTGTAAATAAAAATAATGGAAATTAGAAATGAAAGCATACCTAGACTAGATAAGTAACATTCGATGCGATTTTGTTTCAGATTCAAAATTTTGACCGATGTAAGATTAGTTACCCATGACATTGTACTTGCGTCAAAGTGATTATCACTGAGGTCTAAAACCTGTAGTTTCTTCAAATTTGACAATTTTTCCACAGCTGCATTATTTATATTATTTGAGTTATTAACCAACATACTCAATGAATAATTTCAAAATGTATATGTTTAGTTTGCTTCCTTGATTATGGTACGATTCAATTTGAATTTCCTATTTCACACTTTAGAATCTCGAATATTATTTAAAAAAAAAATTATTTAGTCTTTAAAACTAATTTGTAATTAACACATAAGGCATAACTTAATAATAAGTGTATATACGACCTGACAATAGATGCAGGATCGAATTCTCTTTTTTCGATAGTAAAAAAAAAAAAAAAAAATTTGGCATTGTTTTTAAAACTAATTTGATAAATTTACTGCTTAAAGATATAACTCAAAATTAAATATAATATATATAAACTTTTCACGTGCAAGAACTTAACCTTTTATTTTCTCAAAAAAAAAAAAAAAAAAAAAAAAATTATAATATTTATAAACTTTCACGTGCAAGAACTAACCTTTTATTTTCTAAACAAAAAAAAAAAAAAAAAAAAACTATAGATATATATCCGGAGAATTAAGGTAAAAGAGGAGAATACCTTCTTTGTCAACAAAAACTACCTTCTTTGTCAACAAAACCACGAATCTTATTAGAGGATAAATTTAGACTTTGGAGCTCCTTAAAATGGTGGAAAAGAGACATGTTGAGATACATATCCATGTTTCCCTCATAAAAAGGGACTTTACTTGTACTATATTCCCGTATATTGTAGAGGGAGAGACGGATAATATGACCTGTACTGGAATTACAAGTAACATTCGGCCATTCACAACAGTTACTGCTGCGTGGTTCATCAACCCATGAAGGTAGAAGACGATCATAACGAAGCCCAAAAGCAGATTCAGCAGATGCCTTGAACTGTAAGAGAGCTGATCTCTCTTCTTCAACGCAACTATTGCTTCCTTGTATCTGAACCCAAAGGATCAAACATAATAGGAACCAATTCAACTCCATTTACAAAAGCAATTCTCTTGTGTTGTTATGTTCACTGCTTAACTTGTTTTCAAATTGTACAGAAACCTAATTTTTCCTTGGTTTTATACTAATCTCGCACTTTTTATAGCGATTGTCAATTATTGGAGAAGAAGTTGGACAATTTTGTAATGTGAATGATACTTAGAAGTTCAAAACACGGTGGCGATCTCTTCAAAATAGGCGTTTTACCTTTACAAAAAATTGTTGATAATAAAATATGCTAATGTGTTCATTTGTTTTTCATTGGGTTCAGATAGGATACTCGAATTTCTGAAAAGCATTCAGTTTAATAATATTTTTACTACTTTATACATTCATTCGTCTAGAATCAAATGCTATTTTATAGGAGCCGTGGCTGTTGTTTGCATTTCATTATAAGTTTTTCCATCATCTTTCGGTGAAAGTTGAGTTTAATTATCGATTACTTTAGTTTCCAAAGTAATAAATTACTAAATAATATTACTACCTTATATAAGTTTATGTGCTTAATTGTATTTATTTATTTGTTATAAAATCATAATCAATTGATGATATAAATGAATTAGTATTTTAATTATAACTTGTATTATAATCATATTTAATTTTCTAATTCTAATTAATATTACAATTCTGATATTTCTAATTATATGTGAACTTAGGATTATAATTGGTAGTCTACTTAATAATATTTGTAATAATAGTATTAGTTTTTAAAAATTATAATTAATTAACAATAAAAAACAACACATTTTTTATATATGAGTTTAAATTAACTAACATAAAAAATGATTTAGCTTTAATGTAGGATTGTAATTTTATACTATTCTTATGTGTTATTGATTATCATGGATGAATTTCTTCATGTAATATAATTTTATTTTTTTTAATTTGAAGGAACATGATATTAACGTGGTGAATATATTAATTTTTAATCGTGATTTAGTGTTATATTATAATTTTTATACTATTGTTATATGTTATTAAATATTACATATGAGTTTATTCAGTTATCATGTTTTATTTACCTTGACTCCAACAAAAATGGAAAAAAAAAAAAAAAATTCATGTAAGATGAAGAAAAACTTGCAAAGAAAACTACAATGTATGTTATAAGTAACATTTTGGCTATAAGATTTCAAAATGGAAATGAGTCGTACTATTTGTCTAAATGCTTACTGTCCTTTATCCATATTCAACTGTAGTAAATATATTGATGATTCATCTACAAATCAACCACTATTTATTACTAATGGAACAGATGACCAAATAATAATTTGGAGACACAGTAATAAAATGTTAAGATACCAAACGCTCATATCTTCATAATAACCATCAAAAGGTATTTGCCTTGTATTATCAAGAGAGAGCTTGATCACGTGACCGGTGGTGGAGTTGAACGTGACTCTGTCCCATTCACAACAATCACTTGTTGCATCATTGTTCCAAGAAGGCAAAAGCCTGTCTGCATCATCTCCATTAAACTGAACAAATGTTTTAAAAGGCAAGTTGACAGACTAGAGTGTGGCTGGCTTGACTATTCTTACAGCTTTCTTAACTTTATGACTATATGCAAGCAAGAAGACGTTGAAATGTCTTAGTGTGACAACTTTGACTCGAGAGTACCATCACCCACTAGAGGGTGTATATCAAAAAAATTACCCCACTTGTCCTTTGGCTTCTCAACGGCGGAACCAAGAAAAAATAATTAGAGTGGAGGAATTTATAAGTAAAAAGTAAAATTTTTTATATTTTATAAGATAAATTTAAAAAATAAAATTAAAATTAGGGGGCAGCCGCTAGCACTAGTCACTCCAATCCCATCCCTAGTTCTGCCATTGTGCTTCTGCTCAAGACTTGAAATTACCCTTTGCTTTCCAGAAATGAATAGCTGAGATTATTCTTTTATTTAAGCATTTTCCATAAGGAGATCATTACACAAATCTAAGCAATAACATTTGTCTTGCAAGACAACAAATTTAATAATAACCCACTATTCATTTCGGCTAATAATAACTTCAGAGACTAACTTAACGGCTTTTAACTTAAGGTAGACGACAAATGCTTTTAACTGTAGCCAAATGCGATATTACATAAACTTGATAAACACCCATGTAGGAGAAAATGAGTAATAATTAGCCAAAGGCTTAATTATTAATGACATAGACGATCAAATAATAACTTGAAGAAAGTATCATACGCAAAGTAAAAACATAAAAGCACAAATTGTTCAGAGTGATAAAATAGCCTTCGTCGCTAGAAAGGATTGACATAAAGAATAGTGATGACCCCCACAAAGAAAATTGTAAAAGACACTGAAAAGCTTGTGAAAAATACCAGATGGTCAATCTCATACCATTTTCCATCTTCTGTTTCTAGTTCAACATATGGCACTGGTGATGAATTGGGTGACTTGTTGCACTTTTTCCCCATTTGAGGTCCGCAGAGAAATGGGTTGCCTTCAAAGCTTCTATTGTCGAAAGTACTGAGTTGTGGTTTGTCTGGAATCCTGCCTGATAAGTTGTTGTACGCCACAGAGAACACTCCTAGGGAGTGTAGATCTATTAAGTTATAAGGAATCTCTCCACTTAGATTATTATAAGACAAGTCTAAGCTCTCTAATGCTGAAAGATTTGAGAATGTTGTTGGAATTGATCCTATCAACTGATTATGCGATAAGTTTAAGGAATGAATCTCATATAGCTTCCCTAGCTCGAATGGAATCTCACATGGTAATTTATTTTCCGACAAATCTAATCCAGACATGAGCTTGAGAATGCAACCCTTAAATTTTTGAGGCCTATATTTTGTAACAAACTCAATTTCTTGGTTGACAGTGACATGATCTCCATAACCATCGGAGAACTCGTCCATGCCCAAGACACTTCCGCTGCTGTAAATCATGTCTACTCCGTTCCCAGATGAAATTTGTGAAAGAAAACAATAGTCACCATTATGTTTCGTCCTTCCAAATGATAGATTATATAAACAGTTGGGTATGGTGCCAGAAAAAGAGTTTCTTGAAAGATCTAATAAGCTGACTTCATTTAGTTCGCACAGCCAACTCGGAATGAAACCATTTAAATAGTTCAGAAAAAGAGTTTCTTGAAAGATCTAATAAGCTGACTTCATTTAGTTCGCACAGCCAACTCGGAATGAAACC
Organism: Jatropha curcas; assembly: GCF_014843425.1. The sequence continues at coordinate 23,785,990 of NW_023590789.1, forward strand.
ATTTAAATAGTTTCCCCCCAATAGAAGAGCCTGTAAGTTTGGAAATGAACCAAAGTTATTGGGAATGCTGCCTGAGAGTCTGTTATCTTTCAAGTTCAAAGTCAGTAGGCTTGATGCATTGAGAAAATCATCTGGTATGGATCCAGTTAACCTGTTACCTTCCAAATTTATAAACAACGTTTCTCCAACACCTGAATGCCTCTGGTTGAAACAAGAAGGTAATGATCCAGAAAAGTTGTTATATGAAAGGTCCACGTAGGTAGCTGAAAAAACTTCACATGGTATTTGACCTTTAAAAAAGTTATGAGAGAGGTTTACGTAATACAAAATTTTACTGTTGTTTATGGAGCCTGGAACTTCACCATGAATTCTGTTGTTACTAAGGTCTAATACTGATAGTGTAACAAACTGGGACATCAAAGAACTTGATAATGTTCCCACGAATTTGTTGTCATTCAGATGCAAGGACCATAACAAAGTAAGGTTAAATTGAGCTGTGAATATTTTGCCATGAAAGTTATTATGAGATAGCTTTAGAGTTTCCAAATAAGTGCAACTTGAAATCACTTTCTGTGGTACTTCACCTGAGAAGTTGTTAAAAGACAAATCCAAGTTTCTCAATTTACAGTCGTCACCAGGTGAGAAAAGGAAATCACCCCGAAAATGATTTTTTGATAAATTGAGAAACTGGAGGTTGGGAAATATCTTTTCGCCAATATCTAGAAGCTGTCCATAAAAGTGATTGTCTGAGACATCCAAATCAGAAATATTGAAGCTGGAGTTTGCAGGTAGATGAAGTTGACCCTTGAAGCTATTATTTTTAAAGGTTATTTGGTCTAGCTCTGTATTGTTGTAAAGCAACCAAATGGGAAACCTTCCTTGTATTCTGTTGTTAGACAAGTCGATCTTTTTCAATCTAAACTGATGATAAAGAAACTCAGGAAGACGAGGGAGATGACAATTTCGCAGGACAAGAACCTTTAACTGAAATGGTGGAACCCAACCAGGATATCTCGTCTCAACCTCAATTTTGTTGTCACTGAAGTTGACAAGCTCAAGGCTGGAATGGTTAGCAAATGAGCTGAAAGAGAAGAATCCTTCAAGCAGATTCTGTTCAAGATTAATGTACTTGAGGGATTTGAGACTAGACAAAGATGAAGGAATGGGCCCTCTGACATGGTTATTGGATAGATCTAAGTATCTAAGAGACGTCAAATCATATAAACAACTAGGAAGATGGCCTCCAAACATATTCGATCGCAGGTCTAATTCTTCAAGATTCTTCTGGCTGCACAAACCTGTAGAAGATAACATTAAGCTTCAAAACTAATTTTTAATTCTAAATAACCAGGTTTGAGTAGTCTTAGATTTCAAAACTAATAGTGGATCTCTTTCCTCTCATGGCCATCATCGAAGAAACACATGAACCCATGCATGAAAATCCACATTTTTTCGATAGTCTAAAAGCCTGGACGGAGTTGGGAGTGCAATTTAGAAACTAAAAGTGCAAACTAACAAGAAGACTTAGATGATTAAATACGAATAAGATTTAGCACTTACTTGACAAGGAGCCACCAAAGTTGTTAAAACTTAAAGACAATGCTCGAAGAGAAGGAGGTGCCCACGTATATGGAGGAATAGTGCTATTGAAGTTATTCCAACTCAAATCTAAAACCTCCAGACGTTTAAGAGTTAAAAAATCTGTAAAAGGAAGTAAAAATAATTAAAAAAATCTCTTTTGTGCATTGATTATCGCTTTTAAAAGCAAAACAGTATAATAAGCTAACAACAATCATAAAGCAGAAAGCTAGCTAGTATAGATATTCACCTTGCTTTTGTAGTGTGCCATTCAATTGATTGTTACTTAGATCCAATATTTTCAAGTTTTGCAAGTTAGCTAGATCTGAAACATGCAATGGAAAATAAATTAAAAGGTTTAGGAGATGAGAAAAAAAATTATTGTAAATAAAAATAATGGAAATTAGAAATGAAAGCATACCGTGACTAGGGAAGGAACCTTCCATACTATTTCGTTTCAGATTTAATATTTCGACCCATGTAAGAGTAGTTACCCATGACATTATGCTTGCGTCGAAGTAATTATCACTGAGGTCTAAAACCTGTAGTTTCTTCAAATTTGACAATTTTTCCACAGCTGCATTATTTATATTATTTGAGTTATTAACCAACATACTCAATGAATAATTTCAAAATGTATATGTTTAGTTTGCTTCCTTGATTATGGTACGATTCAATTTGAATTTTCTATCTCACACTTTAGAATCTCGAATGTTATTTAAGAAAAAAATTATTTTGTTTTTAAAACTAATTTGTGATCGACACACAAGGTATAGTTTAGTAATAAGATCGAATTCTCTTTTTTCGATAGTAAAATATATATTTCTCTTTTTTCGATAGTAAAATTATTATATATATATATATATATATATATATATATATATTAGAATTTGTCATTGTTTTTTAAAACTAATTTGATTTAAATTACTGCTTAAAGATTATAACTCAAAATTAAATAAATAACTATATAAAACTTTTCACGTGACAAGAAACTTAACCTTTATTTTCTCAAAAAAAAAAAAAAAAAAAAAAAAAAAAAAATTATAGATATAATATGGAGAATTAAGGTAAAGGAGTAGAATACCTTCTTTGTCAACAAAACCACGAATCTCATTAGAGGATAAATTTAGACTTGTAAGCTCCTTAAAATGGTGGAAAAGAGACATGTTGAGATACATATCCATGTTTTTTCCCTCATAAAAAGGGACTTTACTTGTACTATATTCCCGTATATTGTAGAGGGAGAGATGGATGACATGACCTGTACTGGAATTACAAGTCACATTCTTCCATTCACAACAGTTACTGTTGCGTGGTTCATCAACCCATGAAGGTAGAAGACGATCATAAAGAAGCCCAAAAGCAGATTCAGCAGATGCCTTGAACGCAACTATTGCTTCCTTGTATCTGAACCCAAAGGGTCAAACATAATAGGAACCACTTCAACTCCATTTACAAACGCAATTCTCTTGTGTCGTTATGTTCACTGCTTAACTTGTTTTCAAATTGAACAGAACCTAATTTTTCCTTGGTTTTATACTAATCTCGCACTTTTTATAGCGAGTGTCAATTATTGGAGAAAAGGTGGACAATTTTGTAATGTGAATCATACTTTACTCAGAAGTTCAAAACACGGTGGCGATCTCTTCAAAATAGGCGTTCTACCTTTACAAAAATATTATAAGTTTTTCCATCATCTTTCGGTGAAAGTTGAGTTTAATTATCGATTACTTTAGTTTCTAAAGTAATAAATTACTAAATAATATTACTACCTTATATAAGTTTATGTGTGTAATTGTATTTATTTTTTTTTTTATAAAATGATAATCAATTGATGATATAAATGAATTAGTATTTTAATTATAAATTGTATTATAATCATATTAATTTTCTAATTAAAATTAATATTACAATTCTGATATTTCTAATTATATGTGAACTTAGGATTATAATTGGTAGTCTACTTTATAATATTTCTAATAATAGTATTAGTTTTTAAAAATTATAATTAATTAACAATAAAGACAACGCGTTTTTTATATATGAGTTTAAATCAACTAAGCTTTAATGTAGGATTGTAATTTTATACTATTCTTATGTGTTATTAATTATCATGGATGAATTTCTTCATGTAATATAATTTTATTTTATTTTTAATTTAAAGGAACATGATATTAACGTGGTGAATATATTAATTTTTAATCGTGATTTAGTGTCATATTATAACTTTTATACTATTGTTATATGTTATTAAATATTACATATGAGTTTATTCAGTTATCATGTTTTATTTACCTTGACTCCAACAAAAAAGGAAAAAAAAAAAAAATCATGTAAGATGAAGAAAAGCTTGCAAAGAAAACTACAATATATGTTATAAGTAACATTTTGGCTATAAGATTTCAACTGTAGTAAATATATTTGATGATCCATCTACAAATCAACCACTATGTATTACTAATGGAACAGATGACCAAATAATAATTTGGAGAAAGTGTCATACACAGAGTAATAAAATGAAAATACAAATTGCTCAGTGTGATAAAACAACCTTCCTCGCCAATAAGGATTGACAAGAAGAATAGTGATGACTCCCACAAAGAAAATTGCAAAAGATACTGAGAAGCTTGCGAAAAATACCAAATGGTTGATCTCATACCATTTTTCATTTTCTGGTTCTGCATGTGGCGTTGGTGATGGATTCGGTGGCTCGTTACTGCACTTTTTCTCTATCAGCGTTCCGCAGAGAAATGGATTGCCCTCGTAGCTTTTTTTGTCGAAAGTATTGAATTGTGCTCCGTCTGGAATCCTGCCTGATAAGTTGTTGAAAGACACATTGAATACTGCTAGGGAGGTTATATCTATTAACCTATAAGGAATCTCTCCCCTTAAATTATTGCAGGACAAGTCTAAGCTCTCTAATGCTGTAAGATTTGAGAATGCTGTTGGAATCGATCCTATTAAATGATTATGGGATAAGTTCAAGGCATGAATCTCAGATAGCTTCCCTAGCTCGAATGGAATCTCACCTGTTAATTTATTTTCCGACAAATCTAATCATAGCTTCCCTAGCTCGAATGGAATCTCACCTGTTAATTTATTTTCCGACAAATCTAATCCAGACATGAGCATGGTAATGTGACCCTTATAATTGTAAGCCATATATTTTGTAACAAATTCAATTTTTGGGTCGACAATGATGTTATCGTATTGAAATCCTCCATACCTATGGGAGCGCAGGACACCTTCATCAGGGTAAGCCGGCCCTTCTATGCCAAGTAGTTCTAACTGTGTTTGAAAAAGATCACCATCACCTGGCTTCCTTCCAAAGGAACCATTATATAAACAGTCGGGTATGGAACCAGAAAAAGAGTTTCTTGAAAGATCTAATATGTTGAGCTCATTTAGTTCACACAGCCAATTAGGAATGGAACCATTTAACTGGTTACCTCCCAATAGAAGAGCTCGTAAGTTTGGAAAGATTCCCAATTTATTTGAAATACTACCTGAGAGGCTGTTATCTTTCAAGTTTAATGTCAATAGACTTGACATGTTCACAAAATCATTTGGTATTGATCCAGTTAAGCTGTTACCTTGCAGATTTATAAACCCCGTTTCTCTTTCTCCATAATGGTATTGGCTCTGGTTGGAACAAGAAGGTAACGATCCAGAAAAGTTGTTATAGGAAAGGTCTATGTAAGTAGCTGAAAAAATTTGACATGGTACTCCACCGTTGAAAAAATTATGAGAAAGGTTTACATAAATAGTAGAGTTGTTTATATAGAGTGGAATCTCACCATCAAAGTTGTTGTTACTAACATCAAGTGCTTGGAGGCTAGAAAACTGGGTGACACTTGATAGACTTCCCATGAAACTGTTGTCATTCAAGTACAAAATACTTAAATCACGTAAGTCAGTAAGGTTATATCGAGCAGTGAATATTTCGCCATGGAAGTTATTATGAGATAGCTTTAGTAATTGCAAAGAAATGCAACTCGATATCATTTTCTTTGGTATTTCACCTGAGAAGCTGTTAAAAGACAAGTCCAAGCTTCTCAGTTTACAGTTCTCTTCAGGTGAGAAGAGGAAATCACCTTGAAAATCATTTATGGATAAATTGAGAAACCAGATGTTGGGAAACATCTTTTCGCCAATTTGAAGTTGTCCATACAAGTGATTGTCTGAGACATCCAGAATAGAAATATTGAAGCTGGAATAAGATGGCAGATGTAATCGATCAGTGAAATGATTGTTCCCAAGTCTTAGTTCATCTAGTTCTGTATTGTTCTCAAGCAACCAGACTGGAAACCTTTCTCGTATTCTATTGCTGGACAAGTCAATCATTTTCAACTTAAACTGATGATAGAGAAACTCAGGAACACGAGGGAGATGACAATTTTTCAAGGCAAGAAACTGTAATTGAAATGGTGGAACCGAACCAAGATATTTTGTCTCAACCTCAATTTTGTTGTCACTGAAGTTGACAAACTCAAGGCTGGAATGGTTAGCAAATGAGCTGAAAGAGAAGAATCCTTCAAGCAGATTCTGTTCAAGATTAATGTACTTGAGGGATTTGAGATTAGACAGCCAAGATGAAGGAATATACCCTCTGAAAGAGTTGTTGGATAGATCTAAATATCTAATAGATGTCAAATTGCATAGACAAAGAGGGAGATTGCCTCCAAACATATTCCTTTGCAGGTATAATTCTTCAAGTCTCTTCAAGTTGCACAGACCTGTGGAAGAATAACATTAACCATCACTGCTGTGATTAATTAAGCCTACTGCCTGCCCAATGTTGTCCTATACATAATTTACACATTTTTCAATTATGGGATATATACTTAATAATTCTAATAATCTATAAATTTGACAAGTATAATTTTATAAATTTTAAGATGTTTAATAGCTGTAATTATAAGTTTAAATATTTAGTACGTGTATTTACAAATTGAAGAATTTAATAGGTAAATATAAAAGTCACAATTGTGAGTAAATTTTTCATATACAGTTTATGTATCAGAATTGCACATTTCACATTTTGTTAGTATAAATAACATCAATTATTTTATTCTAACTTTTCCCTTGTCTAGATATCAGCAATAAACTTTATTTCAATTTAATGCGTGAAAGTATAATTTAGTTAATTACTCTAAATTTTTTTCTCATATTAAGGTAATTCAATCATTTTCTTAATTCTTATTCAAAGTTAAAAAATATCAAAATTTAACAGAATGAAGAGAGTAGTAAATAAAATAATTATCACATTCATTGAAATTTAGAGGGAAAAAGGAGAAGTATCTAGCCAACATATTAAAAAGATTAGTACAATCCATGCTGAAATAAAAAAAATTAAAAGTGTTGTGCAATTATAAACTAGGAAATGCAAAAGTCGCCACGTACTAGAAGATTTAATGTATTTTAACACTTACTTGATAAGGAGCCACGCAAGTTACCATTGAAAGCTAAAGATAATGCTCGGAGAGAAGGAGGTGCCCACATGTATGGAGGAATGGTAGCATCCAAATTATTAACGCTCAAATCTAAAATCTCCAAGCTTTTAAAGTTTATAAAACCTGAAAAACAAAGTAAAAGTAATTAAATATCTATGATATTGAGTATTTAAACGAAATTCATTAATTGTAAAATATCACTCTCTTGGTCCACATTTTAAAATTTTTTTAATTCACAAATATTCGTCATTTTAAAAATATCTAGGAGTAATTAATAAGGTATTTTTAATTTTATCCTTATTTATATTAAATATAATAATTATCCCCCTAGTTTTCTAAAGGGTAATTTAGTTAAATGAGAAAACAATTTATTATATTGAAGACAATTAATTACTTACTTAATCACCTTGTAATAAATTTAAAAGACTTATATATTTGTGGACGAAAGGAGTTTACTATTGTTAATTGTCCCTCAGGAAACTGTTACAATGTCCTCAATTTGAATGCCATAATGTAATTAAAAGTTTAGGTATATATTCAGTGAGCACCAAATTAAAAAAAAAAAAATAATAATGTACCATTTGAAACTAAACTTTAAATTTTAGTAAAGCAGATATTATCAAATAATTAATCTTTTTTTTCTCAAAAATAAATATTAGCTGACTAATTATGTATAGGTTGATTTTTTATTCTCTTAAAAAAATGGGGAAAAGTCCCTGATCCATTCATAATAGCTTTATAATTTAGTGAAAGTCATTAAATGAGAAGAACTACTTTCAATTGACTCCCATAAATAAATAAATAAATAAATATTATCTTATGCATAAGTTTATGAAAATGAATATATAGACAATATATATCAATTTAATTATAAATGTTTTACTAGTTAAATATATGGACAAAAATTGAATTTCCAAAACTACATTGACAATATGCTATGTTAACTATAAACTCCAATTTGATCTAGGGTACAATTGCTACTAATTTTTAAATTTTGGATATAACTGATATAAATGTATTATCTACCTAAGATTAATTAATTATTTAAAGTTGGTTAACATGCATTAAAAATGGCTAAACTTAGTAAATATTCACATTTTCAATTTTCAAATTGATTGTCAATAAATAATGGCATTAGAAAATAAATAGTAATTGATAAAAATAAGAAAATTATTTTTAACAAGTAACATTAAATATGGATATAATAGATATTTAACATACTAGCTAACTCATTAAAATAGTAAGTGGACTATAATTTGGGGAAAAAAAGTGTGCATATCAGTTGGGGAAGGAGGGAGTAACAAACTGCAAGCATAAGGCCTAGCACAGATGGAATTTAGTATTTACCTTGCATTGGAAGGGTGCCACTAAATTTATTACTGTTTAGATCCAATATTTCCAAGTTTTGCAAGTTTGCTAGCTCTGAAACATGCAATGGAAATAAATTAAAAAGTTAAGAGAATAGAAAAAAAAATTATTGAAAACAAAAATAATGGGAACTAGAAATGGAAGCATACCTCGACTAGGGAAGGAACCTCCCATGAAATTTTCACCCAGATTTAAAATCTTAATTGATGTAAGAGTAGCTATCCATGATAATATGCTTCTGTCAAATTCATTATGGCTGAGGTCTAAAATCTGTAGTTTCTTCAAACTCGATAATCTTTCCACATCTGCAATATTTTATAGTTTTCAAGCTATTAGGCAACAAACTCAATGAATAATTTCAAAATATCTACTTTTTTTTTTTTTATTTTACTTGTTAATTTAATTTTCAAATTTTACAATTTAGAAACTCCAATTTATTTAAACATGGAAATTTATCACATATAAACAGACATGGAGAAGGCAGAGTAGTAGCATACCTTCATTGTCAATAAAAGCACCGATATAATTGTAGGATAAATTTAGGGTTCTAAGCTCCTTAAAATGCTGGAAAAGGGACATGTTGAAATGCCAAATGTTGCTCCAAGTATAATCTCCCCGTGTATTGTAGAGGGAGAGACCAATCACATGACCTGTAGTGGAATTGCAAGAGACTCTCTCCCATTCACAACAATCATTCTCTGCTTCATCAATCCATGAAGGGAGAAGAGACTCAGAATCATCAATCGGTGAAGGGAGAAGAGAGTCGGAATCATCAATCGGTGAAGAGAGAAGAGAGTTGGAATCAATCACATAAACAGATTCATTTATAGCAGATTCAAGAGATGCCTTAAATTGTAAGAGAGCTAATCTCTCTTCTTCAAAGCAACCATTATTTCGTTGGATTTGAACCCAAAGGATCACACACACGAGTACCCATTTCAACACTAATGACTCCATTTTTTCGAAAACAATGCTCTTATGTCGTTATACTACAATCTCGAGTGGGTATTTATGTTAGAGTCAACACAAATTAGCTCAATTAAAGATAAAAAATAAAAAATAAAAAAAAATAAAAAAAAGAGAGGAGATTTCTTAGTCAGAGAAAAAAATGGAGGTCCAACATGGTGGACTCTACAAATTGACAAAAGAAAAAAAAAAATGTAAGCGGAAAATGATATTTTGAGAGATATTATTCGTCTTTGTTGACTTAATAAATTGATAAAAACAATTAAAATTATAATTTTCACACTTGTGAAAAAAATAATCAGACTATCACACATGTAAAAATAACAATCAGACCACCGACCTGATTATTTATCAGCTACTAAATTTTTTCATATAAATGATTAATTAGATATAAAATAGATAATTTTGTATTATTATTTAATCAATTATAAAATTCTATTAAACAAAAGACAAATTTAAATAAAATTCTATGACTATTACAGCATAAAGAATAGACTTTGATTATTTTTAAAAAATTTAATGAAAATTTTCGATTGTTTATGAATTTTATAATTTTCAGTTGGGTATTATCCTAAGCTAAGAATCCCATCCATGATTGTCAAATATCATAAGTAACCTGTATTTAATACAGTTAGGAAAGTTTGAGCCGTCAAAAATCAGAAATACATTCAATACAAGCAATCATCAAATAAAAAATAAAAACAAAATCCTTTTTTTTTTTTAAACAGAAACTGTTGATTATTGAATTAATTTTCTTTTAATACAGATTGAAAAAAGAAAATGGCTCTGTTACCTCGAGTCCTTCGCTTTCAAATAGCTTTAATTTCTTCTGTTCTGCGAATAATTATCTTTGAATTGCTGTTGCCCCATTTTTCTGTCGTTAACCGACGAAAAAGTCTCCCGGAAACGTTTGACGGCGAAAAGAATCCCCTCATTTGTTCAAGGCGGAGCTTGTGTTTGTTTCAGGGTTCAAACGGCAGTAAGAAGAAGAAACCGCGTTAGAGTTTTGAATAAATTTTTCAGAAATCAAGTACTGGGCCGAAATCTTGTTGGAGGCCCATTTTAATTGAACTTATCCACTCAACTTGTCCCTTTTCTCTCTCGTTAGTTTCCTTTTCCTTCACCAGCATTCGTACCCCACTTGCCTCTCTTTGTGAATCCACTCACCTCAAATAACTGCATATTTGTACAAATAATTTAACAAATATTAATTTTTTAATATTTAATTTAAATTTTTATATTTCACTTTGTATAAAAGTATTTTAATATTTATATAACTGATTTGTTGATAAATAATTTAAAAATTTGCAATGTTCAAATTTAATTTAACAAATATATAAATATTATAATTGTGATATTAAAATATTTTTAAAGAATATATGATTAAAATTTTACAAATAAAATATTCCGTTTAATTCAATTTATTTATAAAATAAAAAATTTATGAATTTTGAAATAACGATTTCATTTAGTGGATATATTTTTATTATACTAATTATTTATTTAATCATCTATTTAGTTAAATGTATAATATTTCTTATATTATTGATTCTTATATTTATGTTTTTTCATTTATTCACAAATTAATTTCAATTAATAGAAAATTAAAATAAAATAATTAATATATCATAATTATAAAATTTTAAAGCATTTTGAAATGCTTGGAATCCTACATTGTATAATTTAATTATTATAATCCTACGTGGTATAATATAATCATTCTAATTTTCTACATGATAATATTAAATTTTAGCGATTCCATTTGCATTCTCTAAGGAAAATATGTTTGCTTTATACTCCTTCTGTCTCAAAATATAAATCGTTATTGAGTAATTATTTTGTCTTAAAATATAAATCGTTTTGAGTATTTTAAGGGATAATAAATAATATTTTTTCGATCTTACCCTTTTTTTACATTAGATACAATAACTGTATCTATAAGTTATTTTTTATTTTCTGATAAATAATAATTCAGTCAAATTATCATTGATTTTACTATAATTTAAGAGAATTAATTATTTTCTTAAACTCTATATAAATACACGTACTTTAGGACAAATGGCTGATTAAGTTTTAAGGCAGGACTAATAAATTAATATTCATTTCTTTACCAAAAGCATAAATTACATTGACTTGAAGTCAACGAAGTCCAACTTTTCGGCTATAAAGAAAGGATAATAAGTCTACTAAATAACTTACATTGACTTGAAGTCTAAAGAAAGGACAGTTGGCGCAATAAATAATTTTGGCAATTAGTCAAGATAAAATAAATGTGAGGTGGTTGGGTCTGAGCCTCTCAGGAGCAATAACTCCTTGATTGCTCAGTTTTACGTCTAGCATGCTTCCGCAAATAATCAGCTTTAAGAAAACAAGTTTGGTGGAAAAAATAATGAAAAATTATCAATTTTCTTTTAATAGTTTTTTTCTATTTTTGTATTTGGATATAATGAAAGAAAGAAAATTTGTTTGGAAAATGTAAAACTTTAGACTTTGTTTAGAGAGTAGAGGAAAGCAAATGCTGAAGGAAATGAAATAATAGAAGAAGAAAAATAATAAAAATATATATTATTCTTCAAGGTAGTAGCAGAAGCATCCATTTTTGCATAGACAGATGATTAGTAGTAGAATTCAATTCCAAAAATTGAATAAATACAGACATGAACGTAGTAAAACCACACCATGCGCCAACGCCTGTTTACGTACAGAATTGCTACTAACCCCATTAGGATTGTAACATAGGATGCACAGAGACTCCAGTAGAACCACTCCATGTCAATAGCACCTTCTTCTTCTTCTTCTTCTTCTGCATCAATTCCTGATGGAGCTTCTTTAAGGTTGCAACTCCTATGAATGATATCTCCACAAAGACCAAGGTTACCTCTGTAACTGCTTTCACTGAATGTCCCAAACTGCGCTTTATCAGGAATTCTACCAGACAAATTGTTGTAGGCAACATTAAAGGTTCCTAAAAAGTTCAGCGCAGCTAGTTGAGTAGGGATTTCACCACTCAAATTGTTGTTGTGAAGATCTAGACTCTCAATGCTCTTCAAATTTGAAAAGCTAACAGGTATAGATCCTGTTAAGTGATTATGAGACAAATTCAATGATAGAATTTTACCGAGATCTCCAAGTTCTTGAGGAATGCTGCCAGTTAACTCATTCCGTGACAAATCTATTCCTGCCACTGAGTTGATAATGTAACCAAGGTAGGAGTTATATCTATTCTTCATTGCAAATTCCACTTTTACATTATCTGAAGGGGACGACCATGGAAATAGGCCAGGCAGATCCAATTCAAGAGTAGCATTGTATTGAGCAGAAGAGCTAACTGGTTCAGCAAACGCCACACCAGTAGAAGCAGACTGAAACTCATCTTCTCCCGTCATCCCAAATGATAAATTGTTGAAGCATGAAGGTATTGAACCATGAAATGAATTGCGAGAAAGATCTATGATATTCAAATTTCTCAATTGACACAACTGGGTAGGAATATTACCACTTAATGCATTCCCTCCCAATGAAAGCACGCGCAATGTGGAAAGTTGACTGATCCAAGATGGAATAGTTCCAGAAAACTTGTTATCCCTCAGATCAAGAGCCACTAAATCAGGACTTCTAGATATCACATGTGGTATCAAACCATTTAGACTATTCTTTTGCAAAAACAGAAACCGCAATGACGAAGCATTGAAGCAAGAAGGCAAAGATCCAAATAACATATTTTTTGAGAGGTCTAAAATCTCAATACTACTCAGATTACATAGCTGAATCGGAATTCTACCTGATACTTTGTTACTTGATATGTCCAAAACAGATAAACCAGGAATGTTCAGTAAGTCTACACTTACATTCCCACTGAAGCTGTTGTTATTCATATCTAATACATACAATTCTGGCAAGTTCACATACTTGGGAAAAATGTTCCCATGAAAATTGTTATTTGATAGAATTAGTGCAATTAGAATGGACAAATTCACAAACAGATTTCCTGGCAACTCTCCAGAGAAATTATTATTGGACAAATCCAGAATAGATAGTCCTATAATCTCACCAATTGAAGAAGGAATATTACCTTCAAAACTATTCTTTGACAGGTTTACATAGATTAGATTTGAGAAGACGAAACCAAACTCCTTAGGCAGCTTATTAGTGATGTTGTTGCTTGAAATTTCAAACTCAACTAAATCATGCTTAAGATTTGGCAACTGAAGGGGTCCAGTGAATGAGTTGTTCATCACATTCATAACTTCTAACTTTGAGTTATTCTGTAAGATCCAACTGGGGAATGTTCCAAACAAATTATTGTGAGAGAGATCAATGAAGCGTATGTCATACTGATAGAGAAGAAAGCTAGGAACTTTTCTAGTTTGCACATTGAAGTTGCAATTTGGCAAGTCAATGATCTTCAGTTGAAATTTAGGGAGCCAACCATGGGTTTCTGTTTCCAATTCTAAAAGTTCATTTCCTGATGAAAGCTGAAATATCTCAAGTTTTGAGTGGTTAGCCAAAGCACTAAATGAGAATGAGCCTTCAAACTTATTACCAGAAAGAAACAAGTACTTGAGGGATTTGATTTCAGAAACAACAGATAGTGGGTTGCCACCAAACAGATTGGATGTCAGATCAAGAACTTGGAGGTTAGTCAAGTTGCCGATGCATTGAGGAAGAGGACCAGAAAACTGATTAGTACTGAGACCCAACTCAACAAGGCTTTTCAATCCACACAATCCTACAGTATATTAAAACAAAAGCTGATAAAACGTTGGAAAATAACCTTAATCAGCACTAGTGATGAACTGTAGTTTTTCATATCACACTGCTAATTAAAGTTCTCCCTCTAAATTTGTGAGGTTCGAATTTTCAAGAAAAGGCAATAAGCATAAATTCTGATGTGAAGTCCCTGTGATGTTAAAAAACAAATGAAACATAATAGGAAAAATGTGAAGTCCCTATTATGTTTCAGGTAACTAATTTTGTACCTCAAAATACATTTAGTAAATAGTGACTGTTTCGGAAAAATATAAGATCAGAAGATGGAGCAGCCAAAATAAAGAACTCATGAGGGTATGTACCTTCCATTGGGAGTGTTCCATTGAATAGATTATAACTCATATCTAATGTTTCCAAGTTTTTCAAACCACCCAATTCTGAACCATGCAGTTGTGGAAAAGGAAAAAGCATAAATAACTAATTCAGATTAGGTATCAAATTAAAGTGGATCATTTTGAAGATCACCACATCAAGAAACATACCTTTACTAGGGAATGAACCACCCATTCCATTGCTTCTAAGAACCAAGGTCTTAAGTGATACAAGAGAACTCACAGATGATAAGATACTGCTGTTGAAGTAATTAGAACCCAGATCTAAGACCTGTAGCTTCTTCAAGCTTGATAATCTTTCAAAACCTGCACAGAATACTGATTATGTTAATAGCCAGTTAAAACAATTTAGCTCAATTGATAATTCGAGTAATAGATATTACAATGTTCCACACACACAATTTGACTAGAAGTGTCAATAAAATTCCCTCACCTAGGAGATGCATTAACCGTGTGCTTTTGAAAAAGCATTCCCATCCTTAAAGTAGAAATGTTGTGTTCCTATGCATCCACTAAGTTCTCTTGTCTAACCTTTTGAATGTATTTGAACAGTTCATGGAGTAAATTAGAACAAGCAACGCTTATGAAAAAAAAATCAGTATTAAGTGATACAAGTGTATCAAAAACTGGCAAGTTAATGTAGTTGAAAAGATTCCGCAAACCCCAAGGATTTATCCCATTAAGAGCAACAAGTATATATATATATATATATATATATCGCAAACCCCAAGGATTTATCCTCATAGAGCAACAAGTATATATATATAATATATATATATATATATACCTTCTGGTCAATTATATATATATATATATATATATACCTTCATGGTCAATCCAGCCATCAAACGCATTATGAGATAGATCAAGGCTGAGCAGTTCTTCAAAAGGGTGAAATAAAGAGAGATTTAGGCTACAAAATCCGTCAGGGCTACCCAACTTTGATCCTGTTGTGAAGTTGAGAGAGATCACAATCACACGCTGTGAGGTAGAATTGCATGTAATTCTATCCCAATCACAACAATTGGTGCTTATTCTGTCATCAACCCATGAGTCAAGATTATCTTGAATCTCACAATTTGATTTTATGAATGCCCTGATTTGGAGTAAACCTATCCTCTCTTGTTCCAAACAAGCTTTGTATGCATTCATTTGAACCAAAATAATAAAAACCCATAATGAAAACTTAACAAAGAGCCTCTCCATTGTAAAGGCAGAGTACTTACTACCTAATTAGGAGTAACAAACTTCTGATCACTAGCAAGTAGCAAAAGAGTTTCTTTATACATAAAAATGGCAAGAAAGTATGTGATACCCAGAAAATGCAACACAACAGAACTGTAAAGTAAACTAGTGGAAGACTTTTGAATTACTTACAGCCTGATGAAGACTTTAATTATTTTTAAAAAATTAATGAAAACTTTCAATTGTTAATGAATTTTATAATTTCTGTTTGATATTATCATAACTTTTATAAGCTAAGAATTCCATCCATGAAAGTCAAATATCGTATGTAATCTGTATTTAATAAAGAAGTTTGAAACGTCAATAAGGAACAACCATAAAATACATTTAATTCAAGTCAAGTCAATCATCAAATTCAAAATAAAAACAAAATCTTTTTTTTAAACAGAAAATAGCGAATATTGAATTAATTTTCTTTTAATACAGATTGAAAAAAGAAGAATTCCTTCTGTTCTACTTCTATGGGTAACTCATATTTGGATTGCTGTTGCCCCACTTTCCCATCCTTAACCGACGCAAAAGTTTCCCGGAAACGTTTCCTGTCTTCCACATTGGAGGGAAAACTTTCGACGGGGAAAAGATGCCCCTTCCAAAACGACGCAGTGTTTGTTTCAGAGTTCAAACAACAGTAAGAAGAAGAAACCAGGTTAGACTGCAAATTCAAACCAGGTTAGATAAGATAAACAATAATTTTGAATAAATTCTTCAGAAATCAACTGGTGGGCTGAAATCTGTTGGAGGCCCATTTTAATTGAACTTACTTGTCCAACTGCAAATTCAAATGAGGCCCTGAGGCACCTCCGTCTCAAGCTCTGCAAGTTTGACACACCAAAAAAAAAAAAAAAAAAAAAAAAAAAATCCAAGCTCTGCAAGTTTGAACACACCAAAAAAAAAAAAAAAAAAAAAAAAAAAAAAACCACCAATAATAACAAAGATAAATACTTTAAAATTTAAATCAAGCCTATTTCTTTTTTTAGAAAGAAAAATATGTAAATCTACAATTGTTTGGGAATACATAACCAAAAAAAAAAAAAAAAAAAAAAAAAAAAAAAACCACCAATAATAACAAAGATAAATACTTTAAAATTAAATAAGCCTATTTCTTTTTAGAAGAAAAATATGTAAATCTACAATGTTTGGAATAATAACTTAGCAATTTATGGTCTTTGTCTTGTACTACCTTTATTTCATAATACTTGTCATATTTAAAATTTCACGTTCTTTAAGAAAACCATTAAATGTGTATAAGTTCTAGTAAATTATCGAATAAATTAACTGTATTATCTTTAATTTAATATTAATTCTCTAAAAAACTATTAAATTGAAGGAATAATTATTGGTCATATACAAAAAGTAAACATGTAAAAAAGATTTATTACTCCTTGAAACCACAAATATGATAAGTATTTTAAAATAAATTATTTTCTCAAACCTGACAAGTGTTATGGAACAAAGTTAGCATCAAAAACTTTATTCTCTCACTTGATTTCTAAGTGTTGTTTTTTAGAAGTTGTTTTATCCAAAATTATTTGTCATTTTGAGAAATTTAAGAACATTAATTAATTTTTTTTCAGTTTTACATTTATTTTCACTAAAAAAACAATATTTTTTTATTTCCTAAAATATATATATTATCAATTCCATTTTTCTCTCTCTTAATTTTATTTATAAGAGATAATTATAAATTTATTATCTCAATTTTTGAAAATTTTCTATTTTATTGTTTTAACGGAAAACGTTTGTAATCAAGTGTTTAAATCCCAAAAAATATTTTAATCGGGGTATTTTCGGCTTACGTGGCAAGCTGAAATTCAATTAGAACGACAAGTGATACCGAGTTGGATTTTCAAACTCAAACCCAAAACCAAGAGCAAATCAAGAACTGTGTGTAGTTCAGATTGAATCGAATCTGAGGTGAACCAAACCAAGGTGTATAACCATCGTTTAAGATTTTAAGAGAGGACCAAATCTTTCCTTTCCCCTCTATTTCACAATTGCAGCGCCGTCCCCTTCCCATTCCACTTTCTTTCCGGCGACGCCAATATGGTGTGGCGAGATGGAAGAGAGATGATGGGTTGCGAGAGAATTAAATTGGGTTAACAGTAGGGAGAGAGTGGCTATGGCGTCGTTGCAAAGTTTTTAGAGAGAAGTTTCTTAGAATCTAATGGTCTCTCTCCACAACATTTGGCTTTTCGAATAGTTTCTTGAATGAATATTGCAAATTTTATTAGTTTTTTCTTAATTTATTTATTTAGACAAGTTTGGTTATTGATTTAGGTTTTGGTCTGGATGTTGGAGATTTTGAGTGTGTTGTAACTGTGGCTGTAAATAAGCGGTTGAGTTCTTCCTCTCCTAGTTCTTTGGTTTATTATTTTTGTTTTTTGGAGTCTTTGTGTTATTGAGTGATTTCCTAAGAATTCTTTAAAAAGACTGGTTCTTGATTCTTCATAGACAATCCAAATTAATATATTTGTTGCTTACAATTTGGTCGTGGAGGTGGTACTTTATTTTCAGGTTTTGTGTCGTCTGTTCTCATCTTTGTCTTATTACATATAGATCTTTTGGAAGCAATAATATAATTGCCCATTAATCTTGCTGGTGAATGGCAACAATTCCTTGTTACACAGCAAATTTTTTGATTTTTTTCTCAGAACAAGTTATCATCTATAGTATATAAATATCTAAATCTATAGGGTCAAAAGGTATGACGTGGAAGCCTAGTGGCGTTCTAATCAGCTTATTTGTATATATGGGGTGGGCCTCATATGTCTTAGTTGTATTTCCTTCAGCATCCATGCAAGCTACAGATCGAAAATTTTTAATGAATTTAAACAGCCGATCGCAAAGGTTACACTAAAATAGAACTTTTCGCATAATTTAAATATTAAATTTATAATTAAGCCTATTCACAAATTATGGAGAGAATTGTTGAGACCGGAGTAATTACCAAAGGTAAAGATAATTAAATTAAATTAAATTAAAAGACATTTTGTTATAATTCAAGTGGTTTAATGACTTTATTAATATTATGCAAAAACTTTAAATGATAAATAAAAATTGACAAAGTATTATTATTTCATTATATTTTACTCTAATAATAAAAACGGTGTAGTACTTTCTAAAAAAAATGATTGTATTCGTGTTAATTACACATAAATCTTTAAAGAAACAAAATTTCATAAGGATTAGAGCAAACAAATTTATTTAAAGTGGAAGGAGAACAAATAATTAAGTAAGTTGATTTGTTTATTGATTTACTAATTATGCTTTAAGGTCAATACTTGCTATTCCATTTGATTCTTGCCAACTCCACCAAAGATTGAAAGCACGTAGTATATAACATTCTACCGTTGTTCTCGAAGCAAAAGTGATTTCTCCACCGGATAATCAAGAACCATGTTATTAATAATATTAATTATGTAAGCATGTTCACCAATTAAGTGGGTTGTTAATTAGGCAGGCAAGATTAATTTATTAAATATAGTAAGTTAGAACACAACCCTTTAGTAATTATTTATTTGCAATCTAGTTCATTATGCTAATTAATCATACTGTCCTCCACTTATTGACTCATATCATTGGGTGTCCTTTTGCCATCTAAGTAGCCATTGGTTAATCTTCTACTTCCTTTGACTTGCATATACATATTATTAATCAATTTAAGTAATTTCAGTTTCTTTTTGTAATTTTCTGAAATTTGGGCAATACCAAATAATAAAAATAAATACTTCATCCATCCTAATTTATTTGCTTATTATTTATTTTTTAGATGTTCTAAAATATTTGCAAAGTTTATAAATTTATACACTTGAGTAATTATTTTTTTTAATAGTATTTGTGATTATTTATTAAATGAAAAACTTTTATCAGTATCATGAGTTAAGGGTAAAAAAAATAAAATGATTTATGTTAACTTAATTTTCAATATATGTGTTTTTATCAAACTGTACAAATAAAATAAGACGGACGTTTACGATTATAAAACTAAAAAATAAATCGTTGGCTTCCAAGTCTTGATTCAAGTAGTTAACAACTATTTTTAACTTTACCAATTTTTTTAGCCAACTTTAGATGGACGGCCACAAAGTTGGCGGTGGTCGGTAGTTAGGTTGGCTACGATGGGTGGGTGAGGTTTTAGTCGTCTTTAATTAATTACCTCATTACAATTTACATGGTCTCTTTTGGTTGTTAATTACTATAATTTATATCTCCTTAATTATTCCTTTTTGGTGCATTGTATACCTTAACTATATTGGGTTCTAATTTAGTTTATTAAACATGGAATGCAGTCACTTATAAATTAACCAGGCCAAAATGAATATTTACAGAATTAAGGTCGCCCAGAAATTTCCTTTCATCAGTGTACGTAAATTAGTTACAGAATTAGGGGCAGAACAATCTTTTGGAGGACCATGGTTTCTAAACTTATAAAAATTTAATCAACTTTCTTCTTAAATTTTTTGTTTTTTAAAAAATATATCAGTTGGTCCCCGATATTTTAAAAAATCCGACACAACCAACTAATCCAAATTCAGATTCTACAAATGCTTGCATAATGGGGGCGGTCCGCCACCATACCAAACTAATTTTCTCCATTCATTACGCTATAATTTGAACTCTAGATGTTGCTTAAAAGATCGAGCACATCATCCTTTGGCCAAATTGGTAGTTGATATTAGTCCCCAATATTTAAAATGCAACTTTATTTATATTTTTAGCTTTCCATTGTTTAAAATTCAAGGGACTATTCGACAAAATTAGTTGTTTTGGTAGCTAATATTTGTTTTAGTAGCTTTTCATAAGCTAAAAGTTAAATATTATAGGGGCTAATCTTCTATAAAACGTTACTTTAATTTCTAAAAATTAATTTAAACGCTATGTTACTTAATACTATAAAAAATAGTATTTAGCGTTTTAATAAAAATTACATAAAAAGTTGTTATTAAAGACAATCTAATTTCAACCATGTGAAGAATACCTCTGATTAGTCTTAATTTTTTGATTTAAAAATTTAAAGTTAAAATAATATTATGAGTTACACGATATAATTTTATCTTTTTTTTTTTTAAAGTGAAAACTTATGACTACGAAGACTTAAATTTAAAATTTCTTACTCAAATGTGAAGAAGAAATTAATCCGTATTAACCAACATTAATTATAAATGCCTTTTTCTTGCATTAATAGTCTCATCAAGAGATTGATGTACACAAGCTTTTATAATCAATATATAACAATTGTTTTCATATAAGTAATGATTAATAAGTGAAAAAGACAAAAATAAAAAAATAAATAATTGTTGTCTTTTCATATTTTGTATTTTTCTGAACTCCTGAAGGTGAATATAGCTTTATTCCACCATGAAATAATAACGGTTGTTAAACCATAATTAGCAGAAATGCAAGACAACATAATATTTACGGGGGACCATTTCCCTTATCATCATGATACTTCTTCAATCTTCTCCCCTCCATTTATAGCAATATGACTAATTAATAAGAAACCTTATTAATCAGATTTGATTTTTCACATTAAGAAATCAATATGATTTTTTCTTATTTATCAAATTTTGTAATTTCAATAATTGACACAAGAAAAAGTTGATCTAGAGCATCACCTTACTTCTAAAAATGTATACATATTTGACTAATAGATAATAATCAACGAATATATAAATTCACCTGTAAACTTTATAATTTTAATCTTGCAACGTTCTAAACTTTATAAATGATTTATCCTGTACATTAATAAATTGTGTAAATTTTGATGACGTAGAACGCATTTTCACACTAAAAATAGTAATTTTTTAAAATTTTTGATTTTTACATGTAAAATGTTAATTTGATATGTGGTTAGCAGTCTCAATTATTTAATAAATGTTTATTTAATCTAATTTGTAAGTTGAAATGCTTAATAAATAATTAACTTTGTAAATTTAAGTATTTAATAAATGTAAGTTTCTAAGTTGAAATGATTTATGAGTCAAAAATAAAAAATTGAGAGTATTACAATAAATAATAAAATTTAGAGCATAAATTTATATATTAAGTCAAATAATAATGTGATAAAAGGAAAGAGACGGTCATGAATAAAAATGAGATCAATCTCATACTCGTATTTAAAATGAAGTGAAAAAACTAGTGAAGAACCTAAAAATTATATGATAAAAAAAAAACAAAATCTCAACGGAACGATTTTATTTGAATATCATTAATAATTCGAGCATCAAATTAACTATGTACGTTAACGGAAAAAATACAATATGATAAGGAAGAAAGAATGAGAGAATATGCAATATGTCATGCAATCGAAAAAAGGAATAGGAATAATTAATAGGAAAAAGAAACTTAAAGACTCCTATAAATTAAGAAACTACCAAAATTTTCAAGAAAGCATAAGAAGAGAATACCAAACCAAACCAAGAAAGCAATCAATCAAAAGATAAAAAGAAAGAAAAAGAAGGAGGAGTAAAGCAAAGAAACTAAAAAGAAAGAAGGCAACAAAGCAAAATTATTCAAAAAGGACCTGAAACAAAAATAATCCATCAACTTTAATTTTCCTTTCTAAAATGTCAAAGTGGAATCCGTCACGCAAACGCAGCGAAAGAAAAAGCCAGAGAAAGTTTTACCATTGCAGAAAAAATAAAGAAAGAGAAAACAAAAACACGTATCGTATGGTATAGATTTACAAGGTAAAGGCACGAGAGAGAGAGAGAGAGACTCCTGAGGCTGAGGTAGAGGTATCTCTCTCTGACCACTGTGCTTCCTTGCTGCAAAGTCGTCTCCTTCCTCGTTTCTTGTTTCAATGCTTAACACCGCTGACCCTGCATGACTCATCATCCATTGCCAGCTCATTCCTATTTCTTTCTCTCCATGCAATTATTGTTCTTACTCCTTCCACACCCTTTTTTCTATTTTTCTTTTCTTTTTCGGTTGTGAAATTGAAAGTTCTTTCTTTTTTTGTTTGGTTCGTTATTATTATTGCATTAGATATTCAACTTCTACCCATCTATAATCAATTGCTTTATTAGTGGGATATTTAGACTTCAAAAGCTATAAATGCTTGTCATCTCACAATCCATTCTCAATTAGAGTTAGCTATCTGCTTTAATTACTTTCTTATAAATATTCTATTAATTAATTATTAATCAATAATTAAAAACTTATTCATTATATACATCAAGATTAAATCAGACGTTCACGGATGTATCTGAGTATAAACGAAGAAATTTTATTAATGTATATAATAATAGAATGACAATGATTAAGCAATTGAACTTAGGCCTTAGAATGTAGGACCGTCCTCTACATCTAAAGTTAAACGTGTACTCAAAATATTATAACAGAAAACACAACTTGTTGACACAAGAAATAGCTATCTCCCACCAAACAATTACTCTACAAATACCAAAACCATTGTGGAAATAGAACAAGTAGTCCTCATTTCCAAACCAAAGTATTACTACTATTCAGTACGCATATCTCTTTCTGACATTCAACCCCACAAAACATTGTCCCCATTCAAATCTCAAAGCAACCAAATCCAAAACACAAACGCAGCTCAAAGACAAACTCTTCAAAAGCTCTCCTTCTTCTCCTCTCTCTCGCACTCTTCCCTTCTCCTTGCCCAAGCAAAACAAGAAACAGAAACAAGAACATGCACCACAATTCACCTGCATATGGATCCGACCCAACCTCACCAAACACCACCTTCGTCCAAGCTGACCCATCAACTTTTCGTACCATAGTTCAAAAACTCACCGGAGCTCCCGACGACCCATCAACCCAAAAGCTTCCACTAACCCACCCAAGCCGACCTACCGCCATTCCTGGCCCTAAAAGACCTGCATTCAAGCTTCAAGAAAGGAGACAAAGCGTCAAGAACCTTCAAATCAATCTTAGCAGTAATAATTCTACCATTAACAACAGTCTGGAGCATCCAGCTGATTTCTTCCAGTTTAGACAGCGAGGTTTCATGGTTTCTCCGGTGTCAACTTTAGATTTCTTGGCAGCGCGTGTGAGCCCGAGGTCACCTTGTGAAGATTTATTTGCGCGTGGGAGTCCTAGAGAGGAAGAAGAGAGAGCAATTGCTGAGAAAGGGTTTTATTTACATCCAAGTCCTCTGAATACTCCTAGAGGAGCTGATCCTCCTGAATTGCTGCCTCTTTTTCCTTTGAGTTCTCCTAGAGATAATAATGATAGTCAAGATCATGGTTCTTGTTCTTGAATTAATTAGGATTAATCTACTAATAAATCTAGGTGGAGGCTAATTAGTTATCAAGGATATTTAATGTGGATTGATTTGGTATTCTGATTTGTTAAATTTTGATTAATTATCTTAAGTTAACTGTTAATTAGGATGGTAATTTCATGTTCCAACAGAAATGGTCGGTGCATGTGGCCTATGGTTGTACTTTAGACCCTCTAAATATGCTTACTTTTAGTAATTTCAACTATCTCCTCACAATATGTGTTAACAAATTATTAATATGTTTATATGTTTATTTTTGGGAATAATGCTCAGCTTTATATTTGTGATGTACTCCCTCCGTACATTGTCCATTTTTTTGCTTGTTATTTTTTTAATGTACTAAAATATATTTGCGAGATTTTTTAATTTAGATATGTAAATAATTATTTTTTTATAATAATATTTGCTTCTTTAGTAATTATCAACTATCTTCCTCACATATGTTTAACAAATTATTAATATGTTCTATCATGTTATTTTTCGGGTAATGCTCAGCTTATATTTGCTTGAAGGTTCAACTCCCTCCGTACAATTGTCCATTTTTTTCGCTTTGTTATTTTTTTTAATGTTACTAAATTTATTGCGGAGATTTTTTAATTTAGATATTTGTAAGAATTATTTTTTATATAATAATATTTATAATTATTTATTAATAAGAGATTTATATTAAATATTTTCATGAGATTAAAATTATTTTTTTATAATAATATTTATAATTTTTTATTAAATAAGAGATTTTATTAATATTTTCAATGAGTTAAGGAGACATGTAAAAAAAAAAGTTAGTGACTTGATTCAATTTAAGGTATTCGTTAATATCTTTTCATGTTTTATAAGTCAATACTTTTTATTATTTATAGTGTTTGATGGCATAAAACATTATATTAGTATTTAATATTTAGAGTTTGAGAGTGTAAATTATGAAATTAATTCTTTATATCGTTTGATGAACTGCTAGTTAAACAGTTAGCTACTATTAAACTAAATAATATCAAATTTTGTCGAATATATTCTGTAAATAGTTTTTATTTTCTGTGAGTTGATTAATGGAGTGAAAATGTAAACCTAATTAATATTAGGATTGAAATTTCCTGGTTAAAGGTAAATTGTAGTTGTTACCTACTAATTCTTCTTAGATGCCAAACGCGCTAGGGTCCTATGGAGCACGTGACCAGAATCCAATCTACTGCGCCGGTAAATCTATCAACTGTGATGACTGTAAAAAGGTTGGAACCGTTGGATTTTAATGACAACAGTAACATGCAGGAAGCAAGCGGCGCCATTGTCTGACAAACCAACGGCTAGGATTCGTCCTTTCGTATTTAATGAAAAATACTTTCCCACTTTCACTTTGGCAGTACTGTGAGTCTGTGACATTATTGTAAAGTGACTGCCACACATGTATCAGGAGTCTGCATGTACTAAATTATCTTCATTGTATGGTATATTTCAAATTTTCAAAAACATAGGTTAATCTCAGCTGTTCTTTTTAGATGGATGGCTGAGATTCACTTCTCTTTTTGGCAAAGAATTCTACTGTGGATTCACTTTTCCCAGACTGGAATGCATTATAAAATCATCTGCAGAAGAGGTAAAAATAAATAATACATGGGTTAATTATGAATTAACAAGTGGTCCAAAAAAAAAATTATCAATTTCATGGTAAATCAGTGAAAATAGACATATTCTCAAACGTGTAAAATTAAAATTCAAAAAAAGGAATTTATTTTAATTTATATTACAGGTATCCCTATCCTAAGTTTAATAGCCCAATATTACTTACGTCGCGGAAAACCCAAAAGGGATAGAATTCCTACTTTCGATGACTTTGGCGGACTTTAGACATGTTTAGTAAAATTAACTTTGTGTCAATCGCTGATAGTTATTTTATTAGCGTGATTTTAGATATATTTGACAGCTAGTAACTGTTTTAATAATATTTAATTTTTTATAAAATACGGATTAATTTTTTATAAAATACTATTTGAATATTAAAAATTAATTTAAATGTTGTTCAAAACAATTGCAGAACAAATCCTTTATATGATTATAGTTGGTGTTGAAGAGTGAAAAAATGTATGCAAATAAAAAATAAATAAAATCTGTAAATTTGTTGAATTTTATCTCAAATCTCAAATTTGAAAATTTGGCAATCTCAAGTCAAACATTTATTAATGTAAAAATAGACATTTATTGGTAGGGCAAGTCATATCAAGAAAAACAGTGGGCTGGTTGACTTGAGCTGTCAAAAAGGTTAAAATTTGGAAATGAGTTAATTATTTATTACTGAGTGGGCAAGGGTCTTTTCAAGAACAAATTGAGAGAATGTTGACTTTCGCCGGAAAGGGAAAGGGTAAGTGAAAGTGAAAGTTAAAGTGAATTGAAGTCAAGTTTAGGGACAGTGACATAGATAGAAGGAAGGAAGGAACTTCCTAGATTTTGAAATTCTTAATGGCTACAAGTCTAATAAGAAAAGGACAGCTGTGCGTTCTTTCCTTCTTCATCTTTGCTCCAATTGTCTCTGAATTGTCATGGACTGAATTTTCGCTGCATAGTAAATTTTTTTTTAATATTACTATTACCATTAAAAGTCTAATAAATAATCTAATAATTTTAAAATTAGCTTCACAAATTCAAGTTGAACTTCTTTGCTGTCTTTTGGATGTAGTAGGAGATAATAACATTAATAAGTAATTAAAAAAGAAAAAATAAAAAGGTTTTTTTATAATTTTTAGTGATCACCTATAATCAAATTGGCTATTTTTCAAAAAAAAAAAAAAAAAAATCCTAAAATAGGTTTACTTCAACTTCAACAGATCGGACTCGGTAACGTGGGCCTGTGACCTAATTAGTGGCAACGAAGTGATTGAACAAAGATCGAGTTCTGTAGGTTTGATGTGACTTGGCTATATAAATCTGAACCATCACTTTCTTTTTAATTTTTATTTTTTTTGAGTTAAATTTGAACAAATAGCCCAAAACCTTGAATCTTCTATAAATCTTTGCTGATAGAGCTTGGATTGTTTCCTTCAAGAAACTCATTCTTGATCAAACTTCAGTGGACTCTTTCTCTAGCTGGTTCTGATGAACATTTAAGCCCATTTTCAAATTAAGAAACTAAGCTTTTTTTTTGCACACTTCTATCATCTTCCTTATTTTCTCAATGCCTTTGATCCCTTCGTCTTCTTGCTCGATTAATAGAAGTTGATCATCTTCTTCACTCGCTATTCTTGCTGCTTTTGATTCTTCTGCCAGCATATTTGCATCTATAATATTCATCTGAGAGGAGCTTTTCTTTACTAAAATCACACACACGAGCAAACCATATCATCATCTAGACGAATGTTGCTAGGCTTCAAATCACAGTGAACAATCGTTGTTTTATAATTGTCGTGAAGATAATGTAATGCAAGTGCTGCATCAAAAGCAATGTTTAGTCTCTGAACAAGGCTTAAATGCAAGAATAAAAGCTAGCATCGAGGCACATGAAGCCACCAAACGAGAAATTATGATTACCAGCTTAAACGCAAGTGACTTCCCTTTCTTGATCTCCTTTTCTGGCCATTTTAGCAAATTAAGCTCTTCTCCACCATCACAAAACTTATTGTTTCAAATTAGTGACAATGCACTCACATTTTGGAATGTCTATTTGGTTTTCACCTTCAAGAATATTATTGAAAGAAAGATTCAGATATATATTAAAAATTTAATATTTTCTAGACCCTTTGAAATTCCTCCTGAATGTTGATAAATTGTTTAAGGGAAGGATCCGGATGTTGGTGATTTATAAAAAAAAAAACACTATTACAATACTAATGCAATTGTATGCTTAATTGATTATAATTTTTATAATAAATGTATACAATTATATATATGGCTATATATATATATAAGGTAATTTTTTTTGAGAAGAAATATATAAAAGTAATACTGTTTAGTAATTTGTAATCAAGAAATGGTGACCGAACTGAAAACAATCAAAATGCTCAAATTAAGAAATTGTGCAGAAGGTAATGAAATCAAAGTGGGTTGAATTTGACCAAATGGCCCAAAACATTGAATCTTCTATAAATCTTGGCTAATAGTTGTTGGATTGCTTCCTTCAAGAAAATCACGCTTGATCAAATCGAGTGCTTCGACCACATCACTCATTTTGATTCTTCGTCTAGCTGATTCTGCTGAACATCTAAGCCCAATTTCAAATACTGAAACTAAGCATTCTTGCACATTTTCTGACATCTTGCTTGTTTTCTCAATCCCTTCATCTTCTTCCTCTACTAATGGATGTTGAACATCTTTTTCACTTGCTATTCTTGCTGCTTTTGATTCTTCTGCTAGAATATTTGGATCTATAATCTCCAGTAGTCTTCTCGGCCACGCTTGCTTCACAAAATCATGGAGATTTAAACCATCTTTGAACATTTCATCCGTTGGTCTTTTTCCTGTAAACATCTCTAGTACAAGAATCCCATAGCTATACACATCCCCCATTCTTGATGCTTCACAGCCCATTCCATATTCTGCAATTCATAACATAGCAATGTGTATAAATAAAATTTTATGCAATTCGTTTCAGATCAAATGGAGAAATTAAAATATACCTGGAGCAGCATAACCAATAGTTCCTTTCATTCCATTTGTGCTGAATTGGCTTTGAGAATTTGAGAGGAGCTTTGCTAGTCCAAAATCACAGACATGAGCAACCATATCATCATCTAGAAGAACATTGCTAGGCTTCAAATCACAATGAACGATTGCCGTTTTACAATTGTCGTGAAGATAATGTAATGCTTGTGCTATATCAAGAGCAATGTTTAGTCTCTGGACAAGGCTTAAGTTCTTGGATTGATTGTCAGGATGCAACCACATGTCTAAGCTCCCATTTCCCATGAATTCAAAGACTAAAGCTTTGAATATATTGACTCTGCCATCCACACCAGAGCAATATCCCAACATCTTGATAAGGTTTCGATGGCGAATGTTCATTAAAACTTTGCATTCAGCTTTGAAACTCTTAGAAGCTCCTCTTACTTGAAGCTTAATAACTTTAATAGCCACTGGCCTTCTTACTTGATGAAGAAATCCTTTATATACAGATCCAAAGCTTCCACATCCGATTAAATTGCTCGAAGAGAACCCATTTGTTGCGAGAAAGATGTCACTGTAAGATATCTTCAGTTTATCACAAGCTAACCCCTCAGGGTTGCTGTCCATTATGGAGGACTCAGAATTTCTGTTCTTTTCTAATTTTGACCTCTTGTAGAACAGAAGAATAAAAGCTAACATGAAGAAAGCACATAAGGCCCCCAAACAAGAACTTATGATTGCTAGCTTAAATGCAAGTGACTTCCCTTTCTTGACCTCCATTTTTGGACATTTTGGCAAATTAAGCTCTTCTACACCACCACAAAGTTTATTGTTTCCAATTAGTGACAATGCAGTTACATTTTGGAAAACTCCTCCATTTGGTATTTCACCTTCAAGACTGTTGAAAGAAAGGTTCAAATATACTAAAAACTGAATGCTTTCCAGACCTTTTGGAACTTCTCCTGACAAATTGTTTTGTGAAAGATCTAAATATTGAAGGCCTTTTAGAGAAGCTAAAGAAGGTGGGATAATTCCTTGAAAGTAATTATCTTGCATATAAAGATATTCTAAACCCAAACAATTTCCAATGGTTGTAGGAATTTCACCTGAGAGATTATTTCCAAAAAGGAGTAGTGTTGTTAAGCTAGTTAACTTCCCTATTTCTTGAGGTAAATTACCCATTAATGAGTTTTGTGACAAGTCTAATGCTTGTGATAAAGAAGAAAGGCTGAGAATCTCATGGGGTATGGCTCCACTAAGGTTATTTTGTGAAAGGAGTAAGCAATTCAGATTTTTTAAGTTCCCAAAATTTGAAGGAATGTTTCCTTCGAATCTGTTTCTTGATAAGAAGAGAATAGACAATTGAGTTAAGTTAGCTAAAGAAGATGGAATTTCACCTGAAAATTTATTTCCAGTTAAATCTAAAACTTGCAATTTTTGGAATTTCCCAAAATAATAAGGAACAACACCACTAAAAAGATTATAGTGCATGACTAACCCAACTAAATTGATGAAGTTTTCTAACCCTAAAGGAATTGTGCCTCTAATTTGATTACGCCCAAAATAAAATAAACTTAGTTCAGTAGACAAATTTGCAACAGAATTGGGAAAAAGACCTCCAAAATTGTTTCTACCAAAATCTAAGATTTTCAATTTAGTACAATTTGTAATATAGGAAATAAAATCCAAGTCATTACTTGAATTACTCCCTAAATTATTCCCATGAAGTCTAATCCTCCAAAGATTTTTTAAGTTCCCAATATTCAATGGAACTTTCCCAACAAAATTATTCCAACCAAGATCAATAATTTCCAATTTAGAGGCATTGAATAAAGAATTGGAGATTGACCCAAAAAAATCGTTTTCACCAATGCCAAAGAAATCAAGATTTGGGAGAGTGAAGCCTATATTTTGTGGCAAACTACCATTTAGATGGTTATGTGTAACTAGAAACTTAGTTAAAGATGAGATATTAAAAATAGATGGAGGGATTATACCAGAAAATTGATTAGCACCTATGGCGAAAGTCCTTAACCTCTTTAATCTTCCAATATCATCAGGAACATTTCCTGTCAAATTGTTAAATGTGACATAGAAGACATTTAGCGACGAAAGGTTGCCTAAAGAAGCTGGAATTTCTCCATTTAGATTATTCTTTCCAAGCCAAAGCTCCTGAAGCTGAACTAAAGAACCAATTCCTGATGGGATTCTTCCTGAAAAGTTGTTTCCCTGTAAATCAATTTTCCTAAGTTGAGAACACAGGGATAAATTGCTTGGAATTTCGCCTTCGAATGAGTTATTAGTGACAAAGAAATACTGTAGAACAGATAACTTGCCAATTTCTTGTGGAATTTGACCAGAGAAGCTGTTGTTTTTGAGATTGATAAAGCTGAGGAAGCTCAGGTTGCCAATATATGGTGATATGGGTCCAAATAAGTTCTGGCCTTGTAAAATTAAAGATTTGACTCTTTGATCCTTAGAGTTGCAGGAGATTCCAAACCAATTACAGAAATGGGTTGAGTCATTCCATGAGTCCAAGATTCGATTTGGATCGCTTGTTATTGCTTCTTTGAACTTCAGCAAAGCAATCAGGTCAGTATCATTTCCTGAAGCATTCACTTGCAAGCTCATAGAGAAGAAAAATAAAATAAGGTAAAGATAATTGTAGTACTTCATTGTGGCGAGAACTACGGAGAGATAGGTAGTTCAGGAATTTTCAGCGAGTGAATGATATATGGGTACAGAGTACATATTAATCAGGGTTAACTATATATAATATATTACCATATGAAGCATAATGTAATTGAAATAGCATTTTTCTGAAGTTACAGACCTTTGTTCTGTCTCAAGTCTTTTTGTTTATAATAAGGTTGACTTGGTTTATATACTCATTTTCTGCATAATGTTATTGCATCATTGAAAGGGACATAATCAGCTGTTGAAAGCCATTTTTTCATTTAAAAATCACAATGTTCAATCCTTTCAGGTGAGACATAGTCATATCCATCGATCAATAACACATCCAACGGGAAAAAAAAATAATATTGATTAATAAATTTGGTTAATTTTATATGCTATTACATTGCAAATTGGTCTCTGGTACGGAATAGATTAGATGAGTTCATTTACAACTTTAAATATGCATTAGTCAATTTAAAAGGGAAGTCGAAAAATTCTCTCGTTCACACTCATCAAGAAACTTACATTTGTGTTAATAATTATAGTCTTAGATAAAATGTTGAGGTAGGAAATTGTCTTAAAATTTCCTGATGCATTGTAATGAAAGTGCTTTGTCAAGCAAGACTACTTGTTCTGCAAGTAAGAAATTAAAAATTAGTTAGTCAAATGTGCTACTAATTTAATAGTATCCAATGACTTTCTTTTTATTAATGGTGTGGATTATTTCAACTAAAAGAAAAAAGAAAATGTTAGGAACCAAGACTTTCTAGTGCATAAGATAAATTAAAGAAAAGTCTAACAATTAACTTGTCCAAGAACAAGAACTCAGAGTCTTTTATTGCAAAAATAAAAAATAAAAAAAAAATAAAATAAAACATTAAAAAAGAAACTGCATAGTGATAAGATGTATGTGCAGACTGGAAAATTTTGGTTGCAGTTAGTTAATATTCTATGTAATATAAAAATAATAATAATATAATAATAATTTCAATTGAACTACTTGTAGTTCTGCAACTGGGATTAGTTGAAATGCTTGGGCAAGTCACCTCAGCCAATCAAATGGAAGGTGTTTCTTACTAACACTAAGCCTTTGATGATATTTCTCTAAATAGTAATTAATCAAAGAAACTGAAGGTTCAACCCAGTAGTAAATAAAGCAAGCATAACCAATTTTGTGACTGTTCTGTTCTTTTGCTGCATTCTTGTTATGGTTTCTGCACAAAATTCTTGTCAAGTGTCAACATTTTAAGTCACTGTAGTTCCTTTCCTCTGTTCGGCAGACCAAGTTAATACAAACAATAATGGGATTTTATACAGCCAAATAAGAAAAAGAAAATAATGAAACTTGGCATTTATTGATCAAACAAATTCTCTAAAACAGAGAAAAAATGAGATTTTTACATCGATTATAGAATGTACCAAGATGGACAATAACCCAATAAAATTAAATACAGATCAAGGCAAGAAACTCACTTCTACATTGTCTTTCAACCATTTATAGTGTTAAAAGAAGACAGGAAGGGCTTTGTCCAACTGAAAAAAACTGTATAACAAGAACAGCACTTCTCCGCTGTGTTTTTTTTTTTTTCATCTCTATTTTCTCTCTCTTTTCTATTCAACGAACAGAAGCACAAATTGATTGTTGATTATACAACCCAGTTACCCCATTTGCAAACTGCCTGTTCCTTCTCCGCTTTGTTACAACAATAAATCCTTCACTATCACTATTTTTCTTTTTATTTACATCTGTTGCTTTTGACTGTTCATGCTCACTGGCTGAAGAATCTTGGTTTGTCTTTTCTTCATTTCCATAAAGAATTTTTATAATTGCACTGTCATGTGCAATTGCATCTGAAGAACTTTCAGAACTGTCAAACTTATTATCACTGATAGCAGGCTCACTTCCAGTATTAGCATTCTGCTGAACCGAATTCACAATGAAGCTCAGAAGTATCTGTCTTGCAAGTTCTGCCTTCTCAGTCTCAGTGGTAGTCTTTTTAGAACTACGATCATTTTCGTTGTTGGATTCCTTACCTAACTCCTTCATATTGCTCTTCTCTAGCGAAGCATTTGACTCGCTCGGACTCAAATCTCTATCTCCAGGATTTGTTTGCCAAGCTTTCCCAGGTACAAACTCAGGCGCATGTGGATTCATGCTTCTAGGAGGTATTGCAACGGGAGTTGGGTATTTCAGTAAATTTTGTTTCATGCGGTAAGATCTAGTGGTTCTATAATACAGTGGTGATCTAGGTCCACATGGAACTCTAGCAGCAAGTGGGGGTGCCACTGGCTCTGCAAGCATACCTTGACTAGCTCTTATATCGTAAATGCTTGTCATGGCAACTGAGTTTAGCAAATGAACCATGGAGAGTGCTCCAGGACTGAATGGTTCAGCTGCGGCTGAAAGCTTACTTCCGTTTGGTTCACTGGACTTATCCTCATTGGAAGTAGGAGTCTCATCAAGTTCAGATCCAGATTTTTCTGCTTGACTTCCAGTATCATGAATTCCATTGACTTCAGCATCATCTGGTGCATTATCTACAACTGAGACATTTTTGCTGTCCTCTGATGTCTCATTCAGGGTGCTGCATGTCTGCGTTTCAGTCTTTTTCTCATTTGATTGTTCTACTGACTCCAGTAATGGCTTTAAAATTGTACCTGGTGGTGCCAAAGCCACTTCTTTGTATGATACAGATTTAGAAGCCATAGCAGTGAGGTTTGCCACAGAAGATGGTGTTTTAGGAACACAAGCTTTTGCCTGTTGTTTAATTGAATCCTCCACGACACCCATCCCACGTGTTTTTGCTTGCTTATGTGGTTTTTGAGCTGGCGAAATGGTTTCCCTCCTGTAGTTGCTTTCTCTAGAGTAATCAGAACCATTTATGTTTAGCTTTGCAAGAGATGGTCTCCTGCGACCAGATTTCCTCCCACCAGCATTCCCCAACCGCCCTCTAGGATTGGCTTCCTGCCATCCTTCATCTGATGCTGTTTCTTCAACAGCTTCACTTGTAACTGTTGTTCTGTATGCAGTGATATTTTCTTGTTCTTCTGATTCTTCACATTGAATCATGTCCACCTTCAATTCTTCTGTGCCATCACTGGCCAAAGACGCTGCATTTTCAGATCTATCACGGAGCACAGCATGTTCAACTATTTCAGCTTGATGAATTTGATGGCCTTTATCACTAATCTGTAGTACCTGTCAAATTTTAGAAAAAGGAACATGAGTTTCTATCATTCTCTTCAAGTGGATAGACCTACTGGACCAAAGTTTAGCAAGCTCAGACTGTGATAAAAATTCAGCTGATACAACTAATTGTGTTGTAATGTCCATTCTAGAGGAATCTGAGATATGAGCTCTCACACAGGAAAAGAAATAGGTCTAAAAATTTTCAGTGTTAGAGAAGTGTCAAACTGATATTTTTTCCCCTTTTTTCTTTTTCTTAATTGTGGAGAAAGCGAGGTCAAATGTCAGGCTGATACCTTGACTTCTTTGAGTTAATAGTACATGTGACTTATAATTAACACATCTGGCTTTGTAACAAAATTAACAAAAAACGAACAGATTTTAACCATAATTGAAGGATTACTTAGCAAGAAAGTAGGCCGTGGACCAATTTTTATGTCTAAAAGTTTCAAGTAAACAAGCAATATATACTACCTTCAGGCGCCGCTGTTTCTTCTGTGTATCGCTTCCTCTAGAATATTGATCAGGACTAATGTAATCCAAGAGATCTGATACACTGCAAGAAAGGTCACAGCTTTTGGTACCCCAAGCTACAGTCACAAATCTAAAAACAAGTAATGTGGAGAATACCATATCAATACCTAAGGTGACCTTTACTTGCAATGGATGCATCTGGCTTTGGAGTTCCATTTCGTGCAGCTTCTTGCTGTTCTAGAGCTTTAGATTCAAAATATTCAAGCCACGCAGCAGCATCCTGCATTACAAAGTGTAGCACCTCAATCAGTATTTGATAAAACTTTCTCCACCAGATTGACGACACAAAATCTTACGTAGCTAATACTGCCTCACATTAAAACAAAAACCCTTTACACAATTATTTAGCATGATTCCCAGACCCTTTAGACTTGGATAAGGATAACAATACAGATTAATGATGAATCTCGTGAACATAGCAACTCTCATGACTTGGAAAGCTAAGCTGGAACTGGCTTGCAAATTAACACAGATCATGACATGTAGTTTTTTGGTACCTGTGTACGGAGGTCCTCAGGTCCAAGTTTTGCTTGAAGTATCTTAAGTGTAGTTTGCTCATGTTGGACACTGAGGGAATATGCTTCCATCAATGACAAAGCTATGGCTATGGCATGGTAGCTTGCAGCTGTCTGTCAGATAAAAAAGGAACAAGTGAACAAAATTTAGCATTTGGACCTTCATCTTCTTCTCATAAAAATGTTTAGCTTATAGAAGACTAGTATGTGAATGGCCTTTTTGAATTTTTAGGGAGAAAGGAAACCTGTATGTGATCCACCCCTAATAATCTCTGGTTGCACTTCAGAGCTTCATGCAGAAACCTCAGAGCCACGTGAACGTTTCCCATGCCCTCTTCCATCATAGCCACATTGATGTATGTTGCCGCAGTATTTGGATGGGATAGTCCACAAGTAAAATTAAGAAGGAAAAGAGCACGATTCACATATCTGCCAATAGTATGTAGGACCAATCAAGGGAGTTGATAAAGCATAAAGAACAAATACCACGAATTTTATAATAAGTAGATTACAAGAAGAATCTAGAACCAGATAGTTTAGTTAATCAAAAAGCTAGATTTACAAGGTACTCAATTCCCATATAAGTAACTAATTGCAAATTAAATGTGAAGGGATACATAAAATGACAAGGTTCATTTGAAGAACTTTTGTTTTTTCTAGTATCTTTTATTGTAGAATACAGTTAATCAACTAATAAAATGTACAAAGATGATTAGCCAATATTAAAAGGCCAAGCCAATGATCATCTTTTACTTACTTCAAAGCCAACTGGATATGTTGAAGGCGATAATAAAACACAGAAAGATCTCCATAACTTTTCATTGTATCTGGATGATCAAGCCCAAGTTCCCTCTCATTAATATCCAATGCCTTCTGTTGATATATAGTTGCCTAACAAGGAAAAGAAAATTTTTTAGAAAAATAATCAGTTAATACATGAACAGATGCAAAAAATAAAAATTAAAAAAAAAGAAACGTTGGGAACCTATCTGCAAACGTAATCAAAGCTCTTGATAATTTCATATAATTGAAAACATTTAATACTTTGTTACATATTGCATTAGCTCGAACGTGCAATTACCAAGCAATCATATTCATAAGATTGAACACACGCTAGTAACTTCCAAACTCTACTTTCGATTCTTGAATAGTCATTCTATAATTAAAGTTGACTTGTTGAAAATCATTTATCTCCAGTCCTCTACTAATAGTAAGCACCATCTTATCTTTTGCTTTAACAGATAATCTAACAATAAAGACAAATACCTTTGCATAAAGAGAAACAAGAATGATGCAAACCAAAATTCCTAAAACTAAAGCTGTACATGGCAGGGAAGTGTTAATTACCTGATTAAAATCTCCAGTGTGGTAAAGAACTACAGCAAGAAGACTGTAAGCACTTGCAGTAGTTCGATGATAGGGACCACATACAGCTATCATCTTTGCTAGAGCCTTCAAAATGCAAGTAGACCATATTATTAGATTAGACCAACAGGCTTCTAATATAAATAAAGGAATTATATAGCATTAAGTCCACAATGAACGAGTTAACACACCTTCGTTCCATAATTAACCGCGTCCTCTAGCTTTCCTTTATCAAGAGCAATTTTGGATGACTCCAATAAAGTTCGACCATCTGCAGAAGAACATCCTACATGCTGCAAAGCATGGCAATATCCAATTCAAATTGAATCTACTTACAGCTCAGAGCAAAACAAGAAAATCAGACTAATAAAAGACAAATTCCAACCTTGCACAAAGGAACAATGCTGACAATGTCGAATTTCCTGAAGGGGTTTGGGCATTCCATATCATAATCTCTTGGAACCAACTCCAAGCCAACCTGGTAAAATTATTATTAGTAAGAAGCACGTTTCAAATATATTCAGCAGCCAGAATAGTTTAAATAATAGGTACCTTATGACAAAGTCCACGAAGAATTGAAAACTTCCTCAGGTGCAGAAATTCATCTTTTAACGTCCAACCAAATCTTCTGGAAAGAAATGTTCGTAGCCAATGCAATTTCAGAACATAATCATCCTTCATATTTTGGTCATTATCTTCCATGCCATAGGATCCAAGTAAGAAGTTTAGGGATGAAGCAATTGCAGCAGATAGGTCTGCTACATTGTCCACTGATGCAATAACTGCTTTAATTATGTGCTTGAAAGCTCTAGTAACCATCTCATGAATGCAAAGGGACTGTATGTGAGGAAGCTTCTCTGCCATTTCAACCTGATTACACCCAGAAACAACAAAATAGGAATATCTTACTTAAAAACAAAGTCCAAAAGTTTTCGATGATACAAGTCTTTCCAAAAGCACTTTACAACCACAAATTGTTAGCTTAAAAGGATTGCAAGAGTTGAAAAATCAATAGTTTTCATCAAGCAATATGCTTCCTGAAGAATATTTAAAACTTCTATAATAGGCTTTGAGTTAGAAGGTTTGCATGAAAAGAATAGAAAATGTTATATATACATATGCATACAATGAGAATAGATGACTAGATAGACACACTTGAAAAGAGAAAGGAAGAGAGAGGGAAACTTACCACCCGCCCCAAAGAGCGCATCTGCAGACCCCTTAAATGCATGAAATCGGTCAGCGTGCGGCCATCAACAGGGGAAAGTTCAAGTGAGCCAAAGTCTGTTACCTATTGAATAATGAAATCTAGATGAGGAGCTGCATAAAATAATAATAATAATAATGATAATTTATTGGCATGGTAAAATTCAATATATAAACAGAATATTACCAGCTTTGGCAAAGCAATGTCATCATAATATCTGTATGCCATTTGGATAAGCTCATCTGCTGACTGTTACAAGAAATATAATGATAACATTTAGTGCAAAATATAGGCAAAAAGTGTTGGTACAACAACAAATATAATAATGGGAACAAACGAAAGGATATACTTCCATAAACCTTTAAATGAAGGCCAGTTCCAGTCTCTTTCAGGCGCAAGAAGGCTCCTTCAGAAATCAATTCCTTCAATTTATTTTCACTGTTGGAATCCCCAGTGTCATGCTGTGCTTCATCAGTTCTCATATTTAGATTGCTTCGAGCAGTTTTATGTTCTTCCTTCTCAGGGGTGCTATCTAAAGTAGGCTTCTTATCCCTTTTCTTCAAAAACTTAAATTCCTTTCCAAGACCTTTCACAGCATGATCAGTCTCAATAGAGTGTTTAGAATTAGTATCTGTTGGAGTTTCCTGCTTTTGCAGATGTTGCAACCAACATGAACCCAGCTCCCATCTGATGGACCTTTCAGAAGCAACTGGCATCCCCTCCAACTTGGTCAAACTCTCTTTAATTACTTGTCGAATGAGATGTTTAGACGCTTCTGAATCAGCGAAGGTGAAGGGAGGTGACTGACCCCCAGATGATTCCGCAGAAGAAGATTTATGAAGCAGAAACCTTAGGCTGTAAAACATTTTGCACCAAATAAGTCCATCATAAATTATTTTTAAAGCACATGCATTCAACCACGAGTACATTGCCTTTAAAGCATATCTTATACTCTCAATAAAGCACTAAAAGTTTTTAATACCTGTCCCTATTCTATTAGCTCCATAGTAACATTGATTTCACACCTTTATTTTTCACTTTCTAACCTTTCTTTTTTATGTCAGTTCATCAGATTAGAACCATAACACAATCTGAGGATGCGCTTCCGTGACATAATTCTCCTCACAGCTCATAAAGTCACAAATCATGTTCCATCATGTTATGGTAAAAAAATCTCAAACATGTTCTCATTTGAGCAAGAATCCCCAGAATAAAAGCTTTTGGACATCTTTTTCCAAGAAAATAGGCAGCAATAGCCCTCTGTATCATGACTTTGGATATGACAAATACACACAAGGCTCATATCTGACGAGAGCCACAAGCTAATTAATTTTCTACATCTTACTGTTTATTCACAATTTTTTCTTCATTTTGCAATTAATATAGGATCTGCTCCAAACCCACCATATACATATACCAGCTGAACCACGGACATGACTAACAATTAATTCCAATCCACATAATTTCCTAGAATACAAGTCCAATCTATGTGCTGTGCAGGTTGTTCAGTCCTAATAATAGAGAGAAAATTGGCTTATAGTTCAGACCTGTTAATGTTTAGAGCACTGGATCCTCCATCTGGTTGATCATTAATTTCAATATCTTGGGCCTCAATGTTTCTTTTCTTCACATCACCAACAACTCTCACTGTTGCAGTGTAACCACAATGTCTCACAATGACAATACCCAGTGAAGAAGTATCCTGTGAGAAATTGATGACATAACTTCAGCTTCCTTGCTTATAAAAATTTTGAAAGATTCAAAAATTCAATTACAAATACAAACTTAGCATTCTACCATTCTCAAAAATCTTCAAATTTCACCCAGTTGAAATGATTTGGCCATATGCATCAAACAAAGATTAATAGGCTGCACCAGAGAGGGGTTGTCAAGTTACAGTTTGGAAGCAGCATATGCCAGAAGGAGTTGAAGACCAAAGAGGATGTAAATTTTGCAGTAAAAATGATACTGTTATGTTCTTTCACAGAACATAGAATGGCGAGATTGGATTGGCATCGATAATACGAAAGGATGAAACATGTGTGGTAACTTTTTTCTCCTTAAGAAGACTAGATTTCATTTTGATACTTTTATTTCTTAAGAAAATTAAAATGTGTTAAGCTTGTGAAATTATGTACATCTGCAAGTTTCAGCTATGCAAAAACATGCATATATTTATGCATGTAAGTACATATGTAGACAAGTAGAGAATGACGGCTGCGGGAAGGAAAGAAGGAGATAGACTGCAGATGGCTTAGGTTACATAGGTAATTAGTAGGAACGGGATGAAAAAATGGAAGAAAAGAGTGCACCGTTCTTCAGCCTTCGTCATTTTTGCGCATCCAATTTTGTATGTGTGTGCGAGCAAGTGGCCAGAAA
Source organism: Jatropha curcas (assembly GCF_014843425.1). Next base: position 23,826,403 of record NW_023590789.1, read on the forward strand.
TAAGACAAACATGAAGAAAAGGAACAGTGTACTTACATGAACAACTACACTCTCATCTGCAGTTACCCCTTTAAGCAAATTCCTCTGAGCAACTTCCTTAGCAGAGATACCAGAAAATTGTCTGCCATCAACTTTTTCTCTAGACTTCAAGCTTGCATCTGCCACATCATGCTTTACAACAACGGACAAGTCTCCTACACGTTCTTCAGACAGAATTGAACCTGAAACCAAGTCTCTTGCACTTAAACTGGAATCAATGAGGCAGCGTATTGCTCCAACAGCTTTGAAAATTGCAACATCAATAAATTGGCTATGAAGCAAAAAGGCTTTTCTGTCTCGTGTCACTCTCTCCTCCTCAGTCTTGCATGGTAGGCTAGCCAATATTGCAAAATCTGTGGCCCATGGCCGTAGATCATATTCACCATTTCTTCCTTGTCCTCCACCATTGCCACCCCAACTCTCATCTTCCGTAGGTAGGGATGAGAAATTTGATGGAGATTCAGCAACAGGTGGGGGAACAAGCCATGTATTTGCACGAAATCCATAGGGAAGATTGCCAAACTAAAAGGAAAAATAAATGAGACGTCATACATGTTTTCCAAGAAAATAATGTCATCGATTGCAAATGAGATCAAGTGAGTCTAAAAATGTCACCTTATTATGCTCTGCGAAAGCTTTCATAAGGGAATCATATGCCTGCAATATCAAAGAACCAGGTTTGTTAATAAGGCAACTGATTTCAAACAAAAACTAGTTGTACAGGATAAACTGATAAAACCCCATTTACACAGGAATAATAAACCAAGTAAAGCAAAATACCCACGTTGGCAAAAGCTCGGCTAAGATTTTGCAAAAGATCCACCAAGGAGTGGCTTTGGGAAAATTGCTTTCCCACAGTATAGAACCCCTTTGATGATGCAACCACATGAATTAGCTTCCCATTACAGATTTTAATCTGCAAACATCAATTACAATGAAGATTCGAAAAACTGAGTTGCCATTTGTAATTCATCTCATTAAAAAAAAAAAGCACATGACTTTCTTTGCTTTAATGTCTCTAAAATGAAAGTATAATGTGGATTTGAAGTGAAATATGCAAAACCAAGATAAATTGCAAAATAGTCAAAATATTTATTTTAAAAAAAAAGGGAAACAAAATCATGTACCTGAATTTCAAAATAGTCACCTTCGCGCCTTTGCTCTCCATCTTTACTGGTACACCTCCTCAAATCTGCATACCGAAATATAATAATATAATAATAAAGAAAAATTTCTAGATTTCAAATTTAAAACAAAAAAGAAGTTCTAAAGAAGGAAACTCACTGAGGATGGGAGGGGAGAGATGAGAGAAGGAGAAGAATTCATAGAAATCTGAAAGCTTTGGTGTCGGATGAATAGCGGCCATGTCCAAATTCTCCGATACCGCCGCGGAAACAGACAGCGTTCCTAATGACGATGTTGTAGACGGAGAAGATGATGTAAGGGACCCATTGACATCAGACGGTGTTGATGTGCTGTGGTGGGGCCTAGTACTAGTGTTAGATTTTTTGGACCTTGATTCTGATGGCGGCGTTGATGGCCTTGGTCGCTTGGGCTTGGCAAACCTGGTGGTGCAGGCCACGATGTCCAGAAGCCTCCGCACATGAGCTACGGCATGAGCTTCCTCTGCATAGTCCTCTGTTCAACGACAGTGGCATAGATGTAAATAAGCAGAGAATATTGGGTAAGATGATATCTTATATTTTAATAATAATAATTAACCTTTTTGACATTTAACTAAAAACGATAACCATTTTCTAGGAGAATAATGAAACAGACGATAAGAGCACAAGGAGCACATGAAAAAGGGTATCTTTATGAGCAAAAGCTAAAGGCAAAAACGACAACTGCGAAACGACAAGTTTTTTTTATAATAATAAAGTTAATTATTAGTATTATTTTTTTTTTTGGAGGGATTAATTTATTAATTATCACATTGATTTGGCGGAAATTTTGTCACGACTTTTGGCATGACACCTAACTCACGTGTAATCGGAGGCGGCGGCGGCGCTTCAGACTTGGCTGCTTTACTCCTCACAAGTCACAAGAATGCCGTGCCGTTTCAAATGCTATTAAAATTTTTTTATTTTTTTTTAACAAAATTAAATAATCATTTTAAAGCAGATTGTAAAACAATTAATACTTTTTATTGCAGCTTTAACTCTTATATTAATTAAAAATAATACTAATTTATTTCAACCAGCAAAAGAGTGTTAGACAAGACTACTACAGCTAATAAGAAAGTTTTAGAGCAGTCCGAAAGTAAAATATATTTATTTTTTACTAATATTAAAAATATTTGAAGATGATAGATTTTCTCCCATTAAATTATTAATAAATTTAAAAATTTAAATATTATTATTAGCTAGTTAACTTTGTTTGGCAACCACTTTCATGTATCTAATTATTTAGTAGCATAATATTTATATCAATATTCAAAGTTTAAGAAAATTAATTATAAAATGTTAAATATTAATAAAATAATTGACAGTTACCGGAATTACCTAATAAAATAATAGATTTACCAAAACTTTTCGTAGTTTTATATAACATAATTATTGAAAGATAATTAAATTTAATTTTTGTTTCTATGCTACCTGATATGACAAACTTTCTAATTATAGAATATTCCTGTAAATAAAGAAACAAATATTCAAAAAAATCTTTTTTCATAGCCTCGTTGGTTAAGAAATTGTCGTTTTCACAGTAAAGGAATGAAATTAATTTAGTTTTCATTACAAATTGCATTTTTTTTATATTCTTAACTGTGCCAAATGTGTTATAATACTTTTTTTTTTTCCTTAAGTAGAAGAAATTATTATAATAAAAATAATAAGACATACATAAAAGAAAATCAAATTAATGAACAATAATTATATAATAATTGTAATACCACGTGAGTAGCTTGATTTGAAATAATAATTCAATAAAAACAAAACACTTATTTATTTATCATGTGTGAACAGTTAATTTTATTAGTTCTTTTTTTTTATCTATAATTTTTTGTATGCATCTTACTCTATTGTAATTACAATTCGAACAGCTGACATGATATCACCGATATGCATTTCCGACGTACCAAAACTTCAAATTAACATTTTTTTTTTCATGTAGAATTACAGGTACACCTACCTTCAACCATTCTCAGGAAACAGGGCTTCAAAGCAACAATCTCAACCCTGTCATTCAACCTTTGCCCTTTAACCTGAAATTGAAAAATAATTTATAAATTTAAAAAATACTTAATTAATTAATGTCAGAAAAAAAAATTATATTGAACTATGCTCACTTCATGAGATAAAGAGTAGTTGGTTATATGACATGTTTCTACATTCACAGCCAATAGTTTCTTCACATCAAGGATCCTGTCAGTGGAGATACCCTTCAAAAAAAATAAAAAATCAACTAGTAAGCCATCTGATTGTTCTTATTTGACCTAATTTTTCATTTCTTTTTCAAAATTTAATGCCTTGAAAAATAATAATGAAATGGTCAAATAATATCTACCTTGAGGACAATTTGAGTATCGTATGGAGTTATGACAGTGATATCAACAAGACTGGGAACTACCACTGCAAAAAAACACATAACTGTAAGAAAAAGGGAAAAGAAGAAAATAGATTAAATTAGATAAAAAAAAAAAAAAAATGCCAAAAAAACACATAAACTGTAAGAACATAAAGGGGAAAAGAAGAAAATTAGAAATTAAATTAGATAAAAAAAAAAAAAAAAAGTAGAATCCCTTCTAAAAAAAAAAAAAAAAAGTAGAATACCTTTCTCTTCTTTCCTTTTCTTCTCTGCTTTAGCTTTGTTTGACTTGCCTCTGCCAGACCTTGGGGCCATTTCTGATCTTTTAAAGGAAAAACAAAAGAATACAAAAGGCTATAGCTATATATATATATATATATTAGAAAAAGAATCTGAACCAAAAAATTTTTAGATAACCATTGGAAGAAATTAGTAGAAAGGTTAAGGATTGGCAAATAAAGAAACCAAATAAAAAGAAGGATAGCAAGAAAGGAAATGCAGAGTAGGAAACCAAAAGTAGAGAAGGAAGTTAATTATTAGTGAAAGAGAGAGAGAGAGAGAGGAAATATGAAATCTTGCAAATGGTTATTTTTCAAAGATAGGATAAGGGTTTTGGGTGGGTTCACCCTCTTTGGAGATTTGTAAGCAATTCTGACCTCTCCTTCTTGCTAAAGGGTTGATTGCCTCTCTGCCCTGCCTGTCCTCTCTGTTTCTAAAATGATAGCTTGTTAGTGCTCTTTTATATTTATATGCAGACCAAGAAAAGCCCATATGGACTGTATTACTGTAATAGTGTTGGTCCTCCGACAAAAACAAAAATGGTGGGACCAAGAATTCTGACCGTTGATAGATTGACACGTGGAGAGTATTGGTTGATTACAAGTTGAGCTGTAATTAGCCGTGCAAATTTTGTTTTATCAAACGTTGGGGTCTTTGGTTTTGGCTACCAAGTACGAATTATATATACATTTGATTTTAATTACGGTTTTGTGATCGTGTTTTTGGAGGTGATTAATTGGAATGCTAGTTTGGTAGTATAAGAGGGATCTTGAGAGAATCTTAATCTTCTTGCTAACTTAACTAATTTTATTACATTTGAAAATTTAATGAATTTTTATTATAGACATTCGATGAATTTGCAAAATTATTTATTTAATTAACAGAAAAAGATTATGTTAATCGAATTGATAAATTTCGTTTGCATCACTTCTACCAATATGGAAAGAAATAAATTTTATTTTATTTATTCATGATGAAATTTAAATCAATTAATTTTATTTCAAAAATATCCTTCAATTTGGTAAAAAAAAAAAAAAAAAAAAAAAAAAAAAAAAAAAAAAAAAAAAAACTACCAACTTTCTCTGTTTTAATTAAAGTGGTGGCTTAGGCCAACACTAAAAGATAATTTTTCTTATGTGAATTAAATTTTATAAAAAACATAACGCTAAATGCGCATGTTTTTATATTTAAGGGCCAAATATTAATTCAAATAGTTGCTTGAAAAATATTGGTAATTAAGAAAAAATAAATGAGATGTTGGCACTTTTAAGAGAATGTTTTAAATTTTTCTATTTTAGATTGATGATAAAAAGAACAAAGTAATGGGGATAATTACATATATTTATTTGAACGAAGATATTATAAAAAATTGATTGACAATTCCTACTACTGCTTCCTCCGATGGCCTTGGAAAGGAGCAAAGTTTTGAATTAGAGTGGGTTTTGTCTTCATTGCGTTTGGCTGTGCTTATTTGCGTACTTTGGCTGAAAGCTTTTTGTGAGAAGGAAGGTCCAACCATTAATCACAATTTCTTCAAAAATGGAATTAATTATTTATTTAGTTCTTTTATCTTAATATTAAAATATATAATTTAATATATATTTGTTTTTTCAAAAAAAAAAAAAAAAAAAAAAAAAACTACCAACTTTCTCTTTTTAATTAAAGTGGGTGGCTTAGGCCAACACTAAATAATTTCTTTATGTGAATTAAATTTAAAAAAACATAACGCTAAATGCAGCATGTTATATTATATTTAAGGCACAAATAATTAATTTCAATAGTTGCTTGAAAATATTGGTAATTACGAAAAATTAAAAATGAGAAAAAATAGTTGGCACTTAATTAAAAAAGGAAATTTTAAATTTTCTCAACCAATTAGATTGATGCATAAAAAGAACAAGTAATGGAGATAATTACAATATATTTAATTTGAACGGTCCAATTATAAAAATTGATGACAATTCCTACTACTGCTTCTCCGATGGCTTGGAAAGAGCAAAGTTTTGAATTGAGTGGGTTTTGTCTCATTGCTTGGCTGTGCTTATTTGCGTACTTTGGCTGAACTTTTTGTGAGAAGGAAGGTCCAACCATTAATCACAATTTCTTCAAAATGAATTAATTATTTATTTAGTTCTTATCTTATATTAAAATATATAATTTATATATATTTGTTTTTCAAAATTAAATAATATAATCCTTCAATTTTATTTGTGTTGTACCATCTAAGTGTTACGTTTAAATTTTAGTAGTTTCTTGTACTTAATAGTTTATTTATATTCAAAAGCTTATGGAAGTCTCAATTAAATTGCATTTTAATTCTTTTTCCTATCAATTGTTACCTAATTTATAATATATTATATGTTAGATATATTAATATTGTAAACATAATTACAATTTTTTTAAATTAAATTTTTTATGCTATCGTTGTGTTTATGATTATTTAAATTAAAAAACAACTACTAATATTTTTAGAAAATTTCAATTGATATTATTATTTATATAATATAAAATAAAAAATCTATGTTCGACCTTAATTAATATATTTGACATGTCATTTAATATTTTGAAAGTAGTCATTACTAATATCTTATCAAACATTAACATTATTGGCAAGGGTATCAAAATATATCATGAGATGAGAACATGTATAGTCTAATATAGAGATAAAGCTAATTAAAGTTAAATCTAAATAAGTTCGTGTCATAAACGAATGACTCGTACTTTAAAGTGCGTGCTCAGGTTAATTTTGGTTATAATCAAATTGATAATATAAAAAGTAAGAAAACGATGGGCAGTATTAATTAATTAAATATAAACAAGATTAATTTTTAAATTTTTAATGGAAGTGAGTTTACCAGTGAACATTGTACGATGCAAACCCAGTAACGCACGACATTATACAAACACTCCAGCCTAGCTAGTAGCCTACTGCCTATTATTTCAAACATGTGTTTCAAATGATCAAATAAGTTATAGGAATATATATTGATTGTACCAAAATTAAGGATCTCTCTTTTATGGAAATTCGTTTTGTTTATGCATTGTGATTTGTGAACGTGTGACTCACATCTTGTTAAAATCAAAATTACGGGTTTTTTTTTTTCTTTCTTGAAGAAAAGCAGTGACATCCTATTTTTTTTTTTTAAAAAAAATTATTAAATGTGTTAGTCATTGCCCCGCCAACTCGGATCAGATATTAAATATTAACATCTTAAATTAAAATACTCACATAGAGTGCATCGATTTCCTAAGCACTAATGGAAGATGCTGCTCCCCTCCAACCCATGACAGTAAAATCTTTGGATCAAACAAACAGATGATGCCTTTACCATCAAATCATCACTTTGAGTAGTACATCCCATTGGGATATGGAGAAGAAAAAGGTTGTCATTGTTTTTTTTTTTATGATTTTTTCTCCTTTTATTTGGTTACAAATATTTCTATAATTTTATTCATATTTAAATAAAATCTTTTTAACCGTAAATTAAAGGAGAGCAAAACTAAATCGAATTTACTATTAAAATCAACTTGACTTCAACAAAACCAGCTCAGTTTCATAGGCTTGGTTAATTTTTGGTAAAATTTTGGTTTAAACCATTTAGACCAATGATCTGACCTTTTTTGTAAGCATGCTGATCGAACCAAATTGAATTGGATAGAGTCGATTTTTCATTCAGTTTAGTCAATAGTTTTGTTCATCCTAAGTGCGATTACTCTAAATTTTAATTCTAATATTATAAATAAAATATTCTTAAAATATAATATACTTTCACAGATCCAACCATCTTTTAATGTATAAGTCTAATGATTATTTCAGCTCGTAAAAACTTTTAATAAATTAAAAAAAAGGTACAAGTCTAATAAATTTGGATTTCACAATAAAAATAATACAAGAATTTACTTTTCATTAGTATTCACATTATGATTAGTGTAAAATTTTTGCTATTTAAAAGAATTAAAAAGTAAAATTTCAAAATCCAACAGTAGCTAAAGATAGCTATTTGATTAAAATTCAACGACTAATAATTTGAAATTATAATGAAAACTATGGAAAATGACATTTAATCATTGAAGAAATTTGGTAATTCAACTTAATTATCATTATTAAGCCCCGATATTTAATCAACCAACGAACCAAATAAATCGTAAGATAAGAATCAATAAGTTCTTAATACAATGATTAAATTACAACTAATTTTCTCTTAAAAATAAAATAAAAATTGATCATACAAAGATTTTTTACGTTGTCGTGCAACTTGCAAGTCCCTCTCATGCTTATTTAGTGGGTGTCTCCATAATATTGACAATAGAATTAGGTGTGGTATGATTAATAAATATGAAAAAAATATTTTATTTATGATAAATATATGATTCAATCAACAGAAATAAATTCTATTTTTTTTTATAAAATTTATTTATAAAGTTACGTGTGAATTAATCCCATCTGTATAAGATACTAGGTGATTAAAAAAAATTAAATTGTTAATTGGATTAAATTAGCTTGGCAGTTTGTAATTTTCTTAACAATAATAATAATTATTTAACAACAAATAATAAAAATTGTTGCAAAAAGAGGTCCATGTAATGTGATTATTTGTAATTCATAGATTGCATGTGCTAACGTTGATGATATATAGGGACAAAGGAGATGGTATTACCAATGTTTTAAAAGGACCAACTCAAATGTAACTTATTGGCCGATTTAAAGTAATTGGACCAAATCAAATTGTGTCAGCATTCCAATATCAATTAACATGCTCAAGGACAATAGATCCAAATAAATATGCATAACAATAATGAATTAAATAAAATTAATGCAAGATGAAACTTGAAAAACATTTTGAAGAAGACAGTTTGCCTGCAAGGAAAACGTGGTAAAATGTCACGTGTCACGTGGTGACTGGTGAGTGAGTGAAGCGGTCGATTTTGACTTTTAACACATGCATTAGTTTTTAATTTATAATACTTCTTCTGTCTATTTTTGTTTTCATGATTTAATAAGATACATATTAAAAATTTAATTAATAAAAATTATTTTACTTGTTTCACTCTTAACTCATTAAGATATTAATAAAAATTATTTATTTAATGAACAATCATAAAAGTTATTATGCGAAAAGTAATTATTTAAATATACAAATTTAGGAATCTTATAAATAATTTTTGACATCTAAAAAATGAAATAACAAGCAAATAAAACGGGACGAAGCGAATACTAATCTTTCCTTAAACACTAAAATATTACATTAATCAGATGTAATACCTTATTTACTAAAATATTACATAATGAACATATAATTAATTTTAAAAGTTACTTTTTTTAGGAAAAATAATTCTTTGAACAATGTTAAAATTAATTCTTACCATATTTAATTTATACCTTATTTAGTATCCATCAAATAGTATTACTATATTTATTATATACATTATATACCTTATTTAATATTATATTAATAAAAAACATTTGTTCCAATTATAGGAAAGTTGGAATTGAATAATATTACATAATATATATACTTTGCATAGTGTATAATATATAATTTTTTATTTTATCGAATAGAATTTAGATTTAAATTAAAAATTAATATAACCAATCAAAATAGAATTATTAATGAGATTAATGATTATAGATTAATTAAGTATATTATAGATTAATTAACTTATAATTTGTATCCTTAATAATCTCTTCATTAAGATAAATGGAGTATTTTCAAACATGCAAAATGAAAAATGTGGGTCGTGTGTCTGCAAGATTTTTATTTTAAATTATTGTTTCATCTTCTGAACACCTTTGATGTATGACCAGCTAACTTAGCTTGTGTCAATTGCATTCTTAATTTATGTTTTCTTTTTTTTGAAAGGTATACTTTTTTTGACTATGGAGAGAAAAAGAAATTCAAACTTAATTTATTGTCAAATCGTATATGCATTTATTGTATATTACGAAAAAGGAGATTCTAAACTAGATTTGTCCTCAACCGTGTACGTAATTGCTACTGACTATATTTTGATGTGTTATTTTTTAAAAAATTTCAGTTGGATTTGTTAAAGATTTGATGGCTAACCAATTTCAGCTTATCAGTTAAATGGAATATATATAGAAATAAGAAACTCTGTTGTTAATATTTGTGAAATGAACTACTTGTCTAAATAATAGCCATTCAGCAAAATCTCCTTTATTTTTCTTAATTTGTTAAAATTGTGCTTACTGCCAAACAGTTTATCATCAACTGGTCATGTCATATTTAATATTGCGTTTGTAATTGTAGCTTCTGTGAAATGTCAACTGATGCTTTGCGCTAATTTAATAAGTCAAGAAGATAATTTTAAAATTTAATTTTAGAGTTCTCAGGGTTTTTTTGCAGAGTTGATTGTAGTGATGATCACTGACCATTCAATACTCATAATCTAATAAAATGGGTAGAGCCCATAAATTTATAACTCAACTTCATTTTCATTTTCATTTTTCTTTTTCTTTGAATGGATTTGACTGTTGAGAGAGAACTCATAACTTGAATCTCTGAATATTATTTGCTTCAAATATTTATCCAAGCAATGGACATCCATAAAGCACTTATCTTTTATTTGGATTAGAGTTATTTTTTTTCACTATAGAAAAAAAATCTAGGAAAAAGTATATTCTCTTATTTCGAAGAGAGGAGGAAAATATTGAATGAAGTAATATTTCACTGCCTGCGCCACATGTTTTAAATTTCTATAATTTGGAGGAAAAATAATGGATTTTTATTAACCATTTATTTGGAAAAGAGGGTAAGCAAAATATTAGAGGAAGACAAATAATAGAGAAAAATAATGAAGAATTGTTAACTTTCTTCCCATTGTTATTTTCTAGCATTGTGTTTGAATAAACCAAAGGAAAGAAAATAAATTTATTTATTTTTGTTTAAAACGATAAAATTTTAGAGAAAAAAAAATATTATTATTGAAAATTGACAATTATGTCCTTACTATTCTCTTTACTGTAATATTTAAAAATTAATTTCTATTGATAGCATAATTCCAAGAAAATATGTAGTTTTCTATTGTCCTTACTATTCCAATGATGGATATGTAGTTTTCAAGAAACTTTGTTTGAATTGGTTTTAAATTCTTTTTTATGCTTTAATTAAGTTATTAATCAGAAAATAGTAAAAAATTTTTGTTTAGATTATATTATTTTCATCATATGCTTCTCATTGTGCTTGTTTATGATTTGAAGGTATGAATGTCATTTATTCAAAATACTGTTAGAGACGTTGAGAACAAATTGAGTAGAACAGTGCTCAAGGTTGATCCCTATTTAGTTGGAATGGATTCTCACATAGCATACATTAACCAGTGATTGAAAGATGGATCAAATGATGTTGAAATATCTGCAATATATGGGATTGGTGGCATTGGTAAAACAACAATTTTCAAATAGTTTATAATCTCAACTTCAACAGATTTGAAGCAAGAAGCTTTCTTGCAAATGTTAGAGAAATTTCAGAACAACCTAATGGTCTAGTTCGACTGCAGAAGCAACTTCTTTCTGATATTGTAAAAGGAAAAAACGAGCAGAATGTAAAATGTTGATCAAGAAATTATTGTGATCAAGAATGCTTTCTGTCGCAAAAAAAAACTTCTAATTTGTAGATGATGTGGATGATGCAGATCAGTTTAATGCGGTAATTGGTATGCAAGAATGATTTTATCCAGGAAGCAAAATTATAATAACAACAAGGGATGAACGTCTTGTTTTGAAGTTTGGAGTTAAAGAATTGGAGCATCCTGCAAATGGTTTCCTAAAGTATTCTGAAAATGTAGTGAATTATTGCGGTGGACTTCCATTAGCTCTTCGAGTTTTGAGTTCTTGTTTATCTGGGAAAAGTATATCAGTATGGGAAAGTGCATTCCAGAAGCTGGAAAAAGTTGCAAGATAGTAAAATTCAGCATATTCTTAGAATAAGCTCTTTGGGATGATCACGACAAAAGCTTATTTCTTGACATAGCTCGTTTTTTCAGTAGAATTAGCTTGTTGGCATTCAAAATCTCAATAATAGATGTCTGGTAACTATCAGTGAAGAAAACAAGTTGATGGATCAATTACTTAGAGACATGGGACAGGAAGTTGTTCACCAAGAATCACCTGATGAAAACGTAGCAGACTTTGGGATACTGTGGATGCAACTAATGTATTGCTACAAAATACAGTAAGAAGATAATTTTATCATCTATGCATTTGTGCAAAGCTTATAATTCAAGTCTCAATATAATTTTCCTTTCTGTATTTATTACTGCGCAGGGCACAAAATCAATTAGAGGACTTAGCCTCAACGTACCAGCATTGACAGAAATCGCAAATTGATGATGCTTGATGAAGAAAAATTATTCAAAGGTGTGTCGTCTTGGCAAGCAGAAAGCAATAGAACAATTCCAAGTCTCAATATAATTTTCCTTTCTGGTATTTATTACTGGCGCCAAGGGCAAAAAATCAATTAGAAGGACTTAGCCTCAAAACCGTACCATGCATTGACAAAATCGCAAAATTGATGATGCTTGATGAATGAAAAGATTATTCAAACATCTATGCATTTGTGCAAAGCTTATAATTCAAGTCTCAATATAATTTTCCTTTCTGTATTTATTACTGCGCAGGGCACAAAATCAATTAGAGGACTTAGCCTCAACGTACCAGCATTGACAGAAATCGCAAATTGATGATGCTTGATGAAGAAAAATTATTCAAAGGTGTGTCGTCTTGGCAAGCAGAAAGCAATAGAACAATTAGTTCTTTTCCTACTAAGCTATTTCAAAAAATGGTGAAATTGCTCAAGACAATGAACTCTTCTAAACCCGTGTCTTTTTTAAGAGTCCGTGGACCTATGGGATTGGCTTAGAGACTTTGCACCGCGGAAGATCGAACTCATGACCTAAAACATAGTAATTAACCCCACAAGTGCTCTTCGCAGCTGAATTAATCCAGTCAAGTTTATAACGATGAACTCTTTGTATGTCTATCTATATTTGGAATAATGATATGCAGTGAAGTAGGCCTACTATTTTTTTTTTCTTTTAAACAGTTTCTAGTAGAGTTGGAAATACTTAACCAAGCCATTCTCATGGCCTTGTTAGAACCCCCAACTTTAGAGGACTTCCTAATCTCGAGAAACTGGTGCTTAAAGATTGTATAAGCTTGGTTGATATTGATGAATCCATTGGAAACCTACAGAAGCTTATAATACTGAATTTAAAAGGTTGCAAAAGCCTCAAGAACCTTCCACTAGAAATTGCCATGTTGACATTTCTCGAGGAACTTATCATTTCTGGTAATCTTTTTGAGCTACCAAAAGGAACCTGTGAAGTTGCAATCGTTAAAGATACTATGACGGCATTGCCATAAATAAGGAAAATTATAGTAAGAAAATTTATCTAATTTATAATAAATTATCGAGTAAATTAACTATATTATTTTTATTTACAATAAAGAGAGATTTTCGAGAATTATAGCGATTAGTGTTCATTAATTGCTAAGGGTAAAAATGAGAAAAAAAATTATTATTTATAAAATCCACAAATATGACACTTATTTGTGGACATGGTACTTTCACGAATGTGATCAATTCGCCAAAATTAACTGTTTCACTAACTATCAGATATTTTAGTAGCTGTCAACTGTTTAACTAGCGTTCCATTAAACCGAGTAACATTTAAATATTCACCTTTCATAATTTGCTCCCACAAATTCTAAACACTGGTATAAATACTATCTAGTAGTAATCTGTTTAGTAAAATTATCTATTTTTGTAGCCTTAGCTGTTTTAGTAGCGTTGTAAAATCCCTAATTAATTATAAGTCAATCTTATTCTTTATAAACTCCACACATGACATTAAAATTCACAATCCTAAGAGCAAAAGATTACATTTTCTATTAGAGATAAAATTCATGCATGTAAATTTTGTATCAATTGAAAATTTTAAATTTTAATTTTCAATCATCCCATAACTAAATATATACGAGTTGTTAATAATTCTTTTATTTTTACATTTTTTTTTTTCATATTATGGTGCTCATGTAAGAGTGGCCTTGAAAATCCAAACGCCAATTTTAATTTGACTTTATTTCATTTAAATTTTATTGTAAACTTTATATTATCACACTTTTCAAATTAAGTTATAAATTTTATCTTATCATATTTCTCCAATTAAGATGTAAGTTAATTTCACCGTGTTCATTTGACTTGTATATTTTTCTAATTAGAAATTTTACAATTACTTTTTAAATAATAAAAACAGTGTTTTGAATGGAAGCTATATGAATATGGAAAATCATTATTGAATATGACATAATTTATTGACAGATGAATAATATATGACAGAAATAAGTTTTAAAGGTGAAAATAAATCTTAAAAATTGTTTTTAAATTAAACTATATTCTCCATATACATGTCCACACATTCTATATACATAATGTAAATTCAAAACCACCCAAGGTGATAGTCTGATGGTAAAAATATTGATTATCGACTTGTTTAATCCATGTTTAATCTTCTACGACAGTGTTTCGTTATTTATTTAGAAATCTGTCTTAGACCGGTCTCTGCTGTCGTGACCTGATGAGTGTAATCTTATGATCTCTTTGTAAGAAGAGGGCAGCATCCCCTGGACCACTGATTAACATATAGTATTTTTTTTTTTTTCAAAAAAAAAAAAAAAAATTTCTAATATACATAATTCCCGTAAAATTCAAAACCATCACTAACGTCTATAGTCTATGGAACGAGGAAGAGGTGATTATCGACTTGTTTAATACCAATGTTTAATCTTCTAGCGACACGTGTCTTCGGGGCGCTCTTATTTATTACGATATCTGTGCTAGGACCTGTTGTCTTCTGATGTTGTCCTAGTTGTACCTGATGAGTGTAACATTCGTCTAGAGAGATCTCTTTGATAGAGAAGAAGGGCAGCATCCGCGCGTGGAACTCTAGCCTTGGCGAGATTACTAGTAATTATAGATATTTATTTTTTTTTACTAACAAAAAAAAAAAGAGAGAAAGAAACGGAAACAAATTAAGGTCGGGAATTAAATTGTTTTTAATTAACACAGCTCAACATGCTAAGAGTTGGGGTTGCCGTAAAATTCACAACCAAACATTAATGTCAAGATTAAAGACGAACACACAAGAAATACAACTGCCTACTAACAAGCGAGTTCTCCAGAGAACATGAAGTCCACTACGCTTCACTTTAATCTATCGAACTAATGCAGAGAAACGGAGTTTAGCAAACTACATAGACAAAGTATCGCCAGAGCTACCCGGAGCGTGGAGGCGGCGAGAAGGGCCATATGATGATCACTGCTTAATGGCAAGAAGATTTAATGAAGGCTTATTATATATGTGCTCTGAGAGAGTCAACCCGTAAGCTAAGTCATCGGACGGTCTGTCTCTCTCTTCTGATTTCGAGGCCTGCACTAGTGGGCCAGAACCTTAATTGCTCCCGACTCTTCGCAAGGGGAAGAATCTCTGGTTTTCAGCTCGATTCCCCTCCTTTCCCTCATTTCAGTTTGGGTATGTATTTTACCAGCCTAGAATAACATTTAAGGATATGAAAACTTACTGCGTGCGAATACTTTTTTCTGTTGTTATAGAGTGATGAGCACACTAATAAATACCGAGAAGAACTTAGGTTTGGGTTACAGAGGAGCGTATATGTGGAGTCTAGCTTCAGATTTTTTAGTAAAGCTTCAATTCCTGTTGCAAACAGTCGGGCTACACCAATGCTGTATTCCAAAAGGTAAGAGCAAATAGGATACGGGAAGGAAGAGCGACAGGTTGTCATTTAGGCTGACGAAGATACTAGACTGTGGAATAGACACGTATATAACTGATCGATGGTAGAAACTTATGACATGTTTGCTATACAGTATAGGTATCTAATTCACCTAACCATAATTACTAAATTTATATTTTTTTTTTTTAAAGTGAAGGTTTGCATGACTTTTCAACCTGTCTTTGACTTATTTTATTGAGCTCAACTTATGAATTCAACGAGGTATATTTGCCTTCTGGTATGCTGCCTGATACTCTCTATAAGTAAAATTATTGCCAGGATACTGCTGGCGATGACATTATATATTAATGGGCGAGTTGCTGTTCACCAGAAAATATAAGACGTGTTGATTCATTATCTGCAAGGTTCCCAAGGAATGGTGGGCTCTTCCCGCAATGTTTGGTATATGCAAAAAAATTTTTTTTTTTTCAAAAAAAAAAAAAAAAAGCAAACGGAAACAATTAAGTCGGATTAAATTGTTTTTAATTAACAGATGCTTGGTTTGGGTCCGATTCAGAACCAACATTATGTCAGATTAGACTGAACACACAAGAAATACAACTGCCTATAACAAGGGTCTCCGAGAACATAAGTCCCACTACGCTTCACTTTAATCTATCACTTGCAGAAACGGTTTACGAAACTACTGACAATGCCAGAGCTACCGGAGGTGGAGGCGGCGAGAAGGGCCATAGATGATCACTGCTTAGGCAAGAAGATTAAGAAGGCTATTATAGCAAATGACCCTAAAGTCATCGACGGTGTCTCTCCTTCTGATTTCGAGGCTGCACTAGTGGGCAAAACCTTAATTGCTGCTCTTCGCAAGGGGAAGAATCTCTGGTTTCAGCTCGATTCCCCTCCTTTCCCTTCATTTCAGTTTGGTATGTTTTTACAGCCTAGGAATATTAAGGATATTGAAATTACTGCTGAATACTTTTTTCTGTTTTTTAGAGCAAAATAAAAGAGAGAAACTTAGGGTTTGGTTTTCAGAGCGTTTGGGCTTTAATTTTTTTAGTAAAGCTTCAATTTTGTTGCAACATGCAAAGGGAAGAGCTAATAGGATAGCGAAGGTTGTCTTTAGCTGAGTAGTACTTGTGGAATAAACGAAACTACGATGGAAAATTGACTTTTTCTGTTTACTGTATATTAATTCTTTCAGAACCATATCTAATTTTTTTTTTTTTTAAAGTGGAAGTTCAAACTTTTCACCTTTCTTTGACATTTTGAGCAACTTATGAATCAAGAGAGGTATTTCTGGTAGCCCTATTTCTTATAAGTAAAATTTATTTTTCAGGTATGGCTGGTGCTATATATATTAAGGGAGTTGCTGTTACCAAATATAAGAGGTGATTCATTATCTGCAGTTCCCAGGACTGGTGGTTCTTGCAATGTTTGTATATGCAAAAAATGTTTTTTATTTTTTAAATGTTGAAGGAAATAATATACAAGCTCAACTGAGATGTTTAAATGAATTTTACCTTCCCAGTGATGTGTTTTTGCATGGATTTAAGTAATTCAAAATGGAATGGCAACTAGTATAAACATTATTGTGTTTGGCACCAATCTTTCTGCTTGTAGCATGTTTAAGTGGCTTCTTGAAATAGGAGACTGAAGACAGAAAAGGAAAGTTTTAGGTCTCAAGGAATCAAACAAGTTATCTGAAAAGAAAACGGGGAATGGAAAATAGAGAGACCATTATTTCTGTCTTTTAAATTTTTTGCTGGTATTTGTTTGTTATTTTCTATAAAAGTAAACTGAATGTGCATACTTCTTTTATTCATTGCAAGAGCACAGGACCAAGATTGGGTTAGCTTCTTGTTCAATTAATATATTATATATTATAAGATCTTAATTTTAATTATTTGAACAAGGTTAAATCATTTATCACACTACTATTATTTTAATTAACTTCTCAATCATGTCATGTCACTAATATGACAGTGATTCTAATGGAATGGAAATTAGGGGATCATTTGACTTTAATGACTTGGAACATCTCACTTAAAATGATATAGGTTGTTTTATTATAATGTTTCCTGCTTATGGCATGATCTTCAGTTGTTAATTGTAGTAGAGTACTGATTACAGGTCTGCTGTGAATGACACTGATGAGTGGCCATCCAAATATTCAAAGCTATTTATTGAAGTAAGAATTTAATCATTTTCATGAATAATATTGTGTTTCTGTTTGATAAGTAGTCTATTATTTGTATGCGGTTCATGGGAGTGATGCCTTTTGACAGTGTAATTTAGTGTCAGAATTGGCAGGTTTATTCGCTTATGTTTAGGAGAATTACTAGGATTTTGTTATGAGCATTTTAAATTTGGTTTGATTGAATGCTTGGGAACTCATTGGATTAAATCTGAGACCCATTACATGCTAGGTTAGTGTTTCAGATATGTATTAAAATCTGCTCTTTTATAGATGAATGGTATGATGCTGTCATTTATTTTGGAAATTAATGTGCTGGATTTTAGTTTTGTAGATATGCTATATGAACATAAACCAAGAAGTGGTGTGAAATATACTTTTATCATTTGAAGTTGCTCAGCCCCTATCATTTAACCAAGATGTAATATGCAGCTAGATGATGGCCTAGAGCTTTCTTTCACTGATAAGAGGCGATTTGCTAAAGTCCGCTTGCTCAAAGATGTAACTACCTTTTGCTATTCCACATATTTCGGTGCTTATCTGACTTGGTGAACTTGTTGATTTTTTTTATTATGTTTATTTATTTTGTTTTATGTGTTGCAGCCAGCTTCTGTACCTCCAATTTCTGAGCTCGGCCCTGATGCATTATTGGAGCCAATGACAGTTGATGAATTTTATGAATCCTTAAGCAAGAAGAAGATTGCAATTAAGGCTCTTTTACTCGATCAGGTTAAAAACGCTTATTTTCTTTATCATTTCCATGATAATCAAACGAGGCGGCTGACAACTGTAGCAAAGGGTTAACAATAGACCAAAACCTTAAACTGCATAGTTTGGAATTCCTTTTCATTTGAAATTTAACCATTTGCCTGGAAGAGAAATGGCTAGAAGAGTAAGAAGAAAAAAACTCTAAATAAAAAAGTCATAACCACATTTGCATAACAAGAAGCAGTCATAATGAGATTTCTGCAGTTGGTAACTTGGGATACACGTTTCGAAGTTAAAGAACTATAGATTTTTCTGTTAAGTTCTTGTTGTAGTACATTCAAAATCCATAAAGAAGAAATTTTAATTTTCAATGCCCATTTCAAATGCCCTAAAAATATAATTTGGGGTAAGAATCTAACTTATTGTTTATGTCTACAGAGTTTTATTTCTGGTATTGGCAACTGGATTGCAGATGAAGTGCTATACCAAGTTAGTGTACTTCCATACCAATGCTAATTTTATTATTTGATCAAAGTTATAAATTCAATCTCAGCACATAATTTTGCCATCAATCTTGAGGCTTTCGATTTAGATAGATCTAGGTAAAACCTTATGCTCACTTGTTCTGCTGTTTTAACTATTATATATTATAATCAAATGAGTTCTCCTTAGGAGTTACAGGGCTTCTGAAGGATGATAGCTAGTAAAATATGTGCAAATGAAACAAAGTATCTGAAACAGATGAGCGCCTAAACCAAAATGTAAATAAAATTCACACAATTTTAGGAGGTTAAGGTGCTAGCAATAGAGTAATGAATGAGTTGATATTCCCTATCATGGCCTGTTCATTGTTACCAAAGAGCACCAGGTATGCTAGCAAACAGTTGCTTGGCTGGTTAATTGTGGAAAGTAAATCAGGCTAAAATACTATATGAGAAGTAACATCATTGCCAATAATATAATAGAGTATGCATATGCTAAACCATTATTAGATGGAGTTTTATGGTTCTGTGCAGTCCATATTTGGTTTTTATTGAGATACTTCATTTTCTACGTAAAAATCTATTCATTGTGTAAATGGCCTCTTATCTCGTTGCTATTGTCCAAGTCAAATATTAGTGTTTGATTATTATGTACTTGTTGCATTGTTGCAGGCTAGAATTCATCCTCTGCAAGTTGCTTCCAGCTTGTCCAGAGAAAATTGTGCAACATTATGCAAGTGCATCAGGGAGGTAGGAAAAAGCGCTCTACGATCCATCCAGACAATTATTGGCAGTTGTAAAATATTTATTTTGAAAACATGCAATTTTCATGGAAAAGTAGAAGACAATATCTGTAGGTTATTCAATATGCGGTTCAAGTTGATGCTGAATGCAGCCACTTTCCTATTGAATGGTTGTTTCATTTACGATGGGGCAAAAAACCTGGAAAAGTTAATGGTAAGATACTTTTGATATGAGAGATCAACTTGACAAAACAATTGTTTTCACAGGTTATTGAAAAAGCAATAGAAGTTGGGGCAGATAGTAATCAGTTTCCCAATAATTGGATTTTCCATTCTCGCGAAAAGAAGCCTGGGAAGGCTTTTGTTGATGGTTTGGCTCCTGACCTATATGATATCTCACATTGCCGTCCTCTCTTTTTCCTCTGTATACTTATTGCTTTCTGTTGTAAGAGTGGCGCAGACATGATTGTTAGATGTCAATTCTGGCATCACTCACGAGTCTGATTATATTTCCTAGAATGTTGTTTGATTGGACTGCATACTAACATTGACTTTTTTTTTCTTTTTTTTTTTTTGTTATTCAGGGAAGAAAATTGATTTTATCACTGTTGGTGGAAGGGTATGTCATTCCAAAATGTTTAGTAATTTCTTTTTATCTTATCATGAACCTTAGTATGCATAAGCACTGGGTTGGCACAAAACAAATAGCAGTTTGTTCTATGGGCTTGTATTTTTGGTTTTAGACAACAGCCTATGTACCAGAATTGCAAAAGCTGAGTGGAGGCCAAGTTGCAAAAGCAGCAGATAAACAAAAAAGACAAACTTCAAAAAGGAAAAAGGCCAAGGATGATGATGAAGGTGAAGATGCTGCAAATGGAACAGCAAGCGAGGAAGAAGATACTGCTAAAAAGGCCAAAACAAAGAGAGAACTGAAGCCTAGAGGTCATGCCAAGAAGCCTCCAGCAAAGCGGAAATCTGAGGATATCGATCATAATGATGAAGGCGAAGATGACGCAAATCAACTAGCGAGTGAGGAAGAAGCTGCTGCTGAAAAAGCTAAAACAAAGAGCGAGGTGAAGCCGAGAGCTCATGCCAAGAAGCCTCCAACAAAACTCAAGTCCAAGGCAAGTGATGATGAAGATGACAATGGTGCTGCTTCTGATGATGGTGATGATGCAGAAGACAATGTTCATGTGGAAAATCAAAAGAAGAAACCACAAAGAGTGGCCAATAAGAAGCAAACTAAAGAAAAAAAGGTGACCAACAAGAAGGTTGCCAATCAAAACAGTAAGAAGCCAAAGAAGTGACGTAGACTGCTTTTAAGATATTGGCGAAGCCGTGCCTACCCGCGGCCCATATTTTGGTAGCATGCAAAGTGGGCGTATCCAATTTTTGTAATTGTTGATAAACGACTTTTGGGTCTTTACTGGTAAGCTAGCCTTCTTGCTCATGCCTATGGCTTCTGCATGTTTGTAGTCTGTCATATGATGTGACTTGGAAGAAAAGAAGTTTCAGGGGATGTAAATTTGTAGATTCAATCCAAGTAGACTTGTGAAAGCAGAAAGTACCTCATTTTACTAAAATTCCACATTCTATGTTTAGCATCAGCTCTGAAAATTGCTGCAGCCTGTTCCTGTAACTAGGATATTAACAACTAGGGCCTCTCATTGGTAGGAGTTCCTGTCATCACCCACAACTAGAGAATTGGGAAATGGAACTTTACCAGCTGCAGGATACTTTTAGCTAATTGGCATCTTTCCCTCTTTCCTTTTCTCTTTTCCCCGCCGCCTTGAGAATACAGCGAATACAGCATAGAAGCCAAGAATTTCATGCTGGATCATAGCCACCTACATACGCTTTACGGCACAATCACTCTGGATAATGCTTCGTCCTCTCTATTACCGCGGCTGCTATCATACAATTTAATCAGCAACAAGAACTGCACATTCTTTGGGTCATCGGCAATGCAAGTAAAGAGCTCACAATATGCTGCCAGAAACGGAAGCATCTATGCACATACTAGCATAAAAGTAATCCAAGGAAATGGTTTATCCCAATTATCAATACCTTCTCATTCTCAGTCCACGTTTCTCTTATCATTAATTAAATTGCTCTATTTTAAGACGACGCACTTCTCTTTTGCATAGACTGATCTTCAAGAATCAGCACTCTCAACTTAAATTTAACTGGATATACAAACAACTTTATGTTGTAGCATATTAAGTAAAAGAATGGATGTGCATCAAACGGTTGATTTTTTTTTTTCAGCGTTAGCTTATGCACAAAATCTACAAAACATCAGCAAGTCCGATTCAAGATGCTTCCCACAGCCCTGTTCGTATATATAAAGGTGGAAAAAAAAGAACAAAGAAAAATAAAAATATATGCAGTTGTCTTCTCCTCTCTCACACCTGTGCTAAAGCTTCAGAATCCCCTTGTCTATGATCTGCATCAGATTTTTACGAACCAGAAAAGAAAGAAATGTAAGTTATCAGCCAAAAAATTTGTCCCCCAAAGTGAGCAGTTAAGTTTCTTACCTCAGTCAAACAGCTGAAAATTACCGCTGGCACTATTTCATTGTTGATTCATGTGTCGAATTTAAAAGAATACTCTCAGAGCTTCCACAATTTTCTCAGGCCTGTCCAAATCAGGTTAAATTTGGCATAAGAAAAAAGGAAAACAATAGCAAAAAATGAAAGAAAAAAAAAAAAAAAAGGAAAAGCTATGCATAGAAATCAGGTTAGCATGATTACCAGTCTTCCTGTGGCATATGGCCAGCACCTTCTATCAACTTCAATTTTACAGCATCAGGATTTCCTTTCTGAAACTCTTCTGCCACAGATTGAGGCAAATATTTGTCTGCTATTCCCCAAGCAAGAAGTATCGGTTTATCCCATCTGAAAGTACAGAATCCATTAATTTATAGTTCATGGAAAAGCAAGTCACAAAAGAATGGACGAGGTTATTATATTATAAAGAAATTCAACTAACATTGTTTAGACTCATGTGATGTGCAATCTAATAACATTTTACCTTTCAGATACGAAGCCTTCTGCAATTTGGCTTGTAATATCTCTGAAATTAATCTTTCTTGCAGCCTCAAGGAGAGCTGAAACAACAAAAGAAAAAAAAAATATGAAGAAATTAGTTTCATTTATGAATTATGCACAAACAGCTAATGAGTACAGAAGTGATTTTATTCCCTCCTTTTAGCATCACAAGTTCACAACCACTGTGATGAAAAATCGCTAGGCACTTGTGGTGATAAACAAATACAACAGCAAAAAACCACATGCATCTGATAAGTCAACAGAATATGCTTATTTTTCAGCTGTTGACTCGATGAAAAAGAAAATATATATCTCTGTAAATTTGAAAAAAGAATCAACTACAAACCGAATCCTGGTCCGCTACTCGCCAAATATGGTAATCGATACACATCAGCCTTTTCCAGTTTCAAGACATATCTGCGAAAGTATAAGTGCAGACAATAGATAAGAACTCCAGAACTTGCACAGCCAAATATCACCGATTCTTTAATATCTGAAGATGGGTCAGAGCATATCAGGATGCAAATGTGAAAAGTAAAAGGAATCCCCATCCTCTCATGGACGTGAACCCACATCAATACTAGATTAAAATTGAGATATGATTGACAAACATAAGTCCAAGAATGAAAAATGACAGAAATTGGTAAACTTATTCTTTATTGGTTGAATTAGTTATGGAACAATATTCAAGACACTTATGTACAATTGGAAACAGATGGCTATACTAAAAACCATAGGTCCAATTTGAAGTTTTAAGATATGAAAGTTACAATTTGGATACATACGGGCTACCTGCTTCAATAAAACGCTCAGCCATAATAGCATTCTGGGAGGTAAATTCTCCATAGAGAGGAATCCTGGAGAAGGATTAACTAAAATAAGTTGGTAGCAATGAAAACAAACGAAAGAGTGGATATACTATAAGTAAACCAAGAAACAAGCATCAAAACATGCCAGGCTTGCAGATAGCAAATCTAATCATGAAATTATAGAGCATCATCAGCATTTAACCAATGGAATAGAAAAATCACAGAACTTTAGCTTTTGAAATAGTCCAGGAACAGGAGATGAAACCGTCAACGGACTATTCAAAATTGCGATCTTTGATATCTTGCTCTGGTTCTTCAGTGCCCAAGTCAGTCCATATGAACCTACAAGAAATCCCTTTAGGGGAGAATATGAAAAGTGCACATTAGTTACATAATTTTGCTCCAACATTTCTAAATCATAAGTACTATGCTAATGCAGATTTAGTATGTCCTACAAATCTGTCAAGTGACTTGTATAGCTTCTATTCAGGAAAAAAAGAAAAAAAGAAAACTCATCCAAACCTGAACAACAAGAAAGAAAGGGGATTTAACGCCCAGCACATCAAGTAATCTATCGAATTCCTCATGGAACTCCTTTTCTGTGCAATAAAATTTTTTAAGTGTGCAACTTACTGCTCAAGAATAATGTTAATAATAGTATTATAATAGCATTAATTTTTAACACTAAATTAAAAAACCTGTATAATCAAAGCCATATCCTGGCTGTGGCTTGTCACTGAAACCAAATCCTATCCAGTCAGGTGCAAAGCAGTGGAAACCAGCATCCGACATCTATACAAGAAAAATTGGGGAAAAGCAACTTTCTTCATTGAAAGTAAGCAGCACTGATTTGTAGAGGAACGCTAAAGCAAGTGAAGTCACTCTTTGTACAAGATTATCAAAAGGCACTTTCCCTGGTTAGTCTACACTCCATACTATTAAGGCTAAGGAATCAAGGTTATTAAGACATAACAGAAGAAACATGCCTTCAGAAAATTGCTTTTGTACGAGGCTACAAGCATAACATGTCAAAAACTTAGTTTTCCATAAGAAATGCCTTAAACTTTTAGTCAGATCATAACACACTTAAAATTAAACCAATAAAAAAAAAAAAAAAAAAAAAAAAACATAAGAAATGCCTTAAACTTTTAGTCAGATCAATAACCACACTTAAAATTAAAACCAATAAAAAAAAAAAAAAAAAGGAAACAGGTAAAAAAAAAAAAAAAAAAAAAAAAAAAAAAAGGAAACAGGTAAAACAAACCTGAGACATGACAACTCTGTAACTAAAAGATTGAGTAGGAGCTCCATGTAAGAAAACTACTGTTCCCCGTCGGCTATCAGGTGATCCTGCATCCAAAAAAAATTACTTCCTAGACTAAAAGAAAAAAAATAATATAAGACTAAAAGAAGTAGAAGGAATAGATTTTAATGCTGCTCCAGAGAAGTTTTACCAGTTTCTCTAACAAACCATGTAAACTTCCCAGACTTTTTATAAGAACCAAATTCTTTTCCCTTGTCTTCTATCCGCTAAGAAGCAAAAACAATTCACTATCTGGTAAAGCAAAAATCAAAATTTTTTAAGAATTTCAATATGAGTAAAGAAAAAACTTGCATAGAGCATTTGGCCAACATTGCCGTCCTCAGCAGGGGACTCAGGTAGCTGGATGGCACTGCGGCTTGAAGGATTATCTGTGACAAAACCAAAAGGATTAAAAGAAGGTGAATCATCTTTGTCTTCACTATTTAAGGCATTTGCTATTATTGTTTTTGCTCTTCTTTTGGTTGCCCAGATGTCTCTCTGCTTTTTGTAGTTTATTTTGGTCGTATAGGTGGGTAGAGAAGGTGGAAGAGGAGAGAGCAGAGCCAAAGCCATTTGGTCCTCAACTGCTTGCTTTCTGTTCTTCTGTGGAGGAAGATCGATTTTACTTAAAAAAACGTACACTTGTCAAGTTTCTGTGGTGGTATCTTTGGAAGGCCTTCTGTGTTTTATGGGGGTTTCGTGGTTCCACGCGCTTTCTCGTTGGATCAGGCAGATTCTATCGGACTCAGTAGGAATAACATCAAAAATATCATAAAATCCTTTCAACCTGGAATCTCACGAGGGTAAAAATGCAACGTCAACGTGAGCCATTTTTTTTCTCTTAAAGAACAGGTATCTTGAGAAGAATAATGATAATTGCAGCCCAGAGAGAAAGGCAGTATTTGCTTCCAGTTTCAAAGTACCAAGAATTTTCCAGTACCTAGTGAACTGCTCTAGCAAACACTTGGGTTCAATAAAGATTTCCCAACATAAGACAGAGTAGTCTATCACAGACAAATCCCATCAAAATCTTGAATCAGAAAATAGGTCCAACTGAGCTCATCAAACGATTACAATCACATGACAGCATAAAGTGAAGGTATGAATTCACAGTCCAACCCCAAATTGTAACAAGCAATTATTGTATTTAAGAACAGAGCAGAATTGACCACTCATCGGCCATTTGAACAACTAAAGAAAAACTTACATAAACCACTCAAAAGTTCCAAACAGAAAGTTCAGGAGGATTCAAGATTATTTATTTAAAGCCATTAAACATAGCTAGCAGGACCAAATTGGAACCACCATAACTAACGACCACAACAACTCAGAAACCACCACGAAGGCGCAGGACAAGGTGCAAGGTAGACTCCTTCTGGATATTGTAATCGGCAAGGGTCCTCCCATCCTCAAGCTGCTTCCCAGCAAAAATCAATCTCTGCTGATCAGGTGGGATGCCTTCCTTGTCTTGGATTTTAGCCTTAACATTATCAATAGTGTCAGAACTCTCAACCTCCAAGGTAATGGTCTTGCCAGTAAGGGTCTTCACAAAGATCTGCATGCCACCACGAAGACGTAGAACCAAGTGAAGGGTGGATTCTTTCTG
This sequence comes from Jatropha curcas, assembly GCF_014843425.1. The sequence continues at coordinate 23,852,914 of NW_023590789.1, forward strand.
GATGTTGTAGTCTGCAAGGGTGCGTCCATCTTCAAGCTGCTTTCCAGCAAAAATCAACCTCTGCTGATCTGGTGGGATGCCCTCCTTGTCCTGTATCTTGGCCTTCACATTGTCAATAGTATCAGAGCTTTCAACTTCCAACGTGATTGTCTTCCCTGTCAGAGTCTTCACAAATATCTGCATGCCACCGCGAAGACGAAGGACCAAATGGAGGGTGGACTCCTTCTGGATGTTGTAGTCAGCAAGGGTGCGGCCATCCTCCAGTTGCTTACCAGCAAAGATCAGCCTCTGCTGGTCTGGCGGGATCCCCTCTTTGTCCTGAATTTTTGCCTTGACATTATCAATGGTGTCTGAGCTTTCGACTTCCAATGTGATAGTCTTGCCAGTGAGGGTCTTCACGAAGATTTGCATGCCACCACGAAGACGAAGGACCAAGTGCAGGGTGGATTCCTTCTGGATGTTGTAGTCTGCAAGGGTGCGCCCATCTTCCAGCTGCTTGCCAGCAAAAATCAACCTCTGCTGGTCAGGTGGGATGCCCTCCTTGTCCTGGATCTTGGCCTTCACATTGTCTATTGTGTCAGAACTTTCAACTTCCAGGGTGATTGTCTTCCCTGTCAGAGTCTTCACAAATATCTGCATGCCACCACGAAGACGAAGTACCAAATGGAGGGTGGACTCCTTCTGGATGTTGTAGTCAGCAAGGGTGCGGCCATCCTCCAGTTGCTTACCAGCAAAGATCAGCCTCTGCTGGTCTGGTGGGATCCCCTCTTTGTCCTGAATCTTTGCCTTGACATTATCAATGGTGTCTGAGCTTTCAACTTCCAATGTGATAGTCTTGCCAGTGAGGGTCTTCACGAAGATTTGCATGCCACCACGAAGACGAAGGACCAAGTGCAGGGTGGATTCCTTCTGGATGTTGTAGTCTGCAAGGGTGCGCCCATCTTCCAGCTGCTTTCCAGCGAAGATCAACCTCTGCTGGTCTGGTGGGATTCCTTCTTTGTCCTGGATCTTGGCCTTGACATTGTCAATGGTGTCAGAGCTCTCAACCTCAAGGGTGATGGTCTTTCCAGTGAGAGTTTTCACAAAGATTTGCATGCCTCCACGAAGGCGAAGCACCAAGTGGAGAGTGGACTCCTTCTGAATATTGTAGTCAGCAAGAGTGCGCCCATCCTCAAGCTGCTTACCAGCGAAAATCAGCCTCTGCTGGTCAGGTGGGATCCCCTCTTTGTCCTGAATTTTTGCCTTAACATTGTCAATGGTGTCTGAGCTTTCCACCTCAAGGGTGATTGTCTTGCCAGTGAGGGTTTTGACGAAGATCTGCATCTGATTTGCAGAAAGAGAAATGAGTGATAATATGAAACTAACAATAACTTGGACGTACAAATCCGCAAGAACAGGGTTTTCAAATAAGCTTGCTATCAATAAAAAATTTACCAATAAATCCAGTTCTCGCATACCATAATAATTTTCAAAATATATCTAAAAGGTTAAGTAACATTAAAGGCCCAAACATTACCATAACAATCAACTAAACATTAGATTCTAACATAAAATTGTTCAGTTAAAAATAGCGTGTCCATTCAACAAAAGTGCATATACCCACAAATCCGGAAGACCAACTTGTGACGGTTCATGTAAAATCTAAACATACAACAGTTACTAAGTTCCTTCAGAAGAGAAAACATAATAGACCCACTAACATAATTTGCACAGAAAAATCAACTAAAACAATTGCCAGAAAACAAAAGAGCAAACCATTGAACTAGCTGAAAGTTTTCAAGCAAATTAACAAAGACAGGTTTTGCAAGGTCAATGCTACAAAATAAAACTGGAAAAAAGTCAAAGATATACCAATAACTAGCTTCCTCACACCATAATTTATTCTTCCAGTTTAATTCAATTTATTATCCCATCGATTCCAAAGAAAATAACCATGAATCCAAAATCTCAAAGATCAAAAGGATTACTTAGGGATAAAACAAATTAAGGTTTAATAAACAAAGATCTGCTGAAAATCACAAAGCATGAATACAGAATCACCTTCTAGGAAAACAAAATAAAAGAAAACATCAATTTCTATTCCCTAGTTTGCGATCTACCCTTTCCACATTCAATAGATCTTCAAAACACAAACACAAGATATGCCTACCAGACAGGCAGAGAAACAGATCTACCATATAGAAATCAAGAACTCTCAGATAATCAGATAATCCAACACTCAGGTATTATCAACCGCTGAATCGAAATAATAATAATAATAATAATAATAATACAAGTAAAAGAAAATCATGGAGAGATAAATCGGAAAAGGAAAAGAATAGAGAGAATTACCTTGAGAGTTGAGAGAGATTGATGAAGTTTTAGATCTGAAATTTCAATTGTTAGGTTACGATAGGAAATTGAAGGACGCCCTCTACGACCCTACTTATATAGCGGCCTATACTAATTGAAATGACGAAATTGTCCAATAACTTATTTTGAGAGGAAGAAGACTAGGGCGGCTTTTCTCATATGACCCACACGCCAAAAAGTGGTTCTTTTCGTGAGTTGTGCAAGTTGCTGTAAATAAACAATAAAACAAAGTTCAATAATAATAAATATATATATTTTTTATTTATTTATCTTATTTAATAGACTAGACTTTTATTTTAAACATTTTATTAAAAAATAAGAAAGTTAAATTTTGATAACTAATTTATTGGTAGTGACCGATTCATTGAATATGTAGTTTTTATTCAATGGACTGATGATTTATAAGGATGAAATTTAATCAGACCTTAATTAATTTCTAAAATTAAATTTTATATATTTATTTAATTTGATATATTAGAAAATTGGAAATGAAGGCCTACTATTTTTTGTTAAAGCAATTTTGCATCTTTTAGCGGTTGCCTCAAAGGCTATGATAAGATAAGGGAAATAAAATAAATGTAAAGAAATGAATAAAATATATCAATAAGAAAATGAAAGAAGAGTGAAATTTACACAATAAAATGTATAACATGTTGTTATTATTATAAGATGGGAAAATTATTATTTCGTCCCTGATGTTTTACATAATTATTTAAGTAGTCCTCGACATTTATACATATATTTATAACATCCCTGATATTTGCCATCGTCATATTAATTGGTCCTTCAGTCAAAAAAATACATTTTTTCAGTTAATTTTGAGAAGAAAAGACGAAATTATCCTTTGAAAAAATAATTATTTCGTCCCTGAGGTTTGCCATAATTATTAAATTATCCTTTGAAAATAATTATTTCGTCCCTGAGGTTTGCCCATAATTTATTATAGTCCCCTACATTTATATATTATTTATAAACGTCCCTCTTGCGAATTTACTTTCGTCCCATATTATTTGGTCTTTCCATAAAAAATACACTTTTTCCAATTATTTTGAGTGAAAAATACGAAAAATTATCATTTATGAAGTTTTTCATTGACATTAATTCATTAATCTTTTTTCCTCTAAAATACCTTAAAATCACATTTTCAAAACCATCTTTTCTCAACCCAACGCGGTCTTTCATTGCACCGCCACCGTATCAATGACTATTCATCTCTATAAAACAGAGTCACCACCAAAAACTAAAACCCAACATACCAAACTCCAAATCAAGCCATCATCCACCAGCCATCATCACCCTTCATCCATTTATCTCTCTCTCTCATTGATTAGAGGATTTAGGTTAGTTTGGTTATTCTATTAAAAATTAACAGTAAAAAGTGTGTTATTTGAACGGAAGGACCAAGTAATATGACTTAAGTAATCTCAGGGACGTTATAAATATTTTCCCTTTTAGTTTTGTTGGTGATCTGGTTATGGAGATAATACTTGACAGAGACACGGTGGTGGCAATGAAAACTGCGTTGGGTCGAGGAAGATGGTGAAAATTTGAGTTTCAGGTATTTTAGAGGAAAAGGATTGACAATAGAGGAAAAGGATTGACAATAATGTCAATGAAAACTTATAAAGGATAATTTCGTCTTTTCCGCTCAAAATTAATGGAAAAAGTGTATTTTTTTTATGAAATGAGCAATTAATATGACGGAAGTAAACCTCAGAGACGTTATAAATATTTGTATAAATGTAGAGGACTACTTAATAATTATGACAAACCCCAGGGACGAAATAATTATTTTTTTAAAGGATAATTTCGTCTTTTCTTCTCAAAATTAACAGAAAAAGTGTATTTTTTTTACGGAGACCAATTAATATGACGGTGGCAAACCTCAGGGATGTTATAAATATATGTATAAATGTTGAAGACTACTTAAATAATTATGTAAAACCTCATGGACGAAATAATAATTTTTCCTTATAAGATAAGATATTGTTATTATATTTTCATATTAGAATTCATACAATATGTAAATATTTATTTGTTATAGATGTTTTTTTAGGATTTCTTTGTTATAGCTATTGAATAAATCTCTAGTTGTTTGGCTATGAGATTATTCTCCATTAGTAATTGGAAAATTAAATTAATTGATAGTAAGATAAATAATTAAATATGATCAATAAATTCTTTTGATTATGTTTCGGGAGATATAATATAATCTCTATATTATTCATATTGATTTAAATTTATTAATGAAATTATAATATATTATATTAAAAAAATAAATTATTATTTTACCTATCATACGATATTTTTTTGTCTTTTTGATTAGTTTCCATCACCTCTCAGATCGGAACAGCAAACCGTTCAAACCAGTAACCCACTCCCTTACGACAGGCCCAACTGATGAAATTATAATATATTATATTAAAAAAATAAATTATTATTTTACCTATCATACGATATTTTTTTGTCTTTTTGATTAGTTTCCATCACCTCTCAGATCGGAACAGCAAACCGTTCAAACCAGTAACCCACTCCCTTACGACAGGCCCAACTGTCCCTCTTTGGATCTAACCGAATGAACCGAACCAACATGTTTTCTTCGCTTTGGAATCCAAAACCAACTAAAAGCTTAAGGCCTTTCTAGATTACGGGAGATTTTTTCTTTTCTTTTTTTTTTTTTAATACATAATTATTGAATATTACCTGATCACATCACCGTTATTCGGATTTGTCGAAGCGGCCGGCGAATTTCATGGCGGTACTCCTTTCAACCAAAGGCGGCTACCTCAAGCTCTAAAACGGGAGGAAATTGCTGGAGGATGGCGATGATTGAGGTTAGTATTATAGCTTGTTAGATTTTCTTTCCTTAACAATGTCAATAAATTTCACAATTACGTTTCCATTTTGATTAGGGATCTTTGTTCTTTTTCTGTTATACGGTTTTTGTTGTGTATTTATTTCCAAGTGTTCGGGAAAGTTGGTGACTCTAAGCTTGTAATTGTTATGGTTTGTTAGATGAACTGGGTTTTTAGTTTATTAAAGCAGTTTTAGTACCTGCGTTGATGCCTTATAGATGCAAATTCAGTCTTAAGTGAGGGTTTATGTAGGGAATTAAGTTAGTTAGTGCAGCCATGGAAGGAGGGATTCTAGACTTTAGATATTGAGAATTAAATGACTGCAAAGGACTTTGAAGGTTGTTGCTCGCTACTCTTGCCAACACTGTTATATCTTTCATTTTGCATTTCAGATAGAAGAAGGGTCTCAGAACAGTGAACAACTGCTCGAGGAGGAAGGCGATGATCTTGAGTTTGATAGCAATAGTCTAGAGATCGAGGGAAATGACCTTGAAATTGAGGGCAACGACCTTGAGATTGACGGCAACGGCATTGAGATTGAGGGCAATGGTCTTGAGATTGAAGATAACAACCTTGAGATAGAAAGCCATGAGCTTGAAACTGGAGGCAATGATGTTGAAAGTAATTGTGACCAAGTTCTTCATATTGAAGATCATGGCCAAGATAACTACAGAGGCAATACACCGGCAGTGGATGGGCAAAATGGTGAATCTCAAGGAAATGAGTATCCCCCTCCTGTTGTGGGGATGGAGTTTGAATCGTATGATGATGCTTACAATTATTATAACTGTTATGCGAAGGAATTGGGATTTGCCATCAGGGTCAAATCATCATGGACAAAACGTAACAGCAAAGAGAAACGCGGTGCGGTTCTTTGCTGCAATTGTGAGGGTTTTAAGACAATGAAAGAAGCAAACAGCCGTAGGAAGGAAACAAGAACCGGTTGTCTAGCAATGATAAGGTTGAGATTAGTGGAATCTAATAGGTGGAGGGTGGATGAAGTCAAGCTTGAACACAACCACTCATTTGATCCTGAGAGAGCACAAAATTCTAAGTCACACAAGAAGATGGATGCTGGGTCTAAAAGAAAGGTAGAGCCGACTGTTGATGTGGAGGTACGGACTATCAAATTATATCGGACAGCTGCTGTAGATTCATTTGGTTATGGAAGCCCAAACTCTAATGAAGGAGAAAATAGCCACTATGTTGACAGGTCGAAGCGTTTGAAGCTTCAAAAAGGAGATGCGAAGATCATTTTTAATTATTTTTCTCAAGCTCAACTGATAAATCCAAACTTTTTCTACTTGATGGATCTCAGCGATGAGGGGTTCTTGAAAAATGTTTTCTGGATTGATTCAAGGTCGAGGGCTGCATATGCCTACTTTGGTGATGTTGTTATATTTGACACCACATGCTTGTCAAACAAATATGAAATTCCGCTATTCACATTTGTTGGAGTGAATCACCATGGGCAGCCTATTCCGCTTGGTTATGGTTTGTTGGCGGACGAAACATTTGAAACATATATTTGGCTATTCAGGGCATGGCTTACATGTGTCTTAGGGCGACCTCCTCAAACCGTCATTACTGACCATTGCAAGGTCATGCAAAGTGCAATTGCAGAGGTGTTTCCTAGGGCTCACCATCGTCTTTGTTTGTCACGTGTTGCACAAAGGATTTCTCAGAGTTTGGGAGAATTGCAGGATTATGAAACCTTTCAGATGGTGTTCAATACAACTGTCTACAACACTCTAAAGGTGGATGAATTTGAAATGGCTTGGGAAGGTATGATCCAGCAATTTGGAATCGCAAATCATGAGTGGCTTCGAAGTTTGTATGAAGATCGAGAACGGTGGGCTCCAGTTTATTCCAAAGACTCTTTTTATGCTGGAATGGGCACTTTCGAAAGAGGTGAGTCCATGATCCAGTTTTTTGATGGTTATGTGCACCATCAAACTTCTTTAAGAGAGTTTTTGGACATGTATGGATTAGTTTTACAGAAGAAACATCACAAGGAAGCTCTTGATGATGTTGAGTCGAGAGATTCAAGCTCCATGTTGAGAACAAGTAGCTATTACGAGTTACAGCTATCTAAAGTGTACACAAACGAAATATTTAGGAAATTCCAAGATGAGGTGGTGATGATGTCCTCCTGTTTTAGCATCACACAAGTTCATGCCAATGGTTCAGTAGTTACATATATGATCAAAGAACGAGAATGTGAGGAAAATCTCAGCAACAATCGAACTTTTGAGGTATTGTATGATAAATCAGGAGCAGAAGTCCGGTGCATATGTGGTTGTTTCAACTTCAAAGGTTACTTGTGCCGGCATGCCCTTTGCATTTTGCACTACAATGGGGTGGAAGAAATACCTTACCAGTATATTTTGGCACGATGGAGGAAGGATTTTAAGCGCCTATATGTACCGGATCTTGGATCCAACAGTGTTGATATCGGTAATCCAGTTCAGTGGTTTGATCATTTGTACAAACGAGCAATGCAAGTTGTTGAGGAAGGGATGATTTCTCAAGACCATTATATGGTTGCTTGGCAAGCATTTAAAGAATCTTTGAATAAGGTCCGTCTTGTAGCAGACAAGCATGTATTGATTGATCATTAATGAAATTTTGATTCTTTGTAAAATGGATGTTTTCCTTGCTTCTTTTTGTGCATCAGTATCTTATTTGCATACTGGAAAAAGAAAAATCAGTCTTATTAGCTTTTCGTCGTCCCATATTAAGGGCATATGCCTAGGAAGAAAAGAAAACAGAAAAGTAGTCTATAGGGCTTTTAATTCTAATCATTTTATTTCTTCTGTACTAAAATATAAGTTGTTTATTCTAATAATTCTAATAAATATAAGTGATTTATTAACAAAAATATAAAAATATATTGATCTGTATGTCATATTTATATAAAAAAATATAAGTCATTTAAGGTTTTTACGTAAAGATTGATAAAGGAAGCAACCAATTCTTCTAGATTATAACAAATTCAAGAGTAAATTGATTAAATTGTCCTTTATCTCAAAATTAATAATTGCTTGTACAATATTTATTATATTTAGTGTGAAGAAGGATAACATTGAAAAACCATCATTTATTACTTTTTATGAAATACACAACATGATTTATATTTTGGGACAAAATAATAAATAAAAAACGATGTATATTTTGAGACAAATGGATTACCTTGTACAGAGAAGTCTCAAAAAAAACTACTATTCAAATATCCTGGGAAAAATGAATTATTAATTTTTATCTTTGAAAATTCTTGCTACATGACGCAAAGTCTCACGAAGAATAACGCAAAGTCTCGAGAAGCATGATTTAGTGAAACGACATCGTTCATAGTTTTCCAGGAGGAACCATCCAACGGTCCTTGCTGATCTTACTTTGACGTAGCGAAATCAAGCCGTTAAATGCACAGCACTCTAGCAAAACTAACCGGACGCGACCATTTCCCTGGAAACTCTAACCTCACCCGTCGAGCTCTCTCGCTTTCTGCAACAAGCAGAAAAAAATAAAAAAAATAAAAAAGGCCTGTAAAAATCAAGGTCGCCACCGGAATCGTCCGAGTCGCCGGATCTTCGCCGCCGAATTCAAAGTTATCCACTGTGAGTGCTTTCAGCATCTCACGTACCCACCGTTGCTTTTCAATTCTAGTATTTCTTTTATTGTTTCAGTATTTGTTCCTCAGATTAAAGTTTCTGTTTGTTTCCTGTTTCTAGCAATCCTGAATTGGTTTCAACTTTAGATGCAATAAGTTCCATTCTCAAATTTTGAATATGGTAAATTTGTGGTTAAATTGTTATTTTATAACATAAATACAGGGCCATTTTGATGCTTAGAGAGCTCTATTCTATAGGAGGAGGACTAACAGTGATTATAATCAAGTGAAATGTTCTATTTCCTTATTCCTTTTCTTGTTTAGATTGGTTTTAGGGTTGTAGCTTTCCTTTGCTAGTCTCACTATACTTACTTTTTTTAAAATAAGAAATTAGAACATAAATATGATACAAATTGTTAATGAATCTTTATAGTGAGATTTTATTGGAGAGACAGTAAAATTGCCTAAAAGCGTCATTCTTACAAAGTGTGTGAAATGCTGCTTGTTGAAGTCATTTGTGAATCATCTAGTGTAAGTAGTTGCTGGAGGAGGTGAATCAGATTGCACCAATGAGGCAATAGTCAAGGAAACTAATTTGCAATCAAATAGTATTTTATTGGTTATAGAATCAAGCAAAGTAAGATTTATTTAAGTGAGTGGAACTTCAATGTGTTTCAAGCTTTGTACTGCGTTCAAGTTTGGTGGAATCGGCTATTAGCAATCTGGAAAGCATCTGAAAATGCATGAAACTGTAGATACATCAGTAGCTGTTGGTTTTTTTTGTGGATCAGTTAGTAATGGTTTACTTATTCAACTTTTTAAAATTAGATCATTAAGATGTTCTTGAACTGACATGTATTTCGTCATTTTCTTTCCTCTCTCCAGGTTGATCATTTCTAAGTTGAATGGAAATAAGTTTTGTTCTCTAGCTATAAGATCCCCAATTCTGGAAAATTTTGGGAGATTCTTCAAGATTTAGACTTTCAGGACCCTCAGGATTGGGAGGTCAGAGACAGGTACTTATATGCTGTTCATAAAGAATGCATGAATTCTTCATTTCTTTCTAGAGCATCATACAATTGACCTTTTCGTTTCTATCCATATAGTTAGATAATCAAGAGTGGTTTAGAACTTCAAGTAAAAAATTGTGGAAGTTGGGTGATAGTAGTGGATAATGATAATCAAAATAGTCATCAAATTGGAATACATGTTTCTATGATAGTCTTATTTAGAACTCTTAAATTTTTCTATGGGAAGTGGTGGTTAGGTGCTGGTTAATTTATTGATAATAGACCCTCAACAGGATGGCCATTAGTCTTACTGCCAGCGGTGGAGATTTGTTTCATACTTAAATGTTTCATCTCTTTATTTTTGTTGTTGTATAGCATACTTCTGATATAAGTGAGTGATTTTGTTTTACAGATGGCAGAAGCCCCTTGCAGCATTGATCAACTACCTGATGGTGAGTTGATCAAGAGTCAGAAAGAAAAGGATGGTGAGATAACTGAGTTACATGGGGAAAATGGCGTGCATGAAGAGAAAAAAGAATTTGTTCCACCTGCTGTTGGCATGGAGTTTGAGTCTTATGATGATGCTTATAATTATTACAATTGCTATGCTAAGGAAGTGGGATTTCGTGTTAGAGTTAAGAATTCATGGTTCAAGCGAAACAGTAGAGAGAAGTATGGCGCAGTCCTTTGTTGCAGTAGCCAGGGTTTCAAACGAATTAAAGATGTGAATCGTTTGAGAAAGGAAACAAGAACAGGTTGTCCGGCAATGATAAGGATGAGGCTGGTGGACTCCAAGAGGTGGAGGGTGTTAGAGGTTATGCTCGAACACAATCACCTATTAGGTACTAAGATATATAAATCTGTTAAGAAGATGGGAACTGGAAACAAAAGGAAGTCACAGTCAAGTTCAGATGCAGAAGTACGAACAATCAAGTTGTACCGGGCGCTCGTAATAGATGCAGGGGGTAATGGGAACTCAAGTTCAAATGCAAGAGAAGTTGGGAGCTTTTCTGAAGTTCCCCATCAACTGAATCTTAAAAGGGGTGATGCACAAGCTATTTATAACTACCTTTGTCGTATGCAGTTGACTAATCCAAACTTCTTTTATTTGATGGATCTCAATGATGAAGGGCACCTGCGAAATGTGTTCTGGGTTGATGCTAGGTCAAGGGCTGCACGTGGTTACTTTAGTGATGTCATTTATATCGACAACACTTACTTGTCAAGCAAATATGAGATACCACTTGTGGCATTTGTTGGAGTAAATCACCATGGCCAGTCTGTTTTATTGGGTTGCGGCCTGCTTGCAGGTGAGACAACAGAGTCTTATATTTGGTTATTCAAAACATGGCTTACATGTCTCTCAGCATGCACTCCCCAAACAATTATTACGGACAGGTGTAAAGTTCTGCAGAATGCAATTGCAGAGATATTTCCAAGATCTCACCATCGTTTTGGTTTGTCACATATCATGAGAAGGGTTCCAGAAAAATTGGGAGGATTGCGTAACTATGATGCAATCAGAAAGGCTTTGATTAAAACAGTTTATGAAACTTTGAAAGTAATTGAATTTGAAGCAGCATGGGGATTTATGATCCAGCGATTTGGAGTTGTTGATCATGAATGGCTTCGATCACTATATGAAGATCGAGTTTGGTGGGCCCCAGTTTATTTAAAGGACACAATCTTTGCTGGATTGTCTTCTGCCCAGCCTGGTGAGGCATTGAATCCATTTTTTGATAAATATGTGCATAAACAAACTCCTTTGAAAGAATTTCTGGATAAATATGAATTAGCTCTCCAAAAAAAGCACAAGGAAGAAACTCTTGCAGATATCGAGTCTAGAAGCTCCGGCCCACCATTGAAAACCAGATGTTCTTTTGAGTTGCAGCTGTCAAAAGTGTACACTAGGGAAATATTTAAGAAGTTCCAATTTGAGGTGGAAGAAATGTATTCTTGTTTTAGCACTACACAGATACATGTTGATGGACCAATTATAATATTTTTGGTCAAGGAACGTGTAATGGGCGAAGGAAATCGAAGGGAAATTAGAGATTATGAAGTCCTGTATAACAGAAGTGCAGGAGAGGTTCGATGCATTTGCAGCTGCTTCAACTTCTATGGATATTTATGTCGTCATGCTTTGTGTGTGCTTAACTTTAATGGAGTAGAAGAAGTCCCTTCAAAATATATTTTGTCGCGGTGGAAAAAGGATTACAAGCGCTTGTACATTCCAGATCACAGCTCCAATAGAGTCAATGTTACTGATCGTGTTCAATGGTTTAATCAGTTGTACAGAAGTGCTTTGCAAGTTGTAGAGGAAGGAGTGATTTCTTTAGATCACTATAGTGTTGCATTGCAAGCATTTGAAGAATCATTGAACAGGGTTCATGAGGTAGAAGAAAAGCAAGAATAGTTTTACAATGTAAAGGGTGCTAGGTTTATTGTAAATATACTAGCAGTCTTGTGCTTTTAAATGTCAAAAATTGGAATTTAGGGGTGTTAGGAAAGAAAATTTCTAGATTACAATTTCTAGATTATTTTTATCCATATAAATATTGAATTGGATCTATATAGTTTTTTCATTTTTATATGAGTTTCCTTTAATATATCAAATGCCTAAAGAAAAGGATTGATTTTCCTTTTTATTTATTTCATATTGTTGTCCATTTTTTAAAGAAGTGGATAACTTATTTTTCCATTTTTGTTGTTCCAAGATTAGTGTCTTTAATAATAATGCAATTACCAATTGGAAAAATTACCTAAATCAGTCCAATAACAATGAAAAAACCTGCGTAACACTTTTTAAAGAATTTTTAATTGTTATTTGGTTTATAAGTGTAGTCATGGATCTAGTATAAATGAGTTAGTTTTTTCCGATAACAATATATATTAATAAAATATCAGCTTTTTCTGTTTTTTTGAAGGTAATCATCTTTTTCTTTAAAAAATGAAATAAACTAGTATATACAAACAATTTTATAAATATGCTCCTCTCGGCCAACTTTGAAATTATCCTTAAAATAGCATATGCTAGTGTAAAATGAAATGAAATTTAGAAAATCATCATTTGAATTTTAGAAACATTCAATTTGTTGGCTCGAACCTAAATTCATATAAAGTTGCTGTTGCCGGCACATGATTCTTAATGCACCAGAAAAATGTGATAGTAGAAGGGGTCAATATAGGAAATATAAAGACTTATTGGGTTTTATTACAAAAAAAGCAAAGAAAAAGAGAAGGAAAGAAAATGCTCCCTGTATTCATGTTTCCCTCAAGGAAGCTCCGATTAACTCCGGCTGTCTTCCAGTGAGATTGGCGTTCTCTTGAATCAACTGAATCAACAGTCTTGAATTTCCAATATCAATAATTTTTTAGGTAAGTCACTCATTTTATTTTTCCAAGAAGTCTTTAAATTTTTACCTTTCTCACTAACACTTTTTTTTTTCCACAATGATTTCTTCTTCTTCTTCTTCTTCTTCTTCTTTTCAATTATATGTCATGCTTAACAATATGCTGATAATCTGAATTTGGATTTTTGGTTTAATTTGCAAAGGTTCTGTGTTCAATTTGTTGTGTCTGTCTTATAAACCATGCTGGATAATACGGAGCAGATCAAACTTCCTTTCTACTTAGCTTAGCCAAATGTTATCCTTTTATGTCGCTGTAGTGCATCACCAAATATGTTATTTGACTGATTTATATAGGGTTTCTGTTGATTCAAGGCTTTCAAATGCAGGATTGAAACTTACTGTTACTTGTGATATTTGATAATTTGGAGTGCTTTAATAATATGTTTGGTTAGTGAACAGCAATACACCTTTATTGGACCTTCGGATAGTATAGCAGAGGGTACTTCATTTCCTTCCGAAAAGGTTGTGTCTTGTGGGTTCCTTTGTGCACACAGGCAGCCGTTGTTATCTTTGATCAGAAGTGGGAAATTGTGATATATCTAATATTAAAGGTAGATTTAGCAGGGATTTTTCTATAAATATTATTTGGATGCTTTTTACCTTTCCTATTTTTTGGTATTTTGTTCAAGTGGCATTACTGATAAATTTCCTTGCCAATATTATGTTCCAATTTTCTGGAAGCTTATTGTTTGTCACATCATTCCAGGTGTTTTGCAGATGGATGAAGTGTCCCTCAACACTGAGCCAGTAGGTGAGGATGATGCAGATGAATTTGAGATTGAAGGAGATTGTGCAATGGCAGAATATGTTGGTCAAACTGGTGTAATCCAGGGGGAAAATCCTCTGCCTCCTTCTGTTGGAATGGAATTCGAGTCCTACGAGGATGTATATTACTTCTACAATTGCTATGCCAAGGAACAGGGATTTGGGGTTAGAGTAAGCAATACATGGTATAGAAAGAGTAAAGAAAGATACAGAGGAAAGCTTAGCTGTAGTAGTGCAGGTTTCAAAAAGAAAAGTGAAGCGAACCGGCCAAGACCTGAAACAAGAACTGGGTGTCCAGCAATGGTCAAATTTAGGTTGATGGAAAACAAAAGGTGGAGAATTATTGAAGTTGAGCTGGAGCACAATCACTTAATTAGCCCAGCAAGTGGAAAGTTCTACAAATCACATAAGCTAATAGGTGCTGGAACTAAAAGGACATTGCAATTAGATGCTTCTGACGAAGTGCAGAAAATTAGGCTGTATCGCACTGTGATTGTAGATGCTGAGGGCAATGAAGGTGTAGATGATGATGAAGGACAGTGTGGAAATCCTCCCCACTCCAGTCAGTTGAAGCTTAAAGAGGGAGATGCCCTGGCGATTCAGAATTTTTTTTGCCGCCTGCAGTTGACGGACCCCAACTTCTTTTATGTGGTGGATCTTAATGAAAAAGGATGTATGAGGAATTTGTTCTGGGCTGATGCAAAGTCTAGGGTTTCATATGGCTATTTTGGTGATGTCATTGTAATTGACATTACATGCTTGAAAGATGAACTTGAAGTACCATTGGTTTCATTTATTGGAGTAAATCACCATGCGCAGTCCATACTATTGGGTTGTGGTTTACTTGCTGGTGAAACTACTGAATCATATATTTGGTTGTTGAGAGCATGGCTTACATGTATGTTAGGACGTCCTCCACAAACTGTCATCACTGACCAGTGCATAAATTTGCAAACTGCAGTTGCTGATGTTTTCCCAAGGGCTTCCCATTGCCTTCATTTGTCTCGTATCATGCAAGGTATTCCGAAGATTCTTGGAGATTTATTTGAATTTGAAGCAATTAAAGAAGCATTGAATAAAACAGTTTATGACTTCCTAAGGCCCGAGGAATTTGAAGCAGCTTGGGAGCAGATGATCCAACATCATGGAATCAGGGACCATAAATGGATTCAAACTTTATATGAAGATAGGAAAAGGTGGGCTCCAGCTTATGTGAAAGAAACATTTTTGGCAGGCTTATTTCCAGTCCGGCAAAATGAGATTGTGCCTTCAATTTTTGAAGGGTATCTGGATAAACATACTTCTATTAAAGAATTTTTGAACAAATATGATCAAGCTTTACAGATGAATCATCAACTTGAAGCCTTGGCAGATATGGATTCAAGGAATTCAAGCTTTATTTTAAAATCTAGATGTTATTTTGAGCTGCAACTCTCGAAATTGTACACAAATGAAATACTAAAGAGGTTCGAAAAGGAGGTGGAGGGCATGTATGCTTGTTTCAGCACAAGACAGGTAAGTGTTGATGGACCATTAATAACATATATAGTCAAAGAACAAGTTGAGATTGAGGGCAACTGTCAAGAGACAAGCGACTTTGAGGTAATGTACAATGCATCAGAAATGGACATCCTTTGTGTTTGTGGTTTGTTCAACTTCAGAGGATATTTATGCAGGCACGCTCTAAGTATCCTCAACCAAAATGGTTTGGAGGAGATCCCACCGCAATACATTCTTACACGATGGAGAAAAGACGTGAAGCGATCATATGTTCTTGATCACAGATTTGGTGGTGGTATTGATACTAATAACCCAGTTCACAGGTATGACCATTTGTATAAATGCATTGTGCGGGTTGTAGAGGAAGGAAAGAAATCACAAGATCACTACAAAATTACAGTGCAAGCTTTGGGTGAGATATTGAACAAGTTTCATCTTTCAGAAAACTAGCCATGTATTAGCTAGGGAAGCTTAATTTTGTGGAACTAGAAGTTAGAGAAATATATGTTGTTGGTTTTATATGTTCACGTAAATTACTAATTGTATTGTTTTGCTTCTTTAAGAAAACATGTACAGTGGATACCAATTTGAAATCTTTGGTCCATTGGTAAATGAATTTTCTAATTGATCCCTAGTTTTCGATTCTGGATCCGCCACTATATATGGACGAATTTATGCAGTGGACGAACTTTTAAGCCTTATATTTTGATAGTTGAATTCAAGAGTTCTAACTATGCACATTTTCTACAGGGCAAATCCATTTTTAATGAAAAAAAGAATAATTTTGGGGTCAAAATTTAGGGAAAAAAAATGAAAAAATGGAAATGGTGTTATCGGGAAAAGAAAACGCGGTAACGGTAAAGAAGGAAAATTTCTCCACGGTGAAAGAAGTTAAGTTACAAGTTTAGCCTTCCCGTCTCGTCCCGTTTCCTGGTAATAAACCCTCTTTGCTCTTTGCAATTTCCCTCCATTTCGCGCATTCAACAGCTCTGTGGCGCCATCTTCAAAAGCCCGATCCGGGTAAGCTTATAATCGTTCATTTCTAATTTTTTGTTTGGTTCCCGAGAAAAAATGGGAAAAAACAACTTCATTTGTCGAATCAGACGAATACGGCTGGTGAATACTAAAATTGTTAATTGCTGTTTGGTAACATTTGATTTACTTTGAATTTCGTAAATTTTTTGTAAAACTGGTATACAAACCCCTAGTATTTACTGTTTAGATTGATTGTTGTAGTATTCGTTATGGTAGAGATTGAAATTGTATCATGAAGCATAACCTCTCATAATTTGAAGGGAAAAAAAAAAAAAAAAAAAAAAAAAAAAACTGTTTAGATTTGATTTGTTGTAGGTATTCGTTTATGGTAGAGATTTGAAATTGTCTCATGAAGCATAACCTCTTCATAATTTGAAGGGAAAAAAAAAAAAGGAAAAAAAAAAAAAAAAAGAATTCGGGTGATAATTTAAGATATTAACATTCCTGATAATAACAATAAAGGTCAGATTTGTTAATATGCAGAGTGGAGTCTACCATTTGGTAGTGCAGCACTAGGCACTTGTTAAACCCCCTACCAACTATTAGATCTTTTTCTTTCTTCTTTTTTTTTTTTTTAAAAAAAAAAAAAAAAAAAAAAAAAAAAGGAATCGGGTGATAATTAAGATATTAACATTCCATAATAAATAGGTCAGATTTGTTAATATGCAGAGTGGAGTCTACCATGTTGTAGTGCAGCACTAGGCACTTGTAAACCCCCTACCAACTATTAGATCTTTTCTTCTTCTTTTTTTTTTTTTTTTCTTTTACCCGAATATGGTGCTTTGGGTACTTAACTTTAGATTTTCATGCTAAAATTGCATTTTGGTCATACTTTTTCCTTTCTTTTATCTGGTTATTTCTTATCATACTAGTGAATGAGATTGGTGGTAGATTGTTGATAAGAATTAGGCTCTATGGATGAATCAGTTAAATTTTTGGCTCTAGATTGTGGCATCAAAACGTTGTAGTGGTGGCGGTCGTCTTTTTCTGGTTCAATTTCTACAGATATGGAACCTCTACATTCAATACTGGCTTGTGCAGGATATGCTAGTTTATATTTATTTCAACAAGTTCTAGTATCATAATCTTTTGTGACGTTTGGAACATTGATTATTACTTATTAGCTCTGGGATACGGCGGATCTAGGGAGAAAAAGTTTCAAATAATTGAAGTTAATCAAAAATTGTCGAAAAAAGATAAATGCAACTGCATATTTTTGAAATATTTTTACTTTCATGCCACTTTCTGCTTTTTATAATAGTAATAACCAGTTATCCGCCTTGCTCATGCTGCTAGTAATTGCAGCATGTATCTGTATTTGTGCAGAGGCAGTAGCTGCAGTACCTATTATTTTTGGCAGAAGTGATAACTCGGACTTGAAAGAGATGAAGTTCAAGGCTTTTCTTGCAGAGAATGGTGTTAGTCTGTTAGAAAGGAGGTTCCTACCTGCCATGGAAAAAATGGGAAAGGTATGTCATCTTTTCCTTACCAGGGATCATGCTATTTTCCTTCACAATCTTCTCAATGGGGACGGAGTTCAATCCATTGCTCAGTTCCGAAAAGAGGCTCTCTTTGATGATTATCGCATTTCCAGCCAGAATGAGGACCGCATTGCCTTTGCCATAGACATTTCTCTTCTATATCGTGCTGTTCGAAGCAGTGTCAGTATTTGCAGTGAATTTGGTAGTGGTGGACTAACTGCAAATCGCCTACAGATTAAATTGGTGAAGAAACTTCCTCCAAACTGTACACAGCCAATGCCTTTTCTTACCTTTGAAACTAAGGGTTATAAATCTGCAGTTATTCAGGACATACCAATATCAAAACCATTATCGAGAGCTCAAGTGCTGGAACTTCAAACTGCTCTTGATATGGCCCAAGATCTGCCACAGACTTTGGTTCAAGTTCCAGACTTGAATCAGTTGCAAAACTATGTGGACAGGATGAAGCATGTTGGTGATTTGCTAAACGTCTCTATAAGCAAGTATGGGGATCTTCATGTGCAAATTTCAACTACATTGATCACATTAGGTGCTGAATTTCGTAAACTGTTGGTTATTGGAGACAAAGCCCCAGCTCCACCTGAGGATCAAAACTTAAGCGCTCAGACTCGGTCACAGAGGGCAATTTCAAGGGGAGATGCCCAATCTGTGCAAGTGAGTGTAAGACACTTTTCCAAGAGTCTTCAATGTCATCTAGCCAAACCAGACACTGCTTTTTACGGGATCATTGCTGAGGGTGCTTGCTTGACTGTAATATTCCAGTTCTTTATTCCAGGAACACACCAAACAGATAAGTCAATCAGTCTACATTGTAGGCTTCCCGTGCTTGACCCAGGATCAAATTGAATGAACATTTGTTACCAATTCATGTATGCTGTATCTGAATTTGGAATGTGATGGCAAGTTCTGTTCACTTTGAATTGGGAGTTGGAATTTCAAATTTGCAAAAGATCTTAATTATGCAAAAATTGCATTCCATAAAACCTTTCTGGAACTTCTTGTAGTGGGAGTGATTTTGTTAAATCCTCTGTAGAGAAAGTAAATTTTAGAAGAGTTTATCATTAAGGTGAAAGTATATTGGGTGAACATGTCAACCTGAAATTCATATAAATGTTTAAGTATGTGATTTCAGCAACATGCTTTGCTCTTGGTTAACCATCTTAGTTCCCCCACCTTGGACTTGCGCTTAAATTATGGTTTGTATATTATTTCCATCTATTAATACTATCTTAGGGACTAGTAGACTAGATGACCTACCTTGAGCATGTTGATTTAGCTGTTGACATCTGGAGGTACAGTGGAGTTCCTCATAGGCATAGACCTTAGGCAAGCAAGCTGAATAATTTTTACATCCAGGTTATTTGGAGCAACAAGGAAGAGACTTGGCATCATTTAACTGTTACAAAAATTCATCTATATTAACTACAGAATGTTATTGAATTGATTAACATATGCAATTAACATAAGCTAGCTAGCTAGCTAGCTTCTTGCATCAGATACTCAAAAGAACAATTAGATTAAGAAAATTTAGAATATGCAATTTGTTCAACTATCACCAATAATCTTCACATGAGCATGAACCGTGCCTGAAATGATGGAAACGAGTTCGATCCCTGACAATCACTTCTCTATCATACACCTTTGATACCAACTTCGCCATTTGGTGACAATCTACGCAGATTCTGAGGTTCTTCACAATTCTAATTGTGGTCCCGGCTCCTGAACTGATGAGCCCAAATGCAATAGCCAGCTTCTCGCTGTGCAGGTAAACTGCACTCTCTTTATCTTCTTCTCCTATTTCAAGAAACACCTCAGAAGTATCAGGTGAATACCCTGCCAATTTCAAATCAGATGTCATTTCATCCAACTTCAAATATATGGCTTTTTTCTGAGGATGAGATTGGTCTCCAGCAACAAATTCATGAACAGCACCATTCATCTCTATCAAACTGCATCCAGGGATCTTCTTGATTCCTCTATCCATCATTGTTTTTCTTAATTCACGTAAATTATCCCGTTTATTGCAAGCTATGTAAATATTCCGTAGAATCACATAAACAGCTCCATTAGCTGGATCTAACTCAAGAATTTGTTTAGCTGCCATTTCAGCCATTTCTGCATCTTTATGAACTCTACAGGCACCAAGAAGTGCTCCCCAAACAATTGAATTCGGTTTCATGGGCATATTCTTTATAACTTCGTGAGCTTCTTTTAGATGTCCGGCTCGACCAAGAAGATCAACCATGCATCCATAATGAGCCACATTTGGGTCGATGCCATGTTGAGTGGTCATGCCAACGAAAAACTTCCTCCCTTCGTTCACCATGCCGGTGTGAGTACAAGCACAAAGAACACCAACATAAGTTATCTCATCCGGAGTTACTGAAGCTTTCAACATTTGAGCAAACACATCAAGAGCCTCTTTGCCATGTCCATTAATGGCAAGGCCAACAATCATGGCAGTCCATGTAAATTTGTCTCGCTGAGAAATACCATTAAATATGCTTCGTGCCTTTTCAACTTCCCCACATTTGAAGTACATGTCTATCAAAGCATTCCCAACAAAGGCATCATTTTTTACCTTGTTTTTGTCAATATAAGTCTTTACCCATTCTCCTAGCTCTAGCGCACCAAGTTGTGCACAAGCTGTCAGTACGCTAACCATGGTGAATTCGTCTGGTTTTACATTGGAAGCTTGCATCTGACGGAAAAGAATCAAAGCCTCTTTGAAGCAATTAACTCGAATGTATCCATTTATCATGGCAGTCCACGAAACATAGTCTCTCTCAGGCATCTGGTCAAAATAGTTTCTAGCCATATCAAGTTGTCCTATATTCACAAACCCAGTAACAATAGCAGTCCAAGAAATCACATCGCGCTTTTTCATATTCTTAAAAATCTGAAGTGCAACACTCATTTCACCACATGCAGCATACATGTCAATTAAAGCATTTTCCACTGTCAAATTGGACTCGACAATACGGTCAGTAACATACTTGTGAACTTGTTGACCACATTCTAAATCCTTCAACTTAGAGCAAGCTGATAATACCAAAACAACTGTAACCGAAGAAGGTAACACTCCTTTCTTCTCCATCTTACAAAACAGCTTCTTAGATTCATCATATTGTTTTATTCTGTTGTAACCAGAAATCACTGTATTCCAAGTGACCACATCACTCTTACAACTCATATCAAAGATCCCACGAGCCATGTCAATTAAACCACACAAAGAATACATATTTATCAATGCATTTTGAATAAAGACACTAGAACCAAGCCCATATTTCACCACATGACAATGCAACTCCTTGCCACATTCTAATGCGATATCTCTTGTAAAACCTTTCATCAAGAACGGGTAAGTGTAACAATCAGGTATAAAACTCCTCTTTAACATTTCTAAATACGTAGAAACCCCAAGTTTAGGATAACCAGTCCTTGAATACCCTTTCAACATGGTATTCCAAAGGAAGACTGTTGGTTCAGAAATTGTATCAAACAATTGGCGCGCGTAATCCATATCCCCGAATTCTTTAGTACAACACAAGGCAATAATCTTATTTTGTGTGATGGGGTTGCATGCAATGCCAGTTTTGATTGCTAGGGAGTGAATTTGCTTGAGTTGGTCCATGGATTTGCAGGTTTGGAGAAGGGAGAAAGGAGGATTTTCTGAGGGGATGTGGGTGGGTGAGGACAAGGGAAGAGTAGATGCCATTGAGATCATTTTCATTTTCTTGAAAGCTGAAGAATGGTATGTTAGGAAGCCAAATTGGGTTTTGCAAAGAAATGAAATTGACATAAAACAAGACTAGTTATGAGAGATTTCAGGCTCAAACATTGAGGATCCAAAATTTTATCGCCATTGATTATTTCCCTTACTATCAGTTGCTAGTTCACTAGTATTAATCTTATTCTCTCTCACGGATTATAATTTAAAGAGGAAACCAATCTACCATTTGAATCATTATGCTGTTGGCTATAATGAATATCACATCTTCAAATTCTTCATTAACTTTCGATTACGGTGGTACTTGATGACGGGAATTCCTTTTTTTTTTTTTTTTTTTTTTTACCATTTGAATCATTAGTGCTGTTGGCTATTAATGATACTATCACATCTTCAAATTTCTTCATTAACTTTCGTTACGGTGGTACTGGATGACGGGATTCCTTTTTTTTTTTTTTTTTTTTTTTTTTAATTAAAAAAATAGCTTTTCTTGAAAAGTAGGAAGAAACATTAGGAAAAATTAAATTACCGTGTTTCGACTATTAGTAAAGTTTCAATTTTTTTTTTTTTTTTTTTTTTTTAATAAAAAATAGCTTTTCTGAAAAGGTAGAAGAACATTAGGAAAAATTAAATTACCGTGTTTAGACTATAGTAAAGTTTTCAAAAACAATTAACATAATTGTGCCAATAGATATTTTTATTTTTATAGTAATCTAATTTTTTCATTATTGAGACAGGAAAAATACTTTTCTATATACATGCAAAAAGTAGGAATAGGACCTATATTCAAAATTTTAATTTTTCTAAGAAAATGCCAATCAAATATCGAAATTAATTTTTTTTTTTTTTTTAAATTAGCTAAGCTTGCTCTAAATATATATATATTAAAAAAAAAACTCATAAATGAACTTTTGAGCCAAATAACTCTAGAACTTGTACACTTATGGTAATTTTGCTTATATTTTCACATGGAATTCTACAATTATTTGGCTGAAAAGTTCATTTATGGGGCTTTTATATATTAGGCACAAGTTGAGGGGCAAAATGATAGTAATTTCTTGCATACCACTTTTAACTAGTAATCTACTCCTATTTGCATATTTTTAAGCTTTTAGCATCTTATCTTCTTCTTATACGTTGTTACCAGTTCCCATAAACACCAAAGTGCAAGAAAAGGCGGGAGCTTGAATTCAAAACTCCAGACCTTCTTCGTCTACGACGATAATGAATGAATAGACATGGTGTCACTAAAGTTAAGCAAGCCATTGGTGACCTCTCTTTCCTCGACTCTTCTCATTTTGCAAAGCTCTTGGATTCATGTGTCAAATCCCAGTCTGCCAGTGACACACGTCGCATACATGCACGCATCATCAAAACCCAATTCGCAACTGAAGTTTTCATACAGAATAGGCTTATCGATTCATATGGCAAGTGCGGTTGTTTGGATGATGCGCGCAAGGTGTTTGATAAAATGCCAGAGAGGAATACTTTTACCTGGAACTCCATTTCTAGTACCTTGATGAAATCTGGTTTTATTGATGAGGGAGCACGGTTGTTTTCGTCCATGCCTCATGCTGACCAGTGCTCTTGGAATTCAATCATTGCTGGCTTTGCACAGCATGATCGGTTTGAAGAAGCTTTGGATTGTTTTGTTAGGATGCATGGGGAGGGCTTCGTGCTCAATGAGTATTCATTTGGTAGTGGTCTAAGTGCTTGTTCAGGGTTAAAGGACCTGAAAATGGGTACGCAAATTCATTGTTTAATGTTGAAATCTCAGTTCTCATGGGATGTTTATATGGGCTCTGCGCTTATTGACATGTATTCCAAATGCAGGGTTGTGGATTGTGCTCAAAAGGTTTTTGACGGGATGAAGGAGAGGAATGTTGTTTCTTGGAATAGCTTGATTACTTGTTATGAACAAAATGATCCTGCAAGGAAGGCTTTAGAAATTTTTGAGAGGATGATAGAAAGTGGGCTTAAACCGGATGAGGTTACACTGGCTAGTGTGGTGAGTGCTTGTGCAAGCTTGGCTGCAATTAAACAAGGTTTAGAAATTCATGCCTGTGTGGTGAAATGTGATAAATTTAGGGATGATCTTATATTAGGCAACGCATTGGTTGATATGTATGCAAAGTGTGGTAGAATTAATGAAGCTAGACATCTTTTTGATACGATGCCTATGAGGAGTGTGGTTTCTGAAACCTCCATGGTTAGTGGTTATGCCAAGGCAGCAAGCTTTAAAGCAGCAAGATTAGTATTTACAAAGATGATGGAGAGGAATGTAATCTCTTGGAATGCCCTTATTGCAGGATATACACAAAATGGGGAGAATGAAGAAGCACTTGGACTCTTCCGCATGCTAAAGAGGGAAGCCATCTGCCCAACACATTACACATTTGGGAACCTATTGAATGCCTGCTCGAATCTTGCTGATCTACAGCTTGGCAGACAGGCGCACACTCATGTTTTGAAGCATGGGTTTCAGTTTCAAGCTGGTGAAGATCCTGATGTTTTTGTAGGGAATGCCCTCATTGACATGTACATGAAATGTGGATCAGTTGAGGAAGGGTGTCGAGTTTTTGAAAATATGGTGGAGAGGGATTATGTCTCGTGGAATGCAATGATAGTAGGATATGCCCAAAATGGTTATGGAATGGAGGCCCTTGAACTATTTAGGAAAATGTTAGGATCTGGGGAGAAACCAGACCATGTTACTATGATTGGTGCTCTGTGTGCTTGTAGTCACGCAGGGCTTGTGAAAGAGGGCCGACATTACTTTTCCTTGATGACTGAGGAATATGATTTGGTACCAAGCAAAGATCATTATACATGCATGGTTGATTTGCTTGGTCGTGCTGGTTGCCTCGATGAAGCAAAAAATTTCATAGAGACAATGCCTATGCCCCCTGATGCCGTTGTCTGGGGATCTTTGCTTGGTGCTTGTAAAGTTCATCACAACATTACCTTAGGGGAGTATGTTGCCGAGAAGCTCTTGGAAATTGACCCTACAAACTCTGGACCTTATGTTCTTCTCTCAAATATGTATGCGGAGCTTGGCAGATGGAAGGATGTGGTAAGAGTAAGAAAACTGATGAGGCATAGAGGAGTCGCTAAACAGCCTGGTTGCAGCTGGATTGAAGTTCTGGGTCATGTGCATGTTTTCATGGTGAAAGATAAGAGACACCCTCAAAAGAAGGAGATCTATTTGTTATTGAAAATCCTCACACAGCAGATGAAGCGAGCTGGATATGTTCCAGATGATGGTGATCATGAGGCTTATGAGGAACAGAGCGACTTAGATGTAGGCTTCTGTTGCCAAACGGAAATAACTGCTGATGTTGCTGTCATGTAATTTGCTCGGAATGGTTTATTCTATCGTTTTATTCTTTATACTTGTGACCAAATTGTTCTCTTCCCGCTAGGAAATAAAAGCTTCTCTGATAATCTTCTTAATACAATGTCTTCATAACTTTCTAAAAGATCACAAGAGATCAAACTATCTTTCTTGGATTTCAAATGTCAAAACTACTGTCAAAATTGTCCAAGTATATTTGTTTCGCTAAGAGATTGACATGGATTTAAAACTCAATTTAACATACCACATCAATCAGCCTTGCGTCCATATTTGGTCTTGCTTCCTTTGTTTTGCTACCCATTCCATTACGATAACACTAGTTTCCTATAAATTACAAATCAGTAAAATGCCATTCCATATGCAGATGAAAGTTTCCCATCACAGGGTAAATTTTGCCAAATGAGATTCTGAACTCCAGAGAACCAAAAATTCTCCATAGGACTGACGTTACAACTCGATTTCTGAAACTATGGAACATGCTAGCCAATCAACATATCTATGTGAAGACCATGAAGGGGAAAAAAAAAAAAAAAGACCACCTGTAAAGTACAGCTCTAAAAGCATCATAAAAAAAGTGGGGGCTGAGGTCAGGACAAAGACTGCATATCAGAATTTAGAATTGAAACGGAACAGTGCAAATGAGAAAAAGCATTAGATCTCACAAGTAATTCCTGAATCCAAGATCAACACAAATTCCTTTAGTAGCAAGTAGCAACAAAATCCTGACCAAGCATCTTATGATAAAGAGTAGAAAAGAAAAAAAAAAAAAAAGTTAAAAATAAAAACACAAGCCTAAAAAACCAAACCAAATCAAAGTATCTACCCGGTTGGGGGAAAACTAACTCCTATCTAACATACCTAATGTTCCATCTTCACAAGGGCATTAGAAACATCTAATGATGATGCTGATGAACCATATTGGAGCCAATCCTTGGCACAAATAAGGGCTTCAAGTATCACTGGTCGCAATGAACTCTGGTAGCTATCTATCTTTTTACTTCCAGTATCAAACACAGAGTCAGGAGCAACAGTAGATATTGGAATTGACAAAATATCAGCAGCCATCTTGGACAGAGTGGGATACTTCAGTTTGTTCAGTTTCCACCAACCCAATACATCAAAATCATGAACTCGAGGCAGAAGAGACTCCTCCAGATATTGATCCAATTCTGATTTTAAATGTTGGTTACTTGTTGCAGAGATATATACTTCAAAATCGGAGTAGCCATCTCCAATAGTAGAAAGCAAAGGTAAATCTTGATGGTTCACTTCATAAGGCTGCATTTCTTGAGAAAATTCTGGATGGTGCATCTCTTGAGTCTCTACTTCTTGATGGTGCATCTCTGGAGCCTGTACTTCACAGTGGTGCATCTCTTGAATCTGTACTTCTTGATGGTGCATCACCGGAGCCTGTACTTCATGATGGTGAATCTCCGGAGCCTGTACTTCATGATGGTCCATATCCTGACGCTGTACTTCATGGTGGTGCATCTCTTGAGCCTGTACTTCATGGTGGTGCATCTCTTGAGCCTGTACTTCATGGTGGTGCATCTTGTGCATCTCTTGAGCCTGTACTTCATGGTGGTGCATCTCTTGAGCCTGTACTTCATGGTGGCGAATCTCCGGATCCTGTACTTCATGATGGTCCATATCCTGAGTCTGTCCTTCATGATAGTGCATCTCCTGACTCTGTGCTTCATGATGGTGCGTCTCCTGAGACTGCCCTTCCTGATGGAGCAGATCCTGAGTCTGTACTTCTTGAGGATGCATCTCTTGAGTCAATACTTCCTCAGGATGTGTCTCATGAGACAGTACTTCGTGATGTTGCATCTCTTGAGATGCAGCCTCTTGAGGTTGCGTCTCATGAAGTTGTGCTTCTTGAGAGCACATCTCCTGTGCCTTTACTTCAGGAGGGTTCATCTCTTGGGTCTGTGCTTCTGGAGAGTGCATCTCTTGAGTTTGTGCTTCTGGAGAGTCCATCTCTTGAGTTTGTGCTTCTGGAGTATGCATCTCCTGGGACTGTGTTTCCGGAGGGTGCATCTCTGGAGTCTCTGCTTCTGTGTGCATCTCATGGCTATGTGCTTCTGAAGGATTCATATCTTGAGCCACCACTTCTGAATGGTGTACCAGTTGGACCCCTACTTCTTGTGGAAGCATGTCTTGTGTTGGTACTTCTTGAGCATGCATCCCTTCATCAGGTACTTCTTGTAAGTGCACCTCTTGAGCAGGTAGTTCTTGCACATGTGCCTCTTGAGCAGCTAATCCTTGCACATGTGGCTCTGGAGCAGGCATTTCTTGACTGTTCATCGCTTGTGGTGATACTTCTTGAGCGTCTGTGTCTTGCAATGGTAATTGATAATCAATGTGCATCTCATGCTCTGATGTTTCTTGAGTGCTCAACTCTTGTACTGATGCTTCATGGGTGACATTTTCCTGAATTTGTAGTTGTTGACTATCCATCTCCTGCAATGCTAACTCCTGAATCTGCATCTCCTGCGCTGGTATTTCTTGAGTGTGCATCTCTTCTTGTGCTACTTCTTGATGGTGCAATACTTGAGGAGTCACATCTTGTGAAGGTTCATTCAGGTGCCCTTGTGGAGTTTCTTTTTCAAGCTTTATATCTTGAACTGTTGCTCCTTGAGAGTGGACTTCTTGAGTAGGCACATCTACAGAGTGTACCAATTGAAGGTCTTGAAAGTGTGCTTCCTGGTCCTGGGGTCCTACATCTTGGAGCATCTCTGTTTGAGGGATGACCATATCTTCTGGTTGCATAAAAGTAGTAACAGACAGATTTGGTGGAAGATAATCTAGAAAGAGTTCATGAATCCCGTCATCAACAATCTTGATCCACATACCAGCATCCTCACCAAAGATCTTTGAGAAACTGAACTCAACAAGCTTCATTTTAAACCTTGGATCCATGACCACAGCAATTACCAAAACAAGGAAGGAATCCTTCCAATATTGATCAAACTTCTCTTTCAAAGGTTTAGTCAGGCTGCTGACGAAAGGATCCTGGCTCATAGCTAAACGAGTCAGCTCTAACTGGATTTTGGACACTTCATGGTAAAATGCATTGGCAGGTGGATATATTGGGGAAGTTAAGATGCCAGCCGCATCATATAAAAGCTTCAGGTATCTGCAGAGAATCTCCACCTGCTTCCAATCATTTATTGAGGGGTTTATCTTGTAAACAGGATCCGAGGTGTCCAAGCAATCAAATACTTCCTTTAATTCACAGGCAGCCACCAGCATTTGGTACGTTGTGTTCCATTTGGTTTGATCATCAATTATGAGCTCCTTTGTGCTAGGGACTTGAAGTCGTTGCCTCAGCTCTGCAAACTTCTCATCATGTGTTTCGGAGGTTTTCACATACTTCACACTTTCACGGACTTTCCCAATAACTTCACCCATAGATCCAAGTGCATCTTGTGCAAGACGGCTTAAAACACGAGCATAGCAATTCCCTTTCAGTAACTGACAATTGAACAAACGTTGGTTCTTGACAGACAGGAGGCTTCTCAGATTTCCCATTACGGTTTCATTCGAAAAGGATTGATCTAGTGTAAGCGAACATAACCTGCTCTCCAAATGCCAATCAGATAGACAAGACACAACAGCTTGATTTAAGGCATAATCGGAATCAGGAAAAGGTAACATGACAACATTAAGGATCCGACGATGTAAATTCCAGTCATCATCAATGAAGTGCCCTGTTAGAAAAGCATAGCCAGTATCAAGGTTTGAAGTCCCCAAATCCAATGCAAGGTTGACTCGTCCAGGAATCCCACTGATAAGGTTCAAAAGGCTTTGCTTTTCTCTCAGATAAATTGACACGCATTCCCCTTGAATGGTGTTGAAACTTGGCATATTGTACTGGGGTTGAAGGGTCCGGACAAAATCAATAAAAGCAGGATGTTCCACTATGTGCAACGGATATTCATGCTGTATAATCATCTTGGCTATCTCTTGATTGCAACGATCCTGATCAAAGGGAATGTTTCCATATCCAGGAGATGATCGGTAGCGCCTTTTAGGTGGATCACTTTTTGCACCAGGTGTCAACGGTGATGCTTCATTTTTCTGACGGCTTACTGGGCAGATCCCCAAGGCAATGTGCCGCTTGAGGTGGCTGGTTCCAGCTAGCTTTGGACCAGTTATATAAGCAAATGATTTCTTGCACTGTTTGCAGCATGCCCTCATACATCCAGCACCAACAGTTTCTATAGTGAAGTGTTCCCAGACAATTGACTTCTTTCTCCTACGTCTATTGGGTTGCTCCTCAGAAATGGGTGCTTCACTGTTATCAGCAGGCATAACAGGAGTAATAGCCATATTTGGGGTTGAAGGGGAGTCTATATCCATAGAAGTCATAATCCTACAACAAAAGATAAAATTCAGTAACAGAGAAGGGCAATAATAACAGACGATAAATCAATTATGAGCGACCATTCATTGCAGTCTTGGTAGAATATTTTCAAATTTTAAGAAAACAAGGGGAAAAACATCCAGCATTCAGCAGTGCAACATGCTTGCTAAAAATAAAAATTGTTCAAAGGCAAAATGATAGCTTCTGAGGTCAATTCAATTAAAGCTTAATATAGCAAAACAAAATGACAAATCCATCATTACTACATGGTTTATGGTTAGAAGAGAAGGCACTGCATAGATACACATTATAAACGTATGTAAAAAGATAGAGTTATACTTCAATAATAACCAGCAAAGAGAAGTTTTTATCTGAAACATGCATAACTAGTGATCTAATATGTCTCAGATTATGTTTAATTACCAACTGATAGACAAAGTTGGAGTACACACAGTAGAAAGTTAGCTCCCGACATACTTCTAAGCACTATAACATGACGAATTCCAAACATTGCACCTAAAGTCAGACATTTGCTTGCTGCCTAGTGCCTTGCTAAGTTCATTTCACAATCAAGTATTAAGGACTTGGAATATGGTCGGACTTTTCCTAAACACTACTTTTGACTTACATGCATCGAGGATCTAAAACTTATAAAGCCTGCCAATGTAATTCATTTTCCGTAGTTTGAAGTATATGAATGGATTGAAATTTCTTTAGAGTTGCATAATTTAATAAAACATGCTGACCATGTGTGACTTAAAATAGCCTACCTGGCATTTAAGAAACACTTAAAAGTGAAAAAAAAAAAAAAAGACAATCAATGTAAGCTAGAACAATTGCAAAAATTTAGGATGGCAATAATTTTAAACAATAAAGAAATAATATCCAAAATTATTTTTCTTTGCAACCAATACCCCTGCCAACAAAAATTAGGAACAAAAACGATGTAAATTATTCATTGCATCAAACTACTTAGAAGATAATCAAAACAAAAATAACAGGTAGATTATCCCAGTGAGAAAGGGAATAAGACAATATAGAATTCATTTGGAATATGACACTGATAACTGAGAGTGTCAAACTACCATGTTTAAAGCAACAAAAGTGCTTAAAATCTAAGACTGGAACATCTTACAGTCGATGAATTGCATGGTCCAAAACTGCAAAGCACTATACTCCAGTTTTATGTAATATTGTTCTGAAACCATTTCTAGATTAATAGTACTTTATTGTGGAGTAAAGTCCAAAAATCACTGTTCACCCAAATGCAACTCAAGTACCCTTAAGTCAAGAAACAGCTTCATTCTCCACACTTTTTCCAGTTTGTAGCATGTAGCACCTTGCTTTTTTTTTTTTTTTTTTTTTTTGTTTGTAGGCATGTAGCACCTTGCTTTTTTTTTTTTTTTTATTTTTCCTTATTTTTGGCGCAAATACTGTTGATGTTTTGGAAACCAATATGCTCTACAAGCAAGTAACAGAAAATAATTTTCTTTTTTTTTTTTTTTTTTTCTTATTTTGGCGCAAATGACTGTTGATGTTTCTGGAAACAATATTGCTTCTAATCAAGCAAGTAACAGAAAATAAGACTCCAAATTTGACCTGAAAGACATAAAAAAAGCACCTTGCTAGATGCTTTTAACAAAGCACCTATGGATAAGCAGCTAGAGATTTTTCATTGCTTTCGGTTAGAAGAAGCCCCTTGAATTTTTTGAGCTAAAGGCCTGACGATAATAGTTAGATCTGGGCCACTAAATAGAAGCCCATCCAACATGAACAATACTAAAAAAAAATCTTCGAACAAACAACTCCATCCAAAGCTTGAATATGATTACTCCTCTTTACACAATTCTTCTTCAAACACAAAGTTCGAAGCAAGTGCATCACCAGTACAGATGACTAGAAAAGGTAATGTATGAAACAAAAGGTTAACGCTATTCTGCAATTACATATCGCAAATTATTCGACGAACTAACAAATCAACAATCCAACAACTATAGCTACAAATAAGTAGTCAATTGTAAATGTTATAGAACAATTACCAATATCCCAACAAGAATACGAATTAAATTGACAATACAAACACAAAAAACCTGCAAAAACTTTATAAAATATTGATACAAACTGCAGTTTGACGTTCAGGAGTGCTAAATTGAACGATCTAAGCAAAACCCAGATACCAAATGGACCCGAAACGGCAACACAAACAAAAACCAAAACGCGATAGAGCAAGAATTACAAATCCCAAAATCACGAGAAACACGCAAACGAACTAACTACAAACAAGACATGATAGTTCTTGAAAAAGAAGATATGCATAATTAAATTAGAAAAAAGCAATATTAAAGACAATAAACTGTACCTGGATTAACAGATCTATAGTGGAGTGAATCAAACAAAGGACCGATAATCTACCCGCGAAAACAAATCTAATCTTAAAATTTTTAAATTTTCCAAGGATTCGAAAAAAAAAAATCGAATTTCTCTGCAACAGAGAGATGAAGCTAATGGGCTTCAGCTTCGAAGTGTTGTTTGGAACTTGCTTCTCAAGTTTTGAGCTTTGAAATTAAAATCTCTAAACTGGACCTAAAAGCTACGTCTAGGGCTAAAAAAATTTCGAGGCCTTATATGGGGGAAAGGAATTCTGTTATGAGTTGAAATCGGGGAAGGGAAAGTCAAAAGAGAAACCTAAAAAAGATTAAAAAAAAAATTGGGAGTTGGATATGGACATGAGGTCCATCAAGCATAATGTGCATGTACTTAGATCACGACTAGATGGACCATGAGTCTTGATCTAACGGTCCTACATAAAGCCCACCTAACCACAATTCAATCTTGACCGTTGATTTTTTTATGAGGCCCACTTGATTTTGACAAGACATGTGGTTAAGGGAGCACTGTATTTTGAAATAAATGTAATGAATTTGTAAAGAAGATTCACAAAATTGTAGCCTAAATAACATGTATGCTTGCTTGACTTTGTACTTGTTCACCAACAACACCCCAAAAATAGCCAAAAGGCAAAAGCCATATAATTAATCAAATTGAAATTATTTGGTATATAATTTTCACTTTGCAATATGGAAATATGACCGAACAAATGATATATAAAATTAAATCTTTTCTCAAAAAAAAAAAAGTATTATATTTATATTTAAATATTCTTATTGCAAATATCTTTCTAATATTTCTAAATTTTAGATCATAATTTTACACTAAAATAATGATTATGAGTATTAAAATTAAATTATTTCCAAAAAATAAAAAAAAATATAAAATTATAAAATTTTATTTAATTAATTATAAATTTCTTTTGTTCATCAAAAGATGCAGTGGGTAAAACGACACAATAGGCTACATAATAGGAGTACCCTCTTTTGACTCACCAAATTGAGACATCTCACTTTTCATTTATTAAAAAAAAACTAATCAAATCACACCTCATTGTCATACAGTTTTATTTTGTTGTCATAAGCTTACACCACTAATTTTATTACATCAAACTTCTACGCATTTAGTAACAACCATGGGTTATAATTAGTCAAGCTCAAATACTACTGGAGCTTTATTCAAACTTGAAAATTTAAGTTTAAATTTGTTTCATTTGCAATTTATAGTTCAAAAATAGTCTGTAGCTTGCTTATTGACTCAAATTCAAACTTAAATTTAGCGAGTATAACCACCAATTTCAAACTTAGCTTGGTAAACTTTTCAAATGAATCAATCTCACAAATGATTTAATTCAAAAAAAGTTTGGCCTCCATTTTAATTATGTTATGGTGATCCAAATATGAAAAAGAAAGAAGAGAACACCTATTGAAAATAAAAAATTCAAAAAAGAAAAATAAGTAGAGGTACATAAGTAAACCTGATTAAATCAAGTTTAAAATATAAGATCCAGAATAAATGAAACTATTAAGAAAAAT
Organism: Jatropha curcas; assembly: GCF_014843425.1. The sequence goes on from NW_023590789.1 coordinate 23,886,333, forward strand.
CTCAAACTCATACAATAGTAGCAATGAAAGGAAAAAGGCCATAGACATCGTTATATATACCACCACCATCATTGTTGAATTTAGAGCGTGGATCTTGGGAGAAACTCTTAAATTCCAAATTTGAGCTGGCCAGTAGTAAACCAAAGATTGTCTGAGTAATTTGGTGATAGAGGGAGGGAGAAGAAGCTTCTCTAAATCACCAGTCTTCCATAGTGTTATAGCACCCTTATGGCCTCTTGGAGTGAGATATATGAACTCGTAAAAAGATTTATGAACAAGTACTCCTCTAGTGGGTACCCCATATATAGATCTGCACAAAAAAAAAAAAATAGATCCATAGATTTACCTATGACAAAAAGGGATAAACCTTGGATAGGGCCCTGAGGGCGGAGAAAATTATAAAAAGAAACAAAGAAAAATGAAACAGAAAAGTAAAAGGAAGAGAGATGGCCACTGCCGTGAAGAGTCACTGATAGCAGCTTGCACCGGTCATCAAAGGTGGGTGGGTTATAGATAGAGTAGAAAGAAAAAGAGAGAGGGTAGACATTTGTATCCATAAAATTTGATTCATATAAAATATTTGTATGACTATAGCCACAGCTAATAAAAATCAACCAAATTGAAACCACAAATCCAAATTTTCTTTGAACTAGCATCAGCTTCAACTGAATTTTCATATGCTTGAGCTAATTATTGTTAGCTTCCTTGATTTCATCTCCTTGATTTCTTCAATTCTCATTAATAATATTCAGAGGTGTCTAATCTACAGAGAAAGAAGAAGGCAGTAAAGCAACAAGCACAAATAATATGCTAGAATTAGAAAAACATATTTTTAGATTTTTTGGAATTAGCTCAACTTAGAGTTGCAAATTAGCAATATAAAATCAGTGTAATTTGCAAATCTTGGCAAAGGCATAATCATAAAGGCTATCCTCAAAAGAAAAAAAAATGAATAAAGGCCTATAATTTAAACAAAAAAGGTAAAAAATACTAATGAATTTTATTTAACTTAAAAGATATACTCCCTTAGTTTTCTTACTTTAGAGAAAATTTTCATTTTAGGTATTTATTTTATATAGAGAATTTTACTCTAAATGAAAATTTAAAAAGGATGTCAAAAGAAAATTCTAAAATGCCCTTCAATAACCTATCTTACTGCTTCTATTTCAGTTTAATTAACAAAAATAGTGGCAAACAAAATGTGGGTTGAGCAATTAATGAGCTTAAATTTCTCAGAGCAATTAATTATCTTAAATTTCCAAAGCATGAGTAATTGGTACGTTTATGAATTTGAGTACAAATAAGAGTATTGCATGGGCCAAATAACTCAATACAGCCTACACATTTTAATTGTTGTGCGCTAATAATAAAAAAGTCTTCACACATATGGACACAAATTTAAAATTTATCGAACAAACTGAATTGAAATTTTTTCGTGGACCATTTCTATACGCGTTATATAGAAGTAAGCTCAACTTTACACATATAGATATGACTATGTCTATTTTTCTTGAAAAGTTTTCATAGTACGATCACAGATTTGTATTATTGTATCTTACCTTTAAAATTTGTCTTTAAATCAACACTGCGCGTTACTAATATGAGCATAAATTTTCGTTATAGCGAACAAACTCAATGCCCTTCTTTTTGAACTTGGCGTATGAAGAAAATGAGTTCGTCGTGTACGAAGACAACTTTTTGCTTACTAGTGCCTCTATTTTTAAAAACGATGTAAATCTACAGAATTTGAATTTGAGAAGACTATTATAATCCTCAGAGGTTTTGAGTAATAAATGCACCCTTGAAATACTATAACAATAAGTTGGCTTCCTCGTCATTAATTATGTATTTAAAGCTGACTGAGGGTATTATGGGCAAAAAAATTGGAAAAATTTCAATTTAACTAATTTCTTAATCCTATAGCTTTTTCTAGTGAGGAATTATTTATTTTTATTGACTCACATTGATTCGGGATACTTAGTCGACTTCAAAGCCCGCTTTCAAAGCATTCTCTCTCAAGAGATGGAAGGGAAAGAGTTTAAGCTATATATGTAAGACTTCTTTAGTCCTCTTCCCTTAGAGTTAGCCTTAATACAATTAAATTTTTAGAAATAAATCAAAGCCCAATAAGCGAAGTTTAACCCATACGAGACAATATGCAATTACAGATAATTTATTGGCGGGAATGTCAATTGAACCCATGACCTATTAGTCATCGGACCTCCACCAGAATACAATTATAGAATTAGCCTTTGAAGTGAATAAAGCTCAAGTCTATTTCATTTTCAATTTAAGTCACTCACATATTGAGGTAAATATTTTGAATTATAATAATTTTCAATTTTATAAATATTGATATATGAAAAAGAATAAAATCTATTTATTTTTTATATTTTAACGAGATTCTTTTTTTTTTTTTTTGCGGATTCTTCTCTTTAAAAAAAAGAATTAAAAAAATGAAAAGATCATTTCATTCTCAGTTATTTCTCTAAGCAATGGGTATGAGCACACTGTAGATCAAAAACGTGAAGAGTACATGATCATTTCTACCAATTTGAAGTTCCAATTAATATATTTTTCTATTATACATTATAATTTATAAGAGTTGTGTAGAGGCTCACAGTGCACCGACTGAGGCCTCGCACTCGACGTAAAAAGTGAGAGAGAGGAATGATAGATTATTACATAATTAAAGATAGCAGAGTTGCATAAGCCCCCCCACACTCACTCTCACTCGACATATTATATATAATTAAATTCTTTTTTTTTCTTGTTTGCGGATTCTTCTCTTTAAAAAAAAGAAATTAAAAAAATGAAAAGATCATTTTCAATTCGTCAGTTGATTCTCTCAGCAATGGGTTTATGAGCACACTGTAGATCAAAAACGTGAATGGTACATGATCATTTCTAACCAATTTGAAGTCATTAATAATATTTTTCCTATTAAAACATTATAATGTTATGATATCTATATATATATATATATATATATAGTATATATAGATAATATATAGTATATATATATATATATTTCCAATTATAAAACATTGACCAAATGCCACCATTATGCAAATTAAATCCAAATGTGAACAAATTTTCTAAGACATCAAAATTAATTTCCAATTTAAAACATTGACCAACAATGCCACCATTTGCAAATAAATCCAAATGTGACAATTTCTAAGACATCAAATTATGAACAAAAGCGAGAGTTCAGTATTCTCTCTTTGTTATTTGTTTTTAATACATATATTAGTCAGATGTAATACAATGCATAGTTTAAAAAATGACACAAAAGGTTTGAACTTTTTAGATATTTTATACTTGAAGTGCTGAGAAAA
>NW_023590789.1:23894673-23898642 GCF_014843425.1 Jatropha curcas
TTCAGAAAAAGCAAAGCACTACACACATACACTACTAGTCTAGGTAGAAGCAGCAAGGCAAATGTGAGTGGGTTTTAGATGCACCTCAAAATCCATGTAGAATAATTTGTTGGGTGGTAACATGAACCTGAAATTTGTGATGCAGATATACGTTCCATTTAGAACAAAATATAGAATTGACTTGAATCATCTATAAATATACATATTCTTAGTTTTAACAGCAAAATCATACACTTTGGATGTTGCATCTACTTGGTGCTTTATAATATATTCTAGCATCCAATGTAGGATGGACGGGTCTCTATTTGGCCACATGACCCTCATACAGGATGGAGTTACTGTGTTACAGTTCCTTCTTGGACTTTTCTGCGAAATTCAGGAGGTTCAGATCCTGTGGTGGTAGGTTTTTATCTCAGCAAGTCATAGTTTTTCTACTTTTACAATCTTGTTTTAATATTCCTTAAGGACACTACAGTTTTACAGAGTCCAAGTTGGTATACAATCACCAGAAGGGATCACCACCACTCGAGGGATTTTGAGAAGATATAGTGAATTCCTAAAGCTACTTTCTGAAGTGGGTGAATGTCACTTTTTGAGATACTTGACTGGGTGTATTTTTTCTATTTCTCATCTCATTTGGTGGTTGTGGTCTCAAGAATTCATTTTATCATCTTTTGTAGCTTAAGAAGACATTTCCTGGGAAAACTCTACCTCCAGCTCCTCCAAAGAGCATTTTCAGAAGGACAAGCGGGAGATTACTGGAAGAGGTAAGGTAGTTTTTCCTTTTTCTTCGTTCCTTGGCTGTTTATAATTTGATGATAAAATAGGATTTAGAATCTTGAAAGCAGCCCAATCCATGCGAATTTTTATTGTTAACAATGTATCAAATGTTAATTATACTTTGCTTTTTTTTGTTATTATTTTGATCAGAATGGCTATTGGAAGCAAATGATTCATATAGTTGATCCAAACTAGTTGGGAGTAAGCTTAGCTGTTGTTGTTCTTGTATATGTGCATTTCTTTTAATTATTGGCTCTTTGGAATAGAAAATAATTTTTTGCATGCGTATGAAGAAAATTTGTTGATAAGTTCCTCTTTTTGTTCCCTAAAACCCCAAACGCCCCACCCCCGGAGGAGGCGGCCCCGCAGGCGAAAAAAGAAAACCTCCCTTTTTTACCTTCTTCTCATCCTCTCTCCAACTGCCAAAGCCAGAAAAAACATCGAAGGGGAAAATGAAGAAAGGATTAAACACATTGACACAAGCTTAGAGGCATGCATGTGAATTTTTCTATTGTGAAATGATGATGAATTCAGAGCATAATCATTTGGATGACACTTTGAGCACGCGTTCATTTTTCTTCCACTCATTTATTTACAGCATAAGAATTACATTTTAAATTCATGATTTTGCAGAGTCAGAATATCGTGCATCTTTTCTCTGTCTAATGATGAATTGTTTCCTGTTAAACATGATGATGATATGCTCAAAATGGTTATTATCTTGCAGCGAAGATGTTCTTTGGAGGATTGGATGGAAAAGCTATTATCAGATATTGATGTATCTAGAAGTGCTCCAGTTGGAACATTTCTTGAACTAGAAGCTGCTGTGAGGTCATGTAGGTTTTTCCTGATACATCTTAAAAATAACTTAATGTCTTCTTGCTGAACTTTACCTAGCTTATTTGGGGTGAGACTCAGAAATGGACCGGTATTTGACACTTCAAATAATTGAAAAATCTCAAAAGTTTTAGAAACTAGGCAAGTCCAGCGCCAAGACATGTCTCTCTTTTATTTGTTACCCTCTTAAGTCCAAGTTATATTTTGAAGAGGATAAGTTAAATATTCAAATGATAATGCTTTTCATGTTGATATGTGCCTTGAATACTTTTCAGTTTTTGACGATGCAAATCAGCAAAACCTAGATGCAAATTCTTCTGCTAGTGATATAGATCCATCAGCTCAATTTCAAACCAACTCAGATGTTTCTGTGCTGGCTGGTAGTTCATTAATTGCATCTGATTGTGGCAATGGTTCTCCTGAGATATCGGAACTTGGAACTCCAAGGCATGCAAGAGATAGTAGTGTTGATTTTGGCATGGAGACTTCAACATCCGAACATTATTTAGCTGATCCAATTGAAACAACTGGCAAATATGGCATATTTAACAGAAAATCTATTCTGGACAACCTAGAAAAATTTTCCTGGCGTAAAATCCGCACTGGAAAGGAGAAAAATATTATAAGTGGAGATGAACTTCCAGAGAATTTATCTGCAGCTACATCTTTTCTTGGGGATAGAAATGAACCTTTGCCTGGACTAGAGTATCAAAGATTGGATGGTCATGTGCGAAGACTGTCAACAGGGAGTATTGGTAGTGACTTAAGTTCTGTAAAAGCTAGTGAAGTTTCTAATTTTGGGGTTCACGGTTTGTTTGGTGATGATTCCCTTGACGTGCTCGAAAGTGCTGGAACTTCTAAAATAATTGATGCTCCAGCAAACTCAAATTCACAGTTCCGAAAGGACTTACTAGTTGCCCTTCGATCTGATGAACGTCTGAAGTTGAATAGGGTTCTTCATACTGTGCAACAGAGACTAGCTACAGCAAAAACAGACATGGAGGATCTTATAGCCAGATTAAATCAAGAAGTTGCCATGAGGCAATTCCTGACGACAAAGGTATGCTTGACTGCCTTTCTTTTGAGCTTTTATATGCAGCACTAGTTTTTGGTTTATCTCAGCTTCAAAATAGAGAATTCATGATTTTATTTCAAAAGGTACAATGGCTGTGATTGATTTCAAAAAGTTGCTTTTCCAGCATGTCAGTTTCTTTTTCCTCTTTTTTTTTTCCAAACGTGTTTTTTTTTTTCTTTCCATTACTTTATCTCCTTACTTTATTAGTGCATGATGAGTTCCAGTTTTGAACATTTAACTGCATTTTCCCCTTTGCAGTTCAATGCCCAAGCAACAGATGCTGGCTTTTACGATTCTCCGTATTTAGTTTACCAGGACTGCTTTATGGAGCAGGTCTTATCTAGAATGAGACAATTTTGAGGTTTTAGCGACTTGTGTTTCTGCTATTTAGTGGCTAGGTTATGTGATGGGATACTTTATTTAGCTCAGATCTAGCAAGTTTTGAGCCCCTAATAGAATAGTAAAACTCATGAGGAGATCTGGTTTAAGAATAACTTCGACGCTCTTTCTTTTGTCAAGTTATGGTTCTTAACAAACCCTTATGGTTAGCATTCCTTCTGTTCTAGTGCTTGTGAGATGTATATTCTTTGAACCTTGTGTGTGATGGTTACAATTGGTTCTATCTTTAGCATCATATTCTCATGCCCGTGAAACTATGTGGAATCTCTTGTACAATAAGCAACCATATGCTTCTTCTGTTCCTTAACATATCTTATTTGTGTAAAGGTTTCACTATACACAAGAAAGGAATAAAATTGTTGACTGAATATGAAGATATAGTTCTGTCACAATCTATTGTAATTGAACTCCTTGATGTATTTTACTTGTCTCTGACTCTGCAGTATTTTTGCATGTGAGGAATCATGGCTGAAGAGCGTTCACTGTGCTTGCACTAGCCAAGGCATTATTGGACATAATAGATTTTGCATCTATATTGACATGCTAGTTAGAGCAGTACAGAAAGGTCACTATAGAGTTTCAATACCATGGTTTTAAATATATAGAGCACTTTCTGTTGTAGGTTAAAGATTTGGAAGTGGATCTTGAGACTACTAGGAATAATTGTAAAGAAAACATGCAGCAAGCTGTTTTAAATGAAAAGGAAAGGTTTACGCAAATGCAATGGGATGTGGAAGAACTCCGTAGGCAGTGTTTGGAGTTGGAGCTGAAATTAAAATCTGAGCAGGTATATTTTCTTTCTCTCTTTTTTGTTCTCTATATTCAGTTTTATATAATTGTGACAACTATTAGTGAATAATGTGAAAATATTCCAGGAT
>NW_023590789.1:23899142-23911693 GCF_014843425.1 Jatropha curcas
TACAAATTGAGAAGGTTCTTTGAAGATCAAACATGAAATTAACTCAAAACTCCATGTGAGTACTCCTCTTGCAGCTCATTTTAAGGTTATCCATATCATGCACATATTCTGACCCTACAGTCTTAATGAAGAGAGAAGCAGCGAGATTGTCACAATGTTAGCCCTAATTCCTATGTGCAGTTGAGATAAGGTCCCTTATGGTATGCTTATGCGATATGCACTAGAATCGCTGATCTTCCACAGGCAGTTAGTGTTGTGGAGCAGGTTATTGATGAGTAATCCAAGGTAAAATAACATGGGAAGAGAGTTAAAGTGGATATTGTCGCTACTTTGAAAGTAATAGCTGGAACACTGTGATTGGTGTTTTCTTGGTATTAGGATAACAAGGTGGAAGGGGTACACCTGAATAATTAGTGTTGGATATGTTGAAACTCTGATTATGCAGGTTGATCTTGATAAGGAGAAGGTCTTTGTCAGGTTATGTAATTCTACTTTTATGCAGATTCTTGCCATTAGCTGGAAAGCTACTCGCCGTTCCCATAGTGGACTGTCGAACTTAGCGGAGGCAGATATATTGCAGATCACGGGAAGGATTCAAAGAAGCAATCTGGTTAAGAGCTTTGGTTACCTGATCTTGGTTTAACCCAGATGTTGTTACTGTATTTTGTGATAGTCAAAGTGCTATTCATTTAACTAAAAAATCAATGTATCAATGAAAGAACCAAGCCACATTGATTGGTGAAGCAGTATTTTTATTCGGGATTGTTGTGGCAGATGTGGAAGATTAGCCGTGAAGAAAATTGCTCACACACTCATATAATCTCTAAGCGGATATGCTCACGAAACCTAGTTCCAAATGCTCCAAGTTTCAAGCAATTGTTGGACTTTGATGCGGTGTTACACTTGCAAGTCTATAAAGCGCCACTTTTGGGGCTATGGCGAGAATAGGAATATTGCACATACAGTTTGTATAAGGGAATCATCTTGATGAAATTATAAGTCAAGGTGGAGATTGTCTTAAAATTAGCCTTATAGATTCTAAGATATCACACTAGTAGTCCTTGGTGCTAGGAAACATGTTATTCTTCATGACTTATGACTAGTCTTTTTGGTGCTTCAATGTTTTCACACACTCAGTCTGTTTGTGCGTATAAGAAAATTCAATGTTGGTTGGTGAATGCGTTGGTCGAGCCTACTTGGACTAGGCACTTGGCACATTTGTAACAACTGTGAAGAAGACTTGAAATTTATTCTCACATGGAGAGGTGATTAACGAACCTCTATTAATAAAGGAAAATCCTTGCTTGGACGCACATTTTATGAAGAGTCAACCAAGTTGATAAATGCATTCCAAGAGAAGATAATCCTCCAAGAGACTATTTTCTCTAAACTATCCACTCTGCTCATTATACATATTTATTTCATTTATACATCACTCCACACATATTCATTGAGTGTTATGTGAGGTGTCTTGAGTGTATTTTGGTGGGTGTGAGTGTTAATCTTTCAACTTGTATCTCCATATTTTTCATATGTTGCATTTACTTTCGTCTACATGCCCCGTGGTTTTTCCCTCTACAATTTGGAGGGGTTTCCCCAAGTAAAGGTCTTGTGTCTCTTCCATTTAATTATTTTTACTTCATCATTTTAGTCATTCAAATTATCGAGAACTTATAAATAATTAGTATGCCAATTAACCACGCTAAATTAGACTTTGTCCGCAACACATTAAGAGACAACATGCACTATGTTTTGTGTACATTGTACTTAATAATACTATGTATTCGTATACTGTTGGCGAAGTACTGCGGAAACGGTGGGGGGAAAATGCCTGTTGAAAGAGGGCGTATAAAGTGGTATTCTTGGATTCACTGGTGGCTTTAGAAAGAGACAATTACGACCATAAAGTTCTTGGGGAATAAGACATGGCTTATTGGTGTAGTTGTTTTTTTTGTTACAATATTCATTAATAAGAGGATTGGCTATTACTTCATATCATTTATATCATGTTCTAAATCTCCTGAAATTTTTGTCAAGGTCGCTGCGTAGATAGAATATGCTTACAGGTGTATAATGAATATGGATGGATGCAACCCTATGCCACCATGAATTTTGGGATTTTTCCCCCGAACTGATATCCCATGCAATCCAGGCTTTCCATTTCTAATTTCAAGACTGGTGAAAGTCTTAAGGTCATAACAAAATATTTTGTTTGCCACTATTTAGGTATTTGTTAGGAAAAATTCCAGCATCAATTCTAATGTCTTCCTAAATTGGTTGGCTAGGTATTTTTCCTTTTCACTTCTAAACCTCATAGATGTAATAAGAGAGTTACGACAGATTTTGTACTACTTTTGACTTATCATGGTTGTATTAGCTAATAAGCACATTATAATGTTTATACATAACTTCTGTATTTCCATACTCTGACGAGGCAAGAGAATGATGAGCTTACTGTCGAATCACTTATCTCAGTTATGTGCTATGTCGTGAGCTTGTATGGAAAGCAATTTTTGTTTGTGTTCCAATAACTTCTCTCATTGTTACCAAATTAGGGGGAGGAAATATAACCTAACGACCTTAACGACAAACTCAATTTGGAAAGAGTGTGCGTCATTTATGTTGCAAAGGATAAACTCATCAATTCATTTCCTCTTCAAGTTGATTTTTACTAGCGCTTTTATTCTTGTTTGGGGGAAGTTTGATTCGTTTTTTCAGAAACATTTTATAATTAGAAAGTATCATGATTGGAACATTTAGGAGGAGCAAATTATTTGATCCGCATCAATTGAAATGCAAAGAATTGTGTGTGAGATGCTATGTTATTACACATGCAGCCTCTTTTAACGGCTGTTGCCTTAAACATAATTCGAGAAAAGGTCTCTGAAACAAACAATGGGATCACATTCATTATGAAGAATGGAGAAATAGTCAGATACTATGTAAATTGGATGTGTGGGGAAATAGGGTCACAGCAGAGAAAAAAGGGAGTATAAGAAGAATAAATATTTGTCAACTTAATTTTCAGACCGCTGTATATTTACACTTGTGCTCCTATTCAACGCTATATACCCGCTAATATGGCATGCTTGCTGGGGTGCAATGACCCCAATGGGGATGCCTTTTATAAGAAAAGCATCTTGCACTAAGGGTATTTGCGCAGATTAGAGTTTGGGTTTGCAGAACATGGAATGAAAGAGATAACAAGTAGTTTTTACACATTAAAATATATATATAATGTACTTTATTTTTATAAAACGAAGTAAAAATGACTTTTTATCTTTGTACTCGCATTAGAGCACATTGAATAAATAAGTGCTAATAAAAACATAACAGAGAGAAGTAAGAGATGCTCACGTGTTATTCGACGCACGAGTTTTTAGGCAGTATCAGATATTGGAATGCAAGTCTTTATAGACTAAAGCTTAGATCGTTAGAGACCTGTGTAGAATGAAATAGGGGACCCGACAACTTAAAAATAGAAGGGACACAAAACAAACGATATCCATAAATTACAAATGAAGTGTGCCTGCTTGTTCCGCTTCCTCCGGGGGGACGGTGTGTTGAGAGGAGAGAGTTCTCAGTGTCTAGTAGGATGATGCAGATGAGTCGGAGGACCGCTGTTTTCCGTGTAGGCTATCTCTATATGAGAGGAGAGTGTGTGAGAGATGAGTCCTCTCCGTGATGTGCGATGAGGTGTGGAGTTGATGAGTCGCGCTTTGTTGGTGTAGTTGCGGAGAGCGCGTAGTGTGAGAGAGTGAGAGAGTGGAGAGCGATCCCGGCACTTGAGATTTTCAAAAATAATGTATCGTCATATCTCATTCCTATAGCAGGGAGCATGGGCTTTCTCTGAATAAAATCAATGGACACAATGTTTCTGATTGCAAGCACAGTGAAAAGTTTAAAAGTAATTATATAATTCGCCTAAGACAGCGTTATCTTAATAATTGAAAAATTAAGAGATTTTGCTTTTTTCGTTTTCATTATAAAAAATAATTATGTGCTCCGCAGTGTTGCACTCTTTTCAATGATGCCTCCCTGAAATTAGTTGGTAGAGAAAATGGTAACCATTGCTGAGAAGTTGTAATGAACTTCTACAAATTGCTATTAACTTTCCTACTTCAGGTGGAATATTTAATTATTCTTAACCATTGATTATTTTGATGTTACAAAATCATTAGTTTTCATAATTTTAACAAATTATGGTTTGCCAATAATGTGATTAAATTATTTAGAGTTATAAAATGGAAGTTTTCCTAAGCTTGGGAACCAGCAGGAAAGCAGTATCATGGTTGGAGTAAAATTAATTGTTACAATATGGCAAATACTAATGTAATATATTTAGAATATTGATAATTTCACAGTGTTTTTGGCTTCAAAAATATTTCTCTTTTCATAAATATTCACGTTGGCCCTTTTCAATAGTTGCTCAAACGCCTGATAGGATTTCTACGCAAGAACATTTGTAATTGGCATTGAGTAAGATTTTTTGCAATTTGTTTTCTGCAGCAAAGTCCAAATTTTTCAGCCTGCTCTTTTGAGAACATCTATGCATCCAGAAATACATAATCAATAATATAATGACTCAGGTATGTTGAATGCACTTCCTCAGCACTTCCACTAAGGTTTGCTTCTATTTAAAGAAAGCCTATATCCTGAAGCATGAGGAAAGGAGGAGCGTCGAAAATTCCATCTAAATGCTGTAACAGTACAATTGAGAGCTAGCAAAGCCTGAATGGTTCTTTGGTAATATGATTAAAATTTTATGATATTAATGTGTTGTTAGCCCTATATATATACACACACGCTACAACATGAAGACAAAAGAGAGAGAGAGAGAGTGTGTATGGTGATGTATGTATCCAATATATAATACTAACTCGCATTGTAGTATTAGTACAGTATGGAAATTGAGGTGATCACATGCCTTTCACACCACGGTTTACAAAATTGTTTTCACTTCGGAGTTTAGAATGCACTCGCGGGTAAAGGCACCTTAATGAAAATGCTCTGTTGCTACTCAAAAGAGGTGTTATTTTCTTCTAAACTGTGACAATGTGATGATGGTGGCATGGGAGAAGAGATTACTATTCTCTGCGCTAATGAAGGTAAAATTTCCTTGCTTGATATTTAATTATGTTCCTTCACTGAACATTTCTCACTTAGCCGTCTTGTTGATCACATTAAATTTGTTTAGTTAAATATCGAGCGCCGAGCTTAATCTTAATCACCACTAAATGGAGCTCACTGCTCATAATAAGCCTAGACTTGGGAAGGCACTATAGCGAGAAGTTGAGGACCAAGCCACAGTATCTAGAATACTCCAGCGATCCCTCCACACATGGAGTTATTGTAATGAAAATAATCTTACGTAACTCTTATGACACACTGTTCCAATTGTAATCTAGACGCCGTCCATTTTTGTGAATATAATATTTTTTTAGCTATATTTGAGGAGAGTGGAGAGAGTGCCTATAATACCACCCCTCCTCTCATTTCGCATAAGCACTTCACACCAAGCAAGCAGCCAAGCAAAACCAAAGCTAAGTAATTCTCGTCAAGGCTTTTGTGACATGTTCCTTCTCTTAATTAAATCACATATTATATGTTGGTTGTTCTTCTTTTATAGGGGTATCGCTTGTCGTGACGTATCTACTTTTGGTTGCCGTTTCCCGTGTGTTGATTCTTGGTGTTATAAATTATTAATGCAATCATGGAGTTTTATTCACTACACTGATAGCAACAAGTGTATCCCAAAGGCATTTAATATCCAACATTTGTTTGAAGCAGTTATACCTTCCCACTTGAGGGTAAAAAGATCAAATCTGGTGCATATCTGACAAATGGGCCTTGATTCGGCGTTTTAACTATAAGAGATATAGTTTCAGTTTTTACGTTTTATCGATCTCTTAATCTATAATTAAAGAACTCCTGGAATATTTATGTGTTTTTAGTTGATTCGAAAAAATTAATTTCTTGAAGAACTGCTTTGGTTTCTATGTAATTAAGGTCCCAAGTGAGCAGACACTATTTCCCCATCTCCATCGTGCTGCCCAAAAATGCCTAACATCTGTGAAACCATTCTCAGACCAGAACTGTTGGTGAAGTTTCCTCAACAGGTAAGTCTAGTGGACATATCCTATGTTGGCGATGGCAAATAAAGGCAGTGTTAAGCATGAAAAACTAGACGAGATAACATTTTGAGGCCCAGGAAATCGGTACACTGCTGATAGTAATCTCTCTTCAGAGTTGCACCACTCGTATCTACTGCTATGCATTGGGTCGGAGAACTCTACTTTTCCACGGAATTGCCATTTATATAAGAAATATCCGACCGCTGGCCGAGCGAGGCATTATATAATTTTTAATAGGTATATAATTTTTTATATGTAAGTCATTCAAAATTTCTATTGAGCTTCTTTTATATATAATTTTATTTTCTTATTTATAATAGTTTTTATGTAATAGTAGTTGGATAATGTTTGTTGTGTTATTTTTAGTTTTTATGTAATATTGATATGTTTTTATTTAAAAGCTTCCTTGAAACACAACTCATTTGATTTTGAGGAAAAATGCAGGGTTTTGTAAGAAAAGGACAAAAAAATTCATTAAGCACGCCCGTGTTACAGTGCCCGTGCTACAGTGCCCGTGCTAATCAGCACGCCCGTGCTGTATAAGACTTCCAGAGGCGCGCACACCCCAGACCGTGCTAATTAGCACGCCCGTGCCAAGCAAGGAATCCTAAATTTAGTAAAAAGTTGCCAACCAACTTCCACCAATTTATGGAGCTAATCTTGGACAACTTTCCTCACATGCAAACCAAGGTCCAATCTATGCACATGGGTAAGTCATGGTAGTCATGGTTGACAGAAAATGGAGCACATAAAAGAGAAGCTTTACAACCTAACAAAAGAAGACTTTGATCATTAAACATGGTGGAATCCTCTCTTAAAGGAAGTCTAAATAAAAAGAGTGAAGTGGGATCTCAAAACATGATCCCACGCATTCCCATTACTCTACATCTCTTCTCCCATCTCTCATTTTATAGCTGTATATTTAGTTTTCTTTAGAACATAGTTTTATTTTCTTTTGAAGTTAAGTATTCAAGAGTTGTGCAAAGATTCAAGGAAACCATCCAAGCAATTTATCACTAGTTCTTATTTCTAAACTCCTAATCTTGTTTATTTCTTTCATTATTCTTATTGATTATGGAATATTTATCAAGTATTGTTGAGTTTTATTTAAGTACTATATGTAACTAAATTCTTCTACTAGGGGTTTGATATAGCTTAATCTCTTTTTCAATTTATGCAATTAGATTTATTTTTCCTTATTCAATTTATGATTTATTAATGAACTTAATGCTTCTAGGCAGAATTTAATGATTTATTTCAATTTATCCACTATTCGGAAGAAGGATCTCTTGATATGAAAAGGTTGTATAAAAACACATGAGAATAATAACTTGATGCGGAGCTATATTGGTTTGACTCATGGGAGTTTTTAATGATTCTTAATTCCAAACCTTTAATTGTAAAATTCATAAACAACTACATAACTTATGATTTAATTTCATATTTTTGATTGCCGCTATTGGAAGATAGGTAATTAAATGGATTAAAATAGCTAGCAATACATCAGAAGAGCTTGTTAGTGAATTCAGAGTTGTTTCCCTACTTGAATAATTAAATTGATTAATAAAACTAATGAAATAAAATTGGATAGAATTAAGTGAAATCAAAACCACCTAGTAGTTATTCAATTCCTTATTTCGTAGTTAATCAAATTTTTGTTTTACTTGACTCTTGTTTATTTTAAATCTATAAAACAATTCTCTCAATTAAAGCGTTTAAATAATAACAAGATAAACATAATTTTGGTTACTTGATAATTTTGGTACTTGGATTACAATCCTCGTGGGAATGATATCTTACTCATCATATATTACTTGTAGCGATTCGTACATTTGCGAATTAAGCTGTCAGCCGACATGTTGCAAACTTTAAAGGATCATAATAAAGTAACTTGAAAATTTATGAAAGAAAGTAACTTGAAGTTATTTTGTAAAATTGTTGTTCAATCCTTGCAAACTTATAATTTAGCACTCCTTTTTAAAAATTTGTTTTCAATTGAGTCCCAAATTTCATTTATATTTATTGACTGATTTTTTTTCTTTATTCTTATATAATAAATTTTGCTTTCTTTTTTTTTTTTTTTTTACTGCTGGGAGGGACGAATATAGATTCTATATTTGTCAGTTGGGAGAGGATCCAAGAAAATTAAACTAGTGGATTAAACTAGTGGGGGCAATATATAAAAGTGTTCAGTGGGGGCAAAATGTAAAAATTTAGTGGAATAAATATAAATTAAAATAATTATATATACTAAAATATAAAAAATTATAATTGAACTGTAAAAAGCCAGTGGGGGCAAGTGCCCCCATTGTAGATCCGCCCCTGATTGTCAGGCTATCGTCAAGCCGTATATGCATTTAATATCAGATTATGCCTTGGTGTGCAAAATTTGATTGACAAAATATAAGGATAATTAATCAATAAATATAGGGATAAATTAAATAATTTTGGCAAAATACAGGAACAAAATAGTATTTGTTGATAGAAAATGATAAGAAATTGTTAGAAGGAAATTACAAGAACTGTAAATGAGACAAGTCGTTCGTCAGTTGCTTGAGGCTCGGCTCAATGAAAACTCGCTCAAGCTTTTTCGATAAATTTATTGAGTCAAGTTCTAAACATACTATCAAGCTCATTTAATAAACAAGTCGAACTCATTTGCTTGAAAGTTGGCTTGGGGGCCAATTTTATCAGGCCAAACTCTAGAGTAAGCTTTATTGAGTTGAAATCACGACTCACAAGTTAGCTTAATAAGCTAAAATTAATTAAATCTACATATGGAATAATATCATTTTAGTTTGATAGATTTCGAGCTCGAGCTCACCGGAATGGTTTACTTATAATTTTATTTTATTCCTAATTTTTATTTAAAAGTAGATTTCATTGAATTATACCATAATTTTATTTTATTCATAATTTTTATTTGAAAGTAGATTTGATTGAATTATACCAAACACCTCTTAATTAAAAAGGCTAAGGTTATAAATTTCTTCAAATCAAATCCATTTAAATACCAATACTAGAATGACGAGGAATTTTTATTAATATTCATATTTATTACCGTTCTAAAATTTTTATGTCAATATTATCTTATTTTCAAAGTACTTTAAAAATTTTAAAAAATATAATATGTTTCATCTCATAAAAATTCATAGTAGCATAAGAATTTTATTCTTCACAAATATGAATAAATAGCGGAAGTTTTTGTCTTTTTTGTTAATAATAATTTATCATGGAACTCACGTTTTCTCTTCTTTGAAACTCTCTTTTACTATGTAACTGCACAATAAATAAAATCAAAAACCAAAATGACGAAATCTCTCCTGTCGTTTTTCAATAGTTTAAAGCAGACGAGCTTTCCTTGTGTATTGTTGGATAGAAAACGTTTGTCAATTAAAAAACAAACTGATCTCCATGAATGTAAAGAAACGTTGAGATAGAGAAAAAAAACAAAAAAAAAAAAGAAAAAAAAAAAAAAAAAAAAAAAAAAAAAAAAAAAAAAAAAAAAAAAAAAAAAAAAAGAGCAGACTCTAAAATTTCTAGGAGGCAAAAAATTTAAGAGGGTTAAATAAAAAAATTACACTATTTTATAAGATAATTTTTTAAAAAAGAAAATTCTGGAGTTCCGATCCGATCCCTTTCAATCCCCTCCCTCCAGACCCTATATAAAAGATAAATAGAACTGGTTATTTAATGACTTTAAGAGTTGACAAATCGTAAATAGGGTCGCTAATGCTCCCCCTTTTTAATGGGAAAAACTTATTTGGATCGAGTACATGACTCTATTCATGGATCAAATCTATAAAATTAAGAATTTTTATTGAAATGAAGTTATTTCTAACTATGTACTTGGCAAATAAAAATAAAAATGTAGAAACACTTTTTAAAAGATTCTTAATTTCATTGCTTTAGTCGATAAGTGAGATCATGGATCCGGTATAGACAAATAATTTTCTTTTTTAATACTATATTGAAAGTAATATAACTGCTTGTAGTGTTGTCTTAAACCTTTCATCTAGTCAGCAATTCCAAAGTTGAAAATTTGTAATCTTATTCATAAAATGAGCGGATTTTTTAGTCAATTAAATATAATTTGATTGTTGTTTTCACTTATGTGGAAAATGAGACGTCTCAGATTTAAATCCTTTTGATTATAAAAGTTTTTATTAATTTAGTGAATAAAAAAAAGGACTGCATTGTGTAGTCCATAATATTTTTTCAGCCCTTGAATTTTCCAACAAATAAAAAAAAAAAACACGGATTTTTATATTTGTGCCTATAAATTAGCCGGTCACCAGTCTAAATTTGTGCCTATAAATTAGCCGGTCACCAGTCTAAACAAGCTTAGCAAGTTTTTGGCTAGTCAAAAGTTTAGAGTAGCTCACAAACAATTAAGTTGATTTGGCACATTTTACCAAACTAATAAATAATATCAACTCTCAGAGCCACAATATATAGTTGGAGTCAAAAATAAAAATTGTCATAATATGTATTTGCAATTTACCATTTCAAAATTAGTAATTTTAAGTTATAAAATTTAATAATTATAATTTTCATTCATTGGGATACTCAATCGCCGAAATAATATGATGAATTACATAAGAGAGATAATTCTTCTTTTAATTCATTAAATTGATGAAACTCTTATAATCAAAACAATTCGAACTCAACACCTCTCACTCTTTATATTAATGAAAATACCAACGAGGCCGATCGACAAATTTAATGATTACTTTTATGCAATATGGAATATCTTTTCAGGATTTGTCATCCCTCGACCTGTAAGTGTTAACTACCCTTTAATTCTTCAGAATGCTCTAAGCTTCAGCTCAGTATATACTCAGTTTATGGACTAATACCTGTGTATATAACAGAGGATGCCTGTATGGTGGAGATGGTATTATTGGGCATGTCCAGTAGCATGGACATTGTATGGAGTACTTGCATCCCAATACGGAGATATTAAAGACCCACTCGAGGATGGTGACCAACAACCAGTGCAAGATTATCTGAGAGAATATTATGGCATGAAACATGATTTTCTTGGAGCAGTTGCAGTTGTGATTCCTGGGATTGCTGTCCTGTTTGCCTTTATTTTTGCTGTTTCTATTAGGTCCTTCAACTTCCAGAGGAGATAGAGATTTCATTTACCTGTTTTCCCTTTTACCTTTTTGTAATGTATTATTTTATAAAGAAATGAGGAAGTGTTAAAGATCAAAACGTCTACTTCTTGTTCATTTTTTTGCCATTACATTTTATTTTATTTAAACATATGTCATCAATTTCTAACCCCTCAAACGTCATGTCGTTTCTTATCTGTTGGGATAAAAAAGGAAAATTTCAGCACTCGGATAACTCAATAAAACGACACATTGTTGGCATCGGGGGGAATAGTCGTTTAATAATTGATGATGCTGTGGCAGAGAATGAAAAAGCACTCAATGAAAAATGTAATTATAGAAGTTATATAATTCAAACACTTTTCGAAGAAAATGAAAAATGCTGGCGATATTCTGCTAGAGCCCACAAAGGGAAAATATTCCTATATGCTGCATAGTGTAACATGCCATTCCTCATGTAGACTCCTAAAATTTCCTGCCATAAATTGAAAATTAATCAAACAAGTAATCAATAATTAGCATCAAAATAAAAAAAACAAACTATTTTTTGGTCTATAACCACAGTTATTCTAAAGTTCATTGGGCTTTGACAATGTCTGGACGCTCCAAACCTATATTGGGGAGCCGGATCGAGTCTCCAAGTGTGGCATTTACAGATCTTGTCAGAAACAAATTAAATAGAGAGGGAGTTACCTGCTGGGGAAAATCACCTAGTTCTGTTTGTGAATTGATTAGAAGCTTGGCAGCAAGATGCAATGGTGCAGGGTCTATCTCCCCCTGTAGCCAAAGGGATTAGGAAAGTCACAATGAAAATGGAAATGGATGTCTAAACAAAATCCAATTCTTGAGCAAATCAATCGTGAAAATGACCTGTCCACCATGAATTAGCCCCATCAAAGCCCAAGCAGTCTGCACCAGATTTGACCTCTCACCCTCAAGAGGAACATATTCCTGTACCCAAAAGATATAGCTAGCTCCATTAACGTAAACTTTCAAAGATACTAGTTTGGATGGTTGTATAGCAGTACCTTGTTTGGACATGAAAGATAACTCTCTCCCCAACCACCATCCTCTTTTTGTAATTTGAGCAGAAAGTTGACGCCTCTGCGTACAGCAGAACAGTTGTAGTAAGTCTTGCCAGCAGCAGCTAAGCCTCTTAGTGCAAACCATGTGCCATATGTGAAGCATATCCCCCAATTCCCATACCATGAACCATCAGGCCTTTGAATTTTTTGAATGAATTGTACAGCATTTGCGATAAAATCTTCGATCTCCTTCTTTCTATGATCAGGATACA
>NW_023590789.1:23912193-24077376 GCF_014843425.1 Jatropha curcas
TGATGCATACTTGAGAGGTTATTTTGTTGAACCATTAACTGCTGCTGCTGGTGTTGCTGTTGCTGCTGCAGATTTTGAAGGGCATTCTGCTGGCCTAGCAACCTCTGTTGTTGCTGCTGCATGTCTCCAACACTGTTTTGTTGTCCAATTAACTGATTTTGCTGCATATTTCCAGTATTGGGTTGTTGGCCCATTAGCTGCTGCTGAGGGGGCAACAATGGCTGCTGCATCATTGATGACTGCTGTTGATGAATACTAGCAGTCTGCTGTGTTTGCTGCGGCTGCCTGAGGACAGATTGTTGATGTTGTTGAAGCATGGATTGCGTCGATTGTTGAACAGAAGGCTGATTCTGTTGAAGACCAGAGAGTGGTGCTGATTGCATCATGGAAGGCTGCATAACAGATGACGTTTGCATACTAGATTGCTGAGAAGATTGCAATTGAGTTGGCTGTAATAGGTTTTGCTGCTGCTGCTGCTGCTGTTGCTGCTGCTGCTGCTGCTGCTGCTGGATGTGAGATGGCACAAGATTATGTGGGAGATTTCCCTGCTGCTGGAGCTTCTGCTTCATAAATTGTTGTTGGAGTTGCTGGTGATAAATATTATACTGTTGGGACTGTTGCTGCTGCTGCTGTTGGGGAAGAACCGGTTGCCTTCCTTGCATTTGTCTCTGAGAATTGGCAAAAATATTGGAGGGTACGCCTTGTCCCATTGAATTTGCTGCTGAGTTCTGCTGAACTCCAGGAATATTCTGCATGTTAGGATTCTGACTAACAACATTTGAGATAGAATTCTGTGCTAAACCAGAAACAGAAGGTAGTGCAGATGTCAAAGTGGCAGAACCCTGAACCCCGGTAGATGGCATATTATTCTGAATGTTCTGGGGTAGCAACTGCTGACGTGTTTGGGACTGATTAACTGACAATGGAATAGGAAGTGACTGCCCTTGACTGTGACCTTGGGGTGGCATGCTATGAGATGCTGTTCAGCATAAGAGAAAAGATGAAAAGAAACCAAGTTAGAGAACAACCAGAAATTCAAGAAAGGAGGAACTGCTGATTCATCAGTACAAGCATTTGCCATTTATCTCCAAAACAGAAAGTATAAAGTTGCAAATAATGGGGCAACATGAATGGTGAATATAACTAGAATCAACGAAACTAATCACTAAATTTCAATCTCCTAAAGATAATTAAACTTTGATCTCTCTAACAAAAGAACCATATTGCACTTTCTAATATTTTCTTTTTTATATGCATATTGGATTTCTCAGTTTCTCATCCATTCCACAATTTTTTTTTCCTCGTATATATTTTGCTTTGAGGTAGAGCAGGAAGAGTGAGAATAAAGATGAGAAGGAAAATTCTTTTGCGTAGCATTGAATGCACAAAATATAATAAAAATTTCCACTATGGTTACCACACCATATTTTCGATAAATAAAATCAATTTTGGTTTCAGTGGTTTAATCTTCATAAAAATCAAAATTTCGTAATTTAAAAAGAAATTGAAATTTACTAATTTTCTGACTGATGCAGGAGCATAAGTTTCAGAAAAAGTTACTATTCATGTCAACGTAAGTATGTTTTGGCTAAGTTAGACTTTATTTGAAATAGTCAAAAACTTTTTCTATTAGGATTTTACTATTTAGGAATTTACTCTAGTAGGATTTTATGTTTAGTCCTTATCCTATAAGGATTTATAATTAAAAACCTTATTCTAGTCAGAATTATACGGCTGTAATGTTTTATTTTAGTGGCAGATATGAGATTTTTGAGGAATAATAAAAAAAACCAATTCTGGAAATTTATTTCAGGTTGTGAAACCAGTAGTTCCAGCGTAGTTAGATTGAGATTTTGATTTATTTTTCTTCTCTTTTCAATATAATCTTCCCATCTAACCTAAAATAGAATTAGGGTTATTGCTGCATCAGGGACAGTCACTGACTAGTTCATGACTGCTTGTGACATTAACCACAAAACGAAATATTGACAATGGCATCACATGGAAGTCCAATGTTATATAGAGTTATTACCTCCTGGATCAGGGGGCCTGTTGCTATTGCCAGATGCATTGGGTGGTAAAGAATTCGGCATAGGATTTTGAGACTTGGACTCCATTGTAAGCATCTTCAAAGAAATTTTCCGTAGATAATCCGGCTGAAATCAGAGATAGTTAGAATTAACTACTCACAACGATCCACTATAAAAATGTTGCAGTCAAGATCTTGGGGGGGGGGAAATGTCGTCTTGAGTCTACAGATCTTGGGGGGGAGGGGGGGCGGGCCTAGCATTGACGAACCTGAGAAACCATTGGATGCATGGGGGCGGGCTACATGCTGAACCATTGGCATATATTGGATACCCATATTTGCATTCCCGCTGCCCCCAACCCACCCATAACAAACAACAACCCCCCACCAAAACTCTGGCTTTCTCCCTCTCCCCTATTATTTTGTCTACACTTCCGTTGTTCAGGATCAATCTCCTACCCTTCTAAATAAAATGAACAAACCAAGAGGATTAATATAAGGACGTATACTTCATCATTAAGAGCATACCTGGCTTGCAGCAGCAGTATAAATCTTTTCCTCAAACCGCACTGCAATTTTCTTGAGTTCTTCCAATCCCTCTTGACTAGAAAATGGAAGATGTCTCTTTAATGTCTCCATTCTACATGCAAATATTGCATTACCAATTATATTATAAGCACAAAGAAGAGGACCCTCAATGTATAAAATATTTGTATTGACGTTAGGGATGTAAATTACTAATTTTATAGCAAAGCCACTACAACTTAGATATATGTAAATGAAAAGCTACAAATTGAAAGCAACGGCACCCACATCTTGTTGACAATTCGCTGCCGCGAATCAGGCTGCAACTGAGCTCTCCAATCACCAGCATCCATTGTAGGTTCTGCACCTTGGCCGGTGGTTCTGCACCTTGGCCGGTAGGCCTCCAGTTATTGGTATCCATCAGATACCAACCAAGAATAATTAATTAACAGCTGCTAAGAGCACTAAGAAAGAAAGAAAGACTATCAATTGACAAAATAAATCTAATTCTATAATAAGCCTTAAAAACTCTACTACATCATTGATTCTACAGCAAAGAACCAATAAAAAAAATTTAATTTTTTTGCTAACATTCATTAAGTTAAAACTTACTCTCAAAGCGTAACAATGTTATTTTGATTCTACAATAATAAACGAACCAAATAAGGAAAGGAAAGAAAATCGAAATTTCAAAACCCACCACAGAAATCAAAAATCAAATAAAGGGTTTCAACTGATAGATTATCCTCCTCATCGTTTCCCTTAAAGAAATCAAATTTCTAGAGAAAAAGAGAATCAGTTACACGCTTCAAGAATATCATTTCTTTTTTTTTTAAATTAGGGAAAGAGAAAAGAAGCACCTTGCGATTGGAGTGTTTCTCAATGATTTTGTTGTTCGTTATCAGAAACACTGAAAATTTGGAGGAGAAACAAGAGAAAGGGAAAGAGAAAATCAACAGAAAAAACTATCCATTCCCAGATTCTAACACCAGGCACAGATATATTACTATAATACTATACTCTCCATAAATATCTTATTTATATTTTGAACTTTCACATGTAAATACCATCGTTACCCTCCTTTTTTTCTTCTATTTTTTATTAAATATTTTTGAAACATAAATGTTACTTTTTTTTTTTTGAAGATAACATTTACCTTTCTTCAATTAATTTGATTATAATCAAACAATAATTGTACTAACTTCATGACCAAATGAATAAACTATGACCTAAAATTTACAAGAAAAGTTTAATGATTTATCAATTTTAGGTTAATATTAAATCTTTAAACTTACAAAATTGTAATTTCTCAAATTAATTTATAAAATTGCGTCAATTAAAATATTTTCAATTAATTAAATAATTAGAAATTATATAAACCATTGTTCAATAATTTATATAAAAATAATCATAAAATATCACTCTATTAAATATTCATTTAATAATTAAAAATATGTAAATTTATATCCGATGGTTGCCGTTTTACAAATTAAAAATATTTAAAAATATAATTTTAATAGTATAAAATTTCAAGGTCAATCTAAAAATTAAGAGTCCTATTAAAATTTTTTTAAGAAAATTTAACCTTACATTTATATATTGAGAATAATTTCATTGATACCAATGTCTAAAATATTTATTAATTAAAACAGAAATTATGCAATTTTTATCAATCTTTTTTTATTTTCCATTAACGTATAAACTTATGTGTGTATTTTACAATTTTAGCCTCCATTTGAATGCCTAATAGGCTAATAGTAGCGAAGTAGGTTTGTCTTTCAAATAATCAATTCAAACGATGATTGACTATTCCACACAACCAATGATTTGCGTTTGAACAAAATAGTATAATATTATTACTATAGTTAAGTAGTTAATTATAAATTTTACTGCTTTTTTCCATATTCAATCTCTTAATTTGACTATATTATCTTTATTTCGTCTAACTGCTCCAATCGCAATAATTTTCTTTCACTAATAAATATTACAAGAGCAAGAGATGAAGATGATTGTATTGGGTTTGAAATTTTGTGGAAAATCGTTATTTGTATTTAATATAAGTAAGAGTAAAATTGAAAAAAAAAAAATCGATGCCTCTTCGTATTCTTAATAATATTTATGGACAAATCAGCTTCTTAAATCGACCGACAAAAATAATGAAGGAAATACTTTTTTCATCATATTTTTATATAAAATGGTAACGATCTCAGGCATCGTTTGGTTCAAAATCGCTTACTTCCCAGAAAGTATAATTCTCGTGAAATACACTTCTAAGGAAATTATTTTCCAAGAAATATAATTTGTATGTATTTAGTATGTAAATCAACTTCCTAAGAACTGAATTGCTCTCAAACTATAAATTATAATGATATCCATAATATAGTTAATAGGATAAATTAGTAAATTCATTGCATTTAACTAGAGAAATTGCACTTCTCTAATTGCAGTTAATTAGAGAAGTTGCACTTCTCTATCTATACTTAAGGAACTTACTTCCCCTATATAAGGTAAGTTGGATGATCTGTTTCTCAAAAAGTTGAATTGATAACAACTTCCCTAATCTATTTACCCCAACCAAACGTCACCTTTTAAACAATGGAATTGGTTCATATAAGAAGCAATAATAACCATCCAAATACATAAATTTGTCCTTACACTTTACTGAAAAAATCCGGTTACATTCCAAATTTTGCAAACCTTGGATTGAGTCATTTAGTGTAGAATTATTTGAAGTTAATCCTACATAACTTAAAATTCAAATCTTTTATTTAAAAATAGAAATTTTTTTTTATAGCAAAAAACTAAAATAGAAAACTTCTAAAACTCACATAGACAGTAACTTAAAACTTATTAATACGTTTTTATAAGCTAGGAGCAGGCCAAAATAGTATTTTGGTCCGGACCAAATAACCAAATCGAACCATTTCGATTTGATTTGATCAACTTTTAAAAGTTTGGTTACTATACGGTTTGAATAGTGATAACCGAATGGTTTTTGTTTTTATCACTTGCATAGCTAACCAAATTCACTTTTACGTCTAAAATATATTATTCAGTTCGAATAATCAAACCAAACCCAAAATTGATTTGGTTCGATATGATACTGAACCGATTTCTAAACTCTTCCCTCTGGTTTGGTTAGGTCAAATGTCCACCTTTAGCTAGGAGGTTTATGTAAACCATATTTTCCTTTAATTTGGAAATAGAAGACCAAATTAGCAATGTTAATTTATCTCTATCTCTCTTTTTTATTACTTGTCAAAATTCAGAAAATGTTTTACGCTCTTAAAAATAGGAAGTCTTTTTCCTTAAAATGAGTTAATTTTCTTTTAACCATGAATATTTTCTATTGAATTATTTTATGACAATGCAAGTTGTCATAAAATATACATATCTAATCAAAGTTTAATTTGAGTTTAAGGATTCAAACCATGTTAGTGTGATAAAAAAATTTTCCTCATTTATTTTATGTGCTCAAAAATGTGATTAACACTAACACAAAAGGGACTCATTTACTTTCAAATAAAAGTGATTTAATTATGTTGCCTCAAACAAAATTTTAAATTTTAAATTTTAAATTTCTTTTGTTATTAAGCCTCACTTTCCTTTTATTCATTGTTTGTTTGTACTCCATATATTTCATTTCTCTCCATAAAATAGTGACACCTTAATTTGAAAATATCAATTTGAAAATATCAATATAGAATAAAAAATTTTGAAAATATCAACTTCAAAATTTTCAATATAATATATATTTTTGACGATCTTCACAATCATTTTTTTCTAGAAAAAAATACTTCACATAGTGAAATACGTATTCTTCTTATCAATTTCCAAATTATTGCTTCACCCCTTTCTAATTAATTTCTTATATATTTATAAAAAGTATTTTTCATTTAAAATATCAAAAATACTTTTATACAAGATTTTATACAAGAGGGAATAGCGATTAAAAAAAATGCTCAATTCCTTTTTTTTATCGAAATTAATTATAATTCTTTTGGTAATACTCACCGGGGTATAATTTTTCTCAGGCCATAAAATATAAAGATTATTGACTCTCTCAATAAATGATGCTTCTCGAGAATTGAAATTGTATTTTCACTCTTATGGAGATTAAAGTCGCTTACACTCCGCCCTAACTAACACCTTGTTATTATGAAAAAAAAAAAAAAAGTTGACTAAGGTATTAACTTACTATGTTCTTTCTTTTAGTTCGATGAGAGCGAGTGATGTTATTATACGTTCTTTTCTTAGAAAACTAATTTTCTTTAACGTGTGTTGCATATTGTTTGTATTCATTGATTTTTTTCACATTGCAAGTAAGTGAAATTTAATCTATACAAACATTATAAACAGTTTGTATTACTAAAAATTTAAAAATATTCATAAAAACAAAAAAAATATATTTTATGAAATAATAAAAAATTCAATAATTAAATAACTTGTTTAGGAAATAACATATTTATAATTATAACTAATCAAATTAAAGTTTTATTAAAATTAATAATTTCTCTAAAAAAATAATAATTAAATACATTATATTCATATCATATTTAATCTGTACCTTATATAGTATATAATATAACAAATAAAAGTTAAATTACCTTTATTTTTTCAATCAATAAAATTAAAATATTTAAAGGTATTATATTCTTACCATATTTAATGTACCTTATTTACTATCCATCAAATATTATTACCATATATATATATATATATATTACCATATTTACATTATACACATTATATATTATATAATATAATTTCTTATTTTATCCAATAGAGTTTAAATTGAAAAAAGAAATTAATATGATCAATCAAAATTAAATCTTTATTTTTTGAACTAATCAAATTAAAACTATTATTGATACTTTTGTAAATCAAAAAATTTAATATGAACGTTTTAGACAATCTCAATGTTATCCAACTTGTTAATGTTTCTTTGATTTGGATTAATAGGTAAACAAATAAGCTTGCTCATTCTCTATTAAAAGACGTTTTTCTTATGCTCGTCTTCAATGTTGAGATTCAATATCCTCTTATACAGAAGCTAGTCTATATAAAATAGGCAGTTAGCTACTCTAACAAATTGAATTAGTGGCCATCAATATATATATATTAATGGCTTTAAGTAATTATTATTAATAAGCACAACAATAAATTTTAATATTCTTCAAATAAGCACAAATGCATAAAAGTTCTAATTAAACATCATCCGAATTCTCCCAAATAAACATAAACATCATTCAAACGCCATCCAATTTCTCCAAATAAACATAAACATCATCTAAATTACAATTTAGATGAGGAAGTACAAACAACAACTTCAACATCTTTATACAATTCCTCCGGCTCTAAGTTAAGCTCCATAGTTTCTCTTGTAAGTTCTTCCAACTCTGCTTTCTTTGCATCTATGAAGCAAATAAGAAAAGTTAATTAGTTAAATAGCAGCAAATAAAATGATTTCAGCAAGTAAAAAATGGCAGATACCTTCACTAACAAATCTTCTTTTTGCCCCTTAAATGGAATTGAGGGAGGAGATACTCAAATTTTAAAATACTCAGCGGTTTTGTCTAATATTAGCATTCAAATTAATTTGGTCAATTACAAACTTCTCAGTATCTTTTTTTAAAATAATCTGACTACATGGAGCATTTTAAATCCGCACGAATATGAGTAATAGCGGATTCAGTTCTAGAGAGGACATAGCAACATGTTAATTGTATAAATACCAAAACATGGATGAAAAAATTTGATCAATTTGTGCATCTTACAAAAAGAACTGTCATGTATGCAAGTTGGAGTATATTATTCAACACTTCAAATTCAAGTATTAAATTTTCAATTTGTACCAAAATAACTCCTAATTCTCTCTCCTTTTACATCCCTCTCTGTAATTTTGCCAGTCAAATTGCAAAAGCAGTGAACTGCTCCTCTGTTTTGAACTCCTGCAACGTACAATGCTCGATACCAACTTCAGCTTCATAAATTTCTAAATGGCCTAAAATGGTCGGAGTGATTTTAGAACTGTCTTAACCAATCAAAAGTTAAGGACTAGTAAATTAGTGTTAATTAATCCAAACAGACAAGAAAATCGTAACCTTACATCACCAAAAGCTAACATGAGTTAATACTTGGACAATCGCATCAAATAGAAGTCCAACGTTCAATCAAAATAGAAGTCCAACGTTCAATCAAGCTATTACCTTCTGGACCAAGCTGTCTGGGTGGTAAAGAAGTGTACATAGGGTTATTGCTATATCAGGGACAGTCACTGACTAGTTCATGACTGCTTGTGACATTAACCCAAAATGAAATGTTGACAATGGCATCACATGGAAGTCCAATGTTATGTAGAGTTATTACCTCCTGGATCAGGGGCTCTGTTGCTATTGCCAGATGCATTGGGTGGTAAAGAATTCGGCATAGGATTTTCAGACTTGGACTCCATTGTAAGCATCTTCAAAGAAATTTTCCGTAGATAATCCGGCTGAAATCAGAGATCATTAGAATAAACTTAGAACTCACAACGACCCACTATAAAAATGTTGCAGTCAAGATTTTTAATGGGAGAGGCGGGGTGGGAGGAGGCTACATGCTGAACCATTGGCATATAGTGGACACCCATGTTTGCAGTTCCGCTGGCCCCCCAACCCACCCACAACAAACAACACCCCCCCCATCAAAACTCTGGGCTTTCTCCCTCTCCCCTATTATTTTGTCTACACTTCCGTTGTTCAGGATCAATCTCCTACCCTTCTAAATAAAATGAACAAACCAAGAGGATTAATTAACGATAACGACGTATACTTCATCATTAAGAGGCATACCTGGCTTGCAGCAGCAGTTAAAATCTTTTTCCTTCAAAAACCGCAACTGCCAATTCTGAGTTCTTCCAATCCACTCTGGACTAGAAAATGGAATGATGTCTTCTTTAATGTCTCCATTCTACATGCAATATCATTACCAATTATATTATAAGCCACAAAGAGAGGACCTCAATGGTATAAAAATTGTGATTGGACGTTACGGGATGTAAAATTTTACTAATTATAGCAAAGCCACTACCAACTTTAAGATATATGTAAAATGCAACTTAGATATATGTAAATGAAAAGCTACAAATTGAAAGCAACGGCACCCACATCTTGTTGACAATTCGCTGCCGCGAATCAGGCTGCAACTGAGCTCTCCAATCACCAGCATCCATTGTAGGTTCTGCACCTTGGCCGGTGGGCCTCCAGTTATTGGCATCCATCAGATACCAACCAAGAATAATTAATTAACAGCTGCTACGAACACTAAGAAAGAAAGAAAGAAAGACTATCAATTGAAGGAATAAATCTAAAATTCTATAATAAGCCTTAAAAACTCTACTATGTCATTGATTCTACCGCAAATAACCAATAAAAAGTTTTCTTTTTTTTTTTTTTTGCTTAACATTCATTAACTTAAAATTTACTCTCAAAGCGTAACAATGTTATTTTTTATTCTACAGTAATAAACGAACCAAAGAACGAAAGGAAGAAGTTAAAATATTTCTGATAATTTGTAAAATTATAATTTAAAGCTGAAAAATTAAAACATAATCCAATAAATCGAATTAAAGGAAAGAAAATCGAAATTTCAAAACCCACCACAGAAATCAAAAATCAAATAAAGGGTTTCGACGGATAGATTATCCTCCTCATCGTTTCCCTTAAAGAAATCAAATTTCTAGAGAAAAAGAGAATCAGTTACAGTAATAAACGAACCAAAGAACGAAAGGGAGAAGTTAAGAACCAAAGAACGAAAGGGAGAAGTTAAAATATTTCTGATAATTTGTAAAATTATAATTTAAAGCTGAAAAATTAAAACATAATCCAATAAATCGAATTAAAGGAAAGAAGATCGAAATTTCAAAACCCACCACAGAAATCAAAAATCAAATAAAGGGTTTCGACGGATAGATTATCCTCCTCGTCTTTTCCCTTAAAGAAATCAAATTTCTAGAGAAAAAGAGAATCAGTTACAGTAATAAACGAACCAAAGAACGAAAGGGAGAAGTTAAAATATTTCTGATAATTTGTAAAATTATAATTTAAAGCTGAAAAATTAAAACATAAAACATAATCCAATAAATCGAATTAAAGTAAAGAAAATCGAAATTTCAAAACCCACCACAGAAATCAAAAATCAAATGAAGGGTTTCAACCGATAGATTATCCTCCTCATGGTTTCCCTTAAAGAAATCAAATTTCTAGAGAAAAAGAGAATCAGTTACAAGCTTAAAGAATATCATTTCTTTTTTTTTTTTAAATTAGGGAAAGAGAAAAGAAGCACCTTGCGATTGGAGTGTTTCTCAATGATTTTGTTGTTCGTTATCAGAAGCACTGAAAATTTGGAGGAGAAACAAGAGAAAGGGAAAGAGAAAATCAACAGAGAAAACTATTCATTCCCAGACTCTAACACCAGGCACAGATATATTACTATAATATATTACTCTCCATGTATATCTTATTTATATGTTGAACTTTCACATGTAAATACCATCATTACCCTCCTTTTTTTCTTCTTTTTTTTATTAAATATTTTTGAAACATAAATGTTACTTTTTTTTTTTTTTTTTTTTTTTTTTTTTTTTTTTTTGAAGATGTCAATTAATTTGATTATAATCAAACAATAGTTGTACTAACTTCATGGCCAAATGTATAAACTATGACCTAAAATTTACAAGAAAGTTTTAATGATTTCTCAATTTTTAGGTTAATATTAAATCCTTAAACTTACAAAATTGTAATTTTCTTCTTTTCCTCATACCTATAATTTGCATTAATTGTTTTTTGGGTAGATAGATAGATAGAGGTCCCTTTAGTTTTGAGTT
The DNA here is from genome assembly GCF_014843425.1 of Jatropha curcas. The sequence goes on from NW_023590789.1 coordinate 23,923,614, forward strand.
AGAAAGTGGAGCAACAATTGGTCAATTTAAGTGATAAAGTGCCATTCATGGGTAGGTCCATTTAGAGGGGGAAGGGGGAAGGTGGAAGCTGGGGGGGGCCTGTTACTGATTCTTTTCTATAAGCATATGTATCCATGCATTTTTTTCATCCGGATCTAGAATTTATCATGTGAACAAAGCCAGCCAGCGCACGCCTTAAAAGTTATGGGAATGTCGTTTTCCAAGTACTGGTTTGGTGCTCTCGTGAGTGAATAGAGCAGAGGAGAAAGAAAAAAAATGGTAGAGAATAAGAAGAAGTGAGACTGAGTGCGGTTGTGAAAACGACTCAACGTATTTTTATCTTTGTTTTTTATTTACTAATTATTATTTATATTAAGAAAAGAAAAGAGAAAAAGAAGGGATAAAAAAAAACTCAGAAGCGACCACACTAGGGCTGTCTCAATCTTAAGGTAAAGGAAAGAAGACAAAGTTACAGCTGCGAGGGTGACCCCACCTCCATCTCTACCTCTACTCCAACGACAATGCTCCTCTTTTTCTTGGAAATTACGTTATTTATTCATCTCTTTTGGCCTAATTCATTACATTTGTTCTGCAAAAATAAATTAATCTAGACGTTAATGGGATCATATTATTACAAAACCTGAGAAGGTCGGAAATTCATTTAAGGTTTTGCTCTGCCTGTTAAGTTCTTCACAGACACTGGCGTTATTATGGTTGCCTGAACTATATTACCAAATCTGGTTTTTAACTTTAGTATATATATATTAACTCAGAGACGAGATCAAGAGACGAGATCAACTTTCATTGTACAAGAAAGGAAGAAAAGGAGCCACTATAGAAGCGAAAAAGAAAAACATCTCTTTTATAGAATAACTTCAAGTTATGAAATTGCATGTATATAGTTTCTTTCTACAAATGACACATATAATATTTAATTTTTTAATAGTAATGATCTTAGGCCTCGTTTGGTTCAAAATCACTTACTTCCGAAAAGTATAATTCTCATGAAGTATACTTTGAAGGAAATTATTTTTCAAGAAGTATAATTTATATGTGTTTGGTATGTAAATCAACTTTGTAAGAAATGAATTGCTCTCAAACTATAAATCACAATGATATCCACAATATAGTTACTAGGATAAATTAGTAAATTCATTGCATTTAATTAAGGAAGTTGCACTTCTCTACTTATACCTAAGGAATTTACTTCCCTTGTATAAGAGAAATTGAATGATCTACTTCTCAGAAAGTATAATTGATAATGCAAATCAAACAAAAAAACACTTATGCACTTCCCTAATCTCCTTACCCCCCAACCAAACACACCTTATATTTTAAATAATGGAATTGGTTCATATAAATTACAATAATAATCATCCAAATACATAAATTTGTCCTTACACTTTACTGAAAAAATCCGGCTACATTCCATATTTTGCAAACCTTGGATTGAGTTATTTAGTTTAGAGTTATTTGAAGTTAATTCTAAAATAGAAAACCCCTTTGAAGTTAATTCTAAAATAGAAAACCCCTTTTGTTTTCTTTATAGCAAAAAACTAAAATGGAAAACTTCTAAAACTCACATAGAAAACTTTTTAATATGTTTTTATAAGCTAGGAGTAGGCGTAAATAGTATTTTGGTTCGGATCAAATAATCAAATCGAACCATTTCGATTTGATTTGGTCAACTTTTAAAAGTTTGATTACTACACAATTTGAATAGTGATAAACGAATGGTATTTGGTTTTGTCACTTGCATAACTAACCGAATTCACTTTAACGTCTAAAATATATTATTCGGTTCGAATAATTGAACCAAACCCAAAATTGATCTGGTTTGATTTGATATTGAATTGATTTCCAAACTCTTCCCTCTGGTTTGGTTATGCCGAATGTCCACCTTTAGCTAGGTGGTTTATGTAAACCATATTTTCCTTTAATTTGGAAATAGAAGACCAAATTAGCAATGTTAATTCATGTATTTTTTTTTTTTTTTTTTTTTCATGATTTTTTTTTTTTTTTTTTTACTTTTAAAAAATGGAAAAGATAATCTACCCAATAGGGGCTCCATTTTTTCCAAAAAAATAACATATCTTTGAAAATTATTTTAAAAAAAAAAAAAAAATCTCTTGAAAAATATTTTTCAAAATTCATTTATTTGTCGGTTTTCTGTTGCAATTTCTGAAAATAGTTAAAATATTAAAATTTTTGGTATTAAATTAAATTAGTATTAATATAATTATAAATTATGTATTAACAATATGATAAGTTGAAGATTTATACAACTTATTAGTTATTTAAATAACATTATTATTCATAGATTTTAATGAAATAAACAAGTTTATTATTTTAATTTTACCATTAATTTTAAAAATAAATCAAATTAATGAATTTTACCACCTCTCATTTTACTTTTTTCTTTTTCTTAATTTATTCGCTATAAAATTTTTAATATTTTTAATCCCATATCCAAAAACAACATGGGCCTATTATTAATTTTAATTTAATAATTCAATTTAATCACGCTATATATATATATATTTTTTAACTTAATTTGATTATATTCTTATAATATTTTTAATAAACATTAATAAAAACTCCATTCAATAGATCTATAAAATATATATAATATATATATATGTTAGTATATATTATAGATATATATATAATTATATAATATATCATTAATATATATATTTCTCTCAACTCAATTTTACTTTATTTTATTTTTTTTAATCGTGCATAGCACGGGTATATCGCTAGTTACTGCAATATATACATGAATAAAAATTATCAATCATAGGTATTAAATAAAAATCGTACATATGTATAAAAAAATAAAATAAAAAGCATATATACAAAAGGTGAACATATTAAAAGAAGAGAAAGGAAAGAAACCGACGAGGATAGCTTGCAATTTTACCATCCTCATCAATCAAAAATTCAGTTTTCTCGATTAAAATTTCTTTAAAAGCAACTAAATTAAATTTACTTTCTAATTTTCTGACGTTTATTTTTTGAATAAAATTTTCTGACATAAATAAGTTTAAAAAAAAAATTATCTATTCATAAATTATTGACATTGGCAACCAAGGAAAATAATTGTTTTCTACTTAATTTGATAAAAGGAAAAAAAAGGAAAGAAAGAAAAAAAAAAAAAAGAAAAGAAAAGAAAAGAAAAGAAAAACCTTCTCTTCTCCTCCTCTTGCTGATCAAGGAACAGTGAGGCCACATGAAAAATGGGTCGATGCAGCATTAAAAAGGAGAGGAATCTTGTAGGCTTGGGGCTTGAAAGTTCGTCTTCTTGAAGATCATGAACTTTGGATGGCTTGATAATCTGTTAAAAAAAGAAATGGCCCTTTATTAGGTATCAGCTTTTGGAATTGATCAATCATGATCATCATTGTCTTTGATTTTGATGAAGAAGACACCTCCAACATTGATGATCGGTTCAAATGAGCTGTTGATTCTCGATAAAGTCCACCAGATGTTGTAATAGTAGTAATTCTGTGTAGGCTGCACTTGAACGAGCCTGGATGGTTTGTAGGTGAGCAGAGACATGTACGTGTTGGTGATGAGGAAGAAGATAATAGGTTATTTCTTTTTGTTGCCATGGATGGATTATATTTGCATTTCTCTCTATTTCTCTTTTTACTGTTGACAATACATAGGACTTCTTTTCCATTCATTGCAGCCTTAAATGTTTTAACTTACTAAAATTTATGATGAACTCAAATTTAGTGTGTGGTTCATCAACAAGGAGTTCGATCAACAGAAATGAGCTTTACCTCCAAAGTTATGGGTTTAAAACACAAATTGATCAATAAAATTCATATGTTCATCAAGATTCAGTGAAAAAAAAAAAAAAAGAATAACGTAATTAACACAACAATAAATTTTAATATTCTTCACATAAGCACAAATGTATAAAAGTTCTAATTAAACATCATCCGAATTCTCCCAAATAAACATAAACATCATTCAAACGCCATCCAGTTTCTCCAAATAAACATAAACATCATCTAAATTCCATATTAGATGACTCCAAATAAACATAAACATCATCTAAATTCCATATTAGATGAGGAAGTACAAACAACAACTTCAACATCTTTATACAATTCCTCCGGCTCTAAGATAAGCTCCATAATTTCTCTTGTAAGTTCTTCCAACTCTGCTTTCTTTGCATCTATGAAGCAAATAAGAAATGTTAATTAGTTAAATAGAAGCAAATAAAATGATTTCAACAAGTAAAAAATGGCAGAAACCTTCACTAACAAATCTTCTTTTTGCCCCTTAAATGGAATTGAGGGAGGAGATACTCAGAATTTTAAAATACTCAGCGGTTTTGTCTAATTTTAGCATTGAAATTAATTTGGTCAATTACAAACTTCTCAGTATCTTTTTTTTAAAAAAAAAAAAATCTGACTACTTGGAGCATTTTAAATCCGCACGAATATGAGTAATGGCGGATTCAGTTCTAGAGAGGACATAGCAACATGTTAATTGTATAAATACCAAAAAATGGATGAAAAAATTTGATCAATTTGTGTATCTTACAAAAAGTTGACAATGGCATCACATGGAAGTCCAATGTTATATAGAGTTATTACCTCCTGGATCAGGCGCTCTGTTGCTATTGCCAGATGCATTGGGTGGTAAAGAATTCGGCATAGGATTTTGAGACTTGGACTCCATTGTAAGCATCTTCAAAGAAATTTTCCGTAGATAATCCGGCTGAAATCAGAGATCATTAGAATAAACTTAGAACTCACAACGACATTAGAATAAACTTAGAACTCACAACGATCCACTATAAAAATGTTGCAGTCAAGATTTTTAATGGGAGAGGCGGGGTGTGAGGAGGCTACATGCTGAACGGGGGCGGGCTACATGCTGAACCATTGGCATATATTGGATACCCATATTTGCATTCCCGCTGCCCCCAACCCACCCATAACAAACAACAACCCCCCACCAAAACTCTGGCTTTCTCCCTCTCCCCTATTATTTTGTCTACACTTCCGTTGTTCAGGATCAATCTCCTACCCTTCTAAATAAAATGAACAAACCAAGAGGATTAATATAAGGACGTATACTTCATCATTAAGAGCATACCTGGCTTGCAGCAGCAGTATAAATCTTTTCCTCAAACCGCACTGCAATTTTCTTGAGTTCTTCCAATCCCTCTTGACTAGAAAATGGAAGATGTCTCTTTAATGTCTCCATTCTACATGCAAATATTGCATTACCAATTATATTATAAGCACAAAGAAGAGGACCCTCAATGTATAAAATATTTGTATTGACGTTAGGGATGTAAATTACTAATTTTATAGCAAAGCCACTACAACTTAGATATATGTAAATGAAAAGCTACAAATTGAAAGCAACGGCACCCACATCTTGTTGACAATTCGCTGCCGCGAATCAGGCTGCAACTGAGCTCTCCAATCACCAGCATCCATTGTAGGTTCTGCACCTTGGCCGGTTGAGCTCTCCAATCACCAGCATCCATTGTAGGTTCTGCACCTTGGCCGGTAGGCGTCCAGTTATTGGTGTCCATCAGATACCAACCAAGAATAATTAATTAACAGCTGCTAGGAACACTAAGAAAGAAAGAAAGAAAGACTATCAATTGAAGGAATAAATCTAATTCTATAATAAGCCTTAAAAACTCTACTATGTCATTGATTCTACCGCAAATAACCAACAAAAAAAATTTTTTTTTTTGCTTAACATTCATTAACTTAAAATTTACTCTCAAAGCGTAACAATGTACGAACCAAAGAACGAAAGGGAGAAGTTAAAATATTTCTGATAATTTGTAAAATTATAATTTAAAGCTGAAAAATTAAAACATGATCCAATAAATCGGGCTGTCTCAATCTTAAGGTAAAGGAAAGAAGACAAAGTTACAGCTGTAAGGGTGACCCCACCTCCATCTCTACCTCTACTCCAACGACAATGCTCCTCTTTTTCTTGGAAATTACGTTATTTATTCATCTCTTTTGGCTTAATTCATTACATTTGTTCTGCAAAAATAAATTAATTTAGACGTTAATGGGATCATTTTATTACAAAACCTGAGAAGGTCGGAAATTCATTTAAGGTTTTGCTCTGCCTGTTAAGTTCTTCACAGACAATGGCGTTATTATGGTTGCCTGAACTATATTACCAAATCTGGTTTTTAACCTTAGTATATATATATTGACTCAGAGACGAGATCAACTTTCATTGTACAAGAAAGGAAGAAAAGGAGCCACTATAGAAGCGAAAAAGAAAAACATCTCTTTTATAGAATAACTTCAAGTTATGAAATTGCATGTATATAGTTTCTTTCCACAAATCACACATATAATATTTAATTCTTTAATAGTAACGTTCAAAATCGCTTAATTCCGGGAAAGTATAATTCTCATGAAGTACACTTTGAAAGAAATTATTTTTCGCGAAGTATAATTTATATGTGTTTGGTTATGTAAATCAACTTCGTAGGAAGTGAATTGCTCTCAAACTATAAATCACAATGATATCCATAATATAGTTAATAGGATAAATTAATAAATTCATTGCATTTAATTAAGGAAGTTGCACTTCTCTACCTATACCTAAGGAACTTACTTCCTTTGTATAAGGAAAATTGAATGATCTACTTCTCAGAAAGTAGAATTGATAATGCAAATCAAACACAATCACTTATGCACTTCCCTAATCTCCTTACCCCCAACCAAACACGCCTTATATTTTAAATAATGGAATTGGTTCATATAAATTACAATAATAATCATCCAAATACATAAATTTGTCCTTACACTTTACCGAAAAAATCCGGCTACATTCCATATTTTGCAAACCTTGGATTGAGTTATTTAGTTTAGAGTTAGTTGAAGTTAATTCTAAAATAGAAAACCCCTTTTGTTTTCTTTATAGAAAAAAACTAAAATAGAAAACTTCTAAAACTACTTCTAAAACTCACATAGAAACTTTTTAATATGTTTTTATAAGGTTAGGAGTAAGCGTTAAACAGTATTTTGGTTCGGATCAAATTAAATCAAATCGAAACCATTTCGATTTGATTTGGTCAATTTTAAAAGTTTGGGTTACTACACAGTTTTAATAGTGATAAACCAATGGTTTTTGGTTTTGTCACTTCATACTTAACCGATATATTCACTTTAACGGTACTTAATATATTATTCGCGATTCACTTTAACGTCTAAAATATATTATTCGGTTCGAATAATTGAACCAAACCCAAAATTGATCTGGTTTGATTTGATATTGAATCGATTTCCAAACTCTTCCCTCTGGTTTGGTTAGGCCAATTGTCCACCTTTAGCTAGGTGGTTTATGTAAACCATATTTTCCTTTAATTTGGAAATAGAAAACCACATTAGCAATGTTAATATTTTTCTTGAAAAATATTTTTCAAATCACTTATTTTTCGTTGTTCTATTGCAATTTTGAAAATTAGTTAAAATATTAAAATTTTTAACTCATAAGACCATAAAAACAGTTATAATAATAATACAAATCTCATGTTTTAAAAATTTTATTATTAAATATGAGAATAATGCAAAAAAAAAAAAGATAAATTATGAAAGTCGCCAATGATCTATTGTGATGGCAGACGATGACCGATGGTGCTGGCTGGTGATGAATGGTGAGTGATGGTCGTGGCTACCGATGATTAATAAATTAAAAAGTTATGAATTTATAAGGTTATAATAAATTTGTAAAAATTCAGAAAATGTTTTACGCTCTTGAAAATAGTAAGTCATTTTCCTTAAAAATTACATAATTTTCTTTTAACCAGGAATATATTTTCGGTTGACTTATTTTTCTGAATACCCCAAACAATGAAAAATTGTGGAAAATATTTTTCTGCAAATTATTTCATGGAAACGAATGTAGCCTTTATGTTGAAATAACATGTAAAAAAAATAAATAAAAACACTGCAAGTTGTCATGAGATATATCTAATCAAAGTTTAATTTGAGTTTAAGGATTCAAATCATGTTAGTGTGATGAAAAAATTTTCCTCATTTATTTTATGTGCTCAAAAATGTGATTAACACTAACACAAAAGGGACTCATTTACTTTCAAATAAAAGTGATTTAATTATGTTGCCTTAAACAAAATTTTTAATTTTTAATTTCTTTTGTTATTAAGCCTCACTTTCCTTTTATTCATTGTTTGTTTGTACTCCATATATTTCATTTCTCTCCATAAAATAGTGACACCTTAATTTGAAAATATCAATGTAGAATAAAAAATTTGAAAATATGAACATCAAAATTTTCAATATAATATATATTGTTGACGCTCTTCAAAATCATTTTTTTCTAAAAAAAAATACTTCACATAGTGAAATACCTATTCTTCTTATCAATTTCCAAATTATTGCTCCACCCCTTTCTAATTAATTTCCTATATATTTATAAGAAGTATTTTTCATTAAAATATCAAAAATACTTTTATACAAGAAATATCAAAAATACTTTTATACAAGAGGGAATAGCAATTAAAAAAAAATGCTCAATTCCTTTTTTTTTTATCGAAATTAATTATAATTCTTTTGGTAATACTCACCGGGGTGTAATTTTTCTCGGGCCATAAAATATAAAGGTTATTGACTCTCTCGGTAAATAATGCTTCTCAGAAATTGAAATTATATTCCCACTCTTACGGAGATTGAAGTCGCTTATACTCTGCCCTGACTAACACCTTGTTATTATGAAAAAAAAAAAAATTGACTAAGGTATTAATTTACTATATTCTTTCTTTTAGTTCGACGAGAGCGAGTGATTTTATTATCTGTTATTTTCTTAGAAAATTAATTTTCTTTAACGTGTGTATTGCACGTTGTTTGTTTTCATTGATTTTTTCACATTGCAAGTAAATGAAATTTGATCTATACATATAATTTTTTATTAGTTTTTTTTTTTTATAAATTATAACATTATAAACAGTTTGTATTACTAAAAATTTAAAAATATTCATAAATTTTATGAAATAATAAAAAATTCAATAATTAAATAACTTGTTTAGGAAATAACATATTTATAATTATAACTAATCAAATTAAAGTTTTATTAAAATTAATAATTTCTCTAAAAAAATAATAAATAATATTTAAATATATTATATTCATATCATAATTAATCATATTTAATACATACCTTATATAGTATATAATATAACAAATAAAAATTAAATTACCTTTATTTTTTCAACCAATAAAATTAAAATATTTAAAAGTATTATATTCTTACCATATTTAATGTACCTTATTTAGTATCCATCAAATATTATTACCATATTACATTATATTACCATTTAATATATATATATATATATTACCATGTTTAATATATAAACTATGTACCTTATTAAATATTATATTATATGATTTCAGTTTCAAAACTATTATTTCCTGTTACAAGAAAGGTGAAACCGAATAATATTACTATATTTTATATACACATTATATATTATATAATATAATTTTTATTTTATCCAATAGAGTTTAAATTGATAAAAGAAATTAATATGATCAATTAAAATTAAATTATCTTTATTTTTTGAACTAATCAAATTAAAACTATTAATGATATTTTTGTAAATCCAAAAATTTAGTACGAACGTTTTAGGCAATCTCAATGTTATCCAACTTGTTAATGTTTCTTTGATTTGGATTAATAGGTAAACAAATAAGCTTGCTCATTCTCTATTAAAAGACGTTTTTCTTATGCTCGTCTTCAATGTTGAGATTCAATATCCTCTTATACAGAAGCTAGTCTATATAAAATAGGCAGTTAGCTACTCTAACAAATTGAATTAGTGGCCATCAATATATATATATTAATGGCTTTAAGTAATTATTATTGCAGTTAGCTACTCTAACAAATTGAATTAGTGGCCATCAATATATATATATTAATGGCTTTAAGTAATTATTATTAATTATTAATTTTTAAAAAATGATAAAGTTTAATAACAATGAAGTATTCAATGTATTGCTTTGTAACAAATATTTACCCTCAAATTTATAAAGTAATAAATTTTTACTCTAACAATCGTAAATGTATATTTAACGGTTCCTATCTAAACGTTTCCATTTTTTTAAATGCAATAGTAATATTTTTTAAAAAATTTTAAATTATTTATCATCAAAAAACACTTTAGTTTTTTTATAAATACCATATATAAGTTGTATCACTATATTATTCTGTATTTTTTGTAAGGATATATTGGTCTCTGCTTTTAAATGTATTATTCGTTTTTTTTTAAGTTTAGAATTTTCTACGTTTCAACAATTTCCACAAATGGGGTAAGCAGTTCTTACTCAAACTTTTTGTGTCTCCTTTTTAAAGATTATTTAAAATGATTTTATCGCCGTAAATTATCAAATCAACACACACACACACATATATATATAAAGTAGACATAATTTTTTTTGGTGTTACCACGTAGGATTCCAAATTAATGACATGTATATAACTAATTTGTTTGTTTTTATATTTATTTAAAAATAACTTAATTTATGATTAAATTAAATCATTTTAAATGTAATTGATTAATATAACGATAGAGAATTAATAGTGTATTAAGTAACAATTTAGATAACTTTAATGATACAAATAAATTACATAATTTATAAATTTTAATGATATGGATAATTATTATTTTATATTAAAAAATTAAAAATTTTTGTATTAAATTAAATTATATTAAATATAATTGATAGTTATAGTATTAATAATATGATAAGTTGAAGATTTATAGAACTTTTAGTTATTTAAAATAAATTATTTATTCATAGATTTTGAGGAAATAACAAGTTCATTATTTTAATTTTACATTAATTTTAAAACAAATCAAATTAATGAATTTTACCACCTCTTGTTTTACTTTTTTTTTTTTATCTCTATAAATTTTATTAATTTTAATCCATATTCCAAAACACATGCTTATCTACTAATTTTTACTTTAATAATCAATAATCATGCTGTGTCTTTTTTTTTACTATTGATATATCTTTATAATATTTTTAATAACATAATAAAAAAAATATTGATATATCTTTATAATATTTTTAATAACATAATAAAAAAAATTTTATTCAAGAATCTATAAATTATATATATATTCTCTCAATTTTACTTTATTTTATTTTTTTTAACCGTGTATAGCACGGCTATATCGCTAGTTACTGTAATATATACATGAATAAAAATTATCAATCATAGGTATTAAATAAAAATCGTACATATGTATAAAAAATAAAATAAAAATCATATATACAAAAGGTAGACATATTAAAAGAAGAGAAAGGAAAGAAACCGACGAGGATAGCTTGCAATTTTACCATCCTCATCAATCAAAAATTCAGTTTTCTGGATTAAAATTTCTTTAAAAGCAACTAAATTAAATTTACTTTCTAATTTTCTGACGTTTATTTTTTGAATAAAATTTTCTGACATAAATAAGTTTAAAAAAAAAACTATTATTATTCACTTAATTATTGCACATTGGCAACCAGAAAATAATTGTTTTCTACTTAATTTGATAAAAGGAAAAAATAGAAAGAAAGAAACGGGAAAAAAAAAAAAGAAAAGAAAAGAACACCTCCATCTCTCCTCCTCTATGTTGATCAAGAAACAGTGAGGCCACCATGAAAATGGTGATTGCAGGCATTAAAAGGGGAGAACCTTGTAGGCTTGGGCTGAAAGTTTCGTCTTCTTTGAAGATCATGGCTTGATGGCTTGATAATCTGTAAAAGAAATGCCTTTATGGTGTCAGCTTTTGAGTTGATCATCATTGTCTTTGATTTTGATGAAGAAGACACCTCCAACATTGATGATCGGTTCAAATGAGCCGTTGATTCTCGATAAAGTCCACCAGATGTTGTAATAGTAGTAATTCTGTGTAGGCTGCACTTGAACGAGCCTGGATGGAATTCTGTGTAGGCTGCACTTGAACGAGCCTGGATGGGCTGTAGGTGAGCAGAGACACGTACGTGTTGGTGATGAGGAAGAAGATAATAGGTTATTTCTTTTTGTTGCCATGGATAGATTATATTTGCATTTCTCTCAATTTCTCTTTTTACTGTTGACAATACATAGGACTTCTTTTCTATTCATTGTAGGCTTAAATGCTTTAACTTACTAAAATTTATGATGAACTCAAATTTAGCGTCTGGTTCATCAATAAGGAATTGGATCAACAGAAACGAGCTTTATCCACAAAATCATGGGTTTAAAACCTAACATCGCTGCTTGAAGACACACGTTCAAACGAAATTTAAGAAACAAATTGAGCAAGTATGTTAAAAAATACACAAAACCAGGTGCTCTTTCATATGTACAAGATTCTTGCCATTATATTATTTGATTGAGCACACGGAATTGAAATAAGCTGCTATAGGGTTTCTAATTTTTGTTTGTTAAAATCTACTTTAGCACATTGATTTGCATATAATGTGGTGGTGTTGAAGAAACTATTACCTTTCTCTTCCTTTTTTTATTTGTTAAAAGGTTCAAATGCATTAGTATTAATTTCAGCAAAAACGTTTCTTTGCAATACAGTATGCATGCACTTACTATATATTTATCTTTTTAGATATACTATATATTTTACAGGGTATACAAATTGATATATATTTAAATAATTTAAGTCAAACCAAAATAACTTATTAAGTTATGAAATTAATTATCATAAATTATTATAAATTCTAGGAATAATTATTATTTTATCCTTATATTTTATCATAATTAATTAATTTATTCTTTTCTTTTCAGAAATGAATCATTTTAGGAATAATTGAAATAACATAGCTAGACGGAATCCAACTCACAATAATTTCCAATTTGAGATCTATTTGTTTCAAATCATAATTAAAAACACAAACTGATCAATAAAATTCATATGTTCATCAAGATTCAGTGAAAAAAAAAAAAAAAGAATAACGTAATTAACACAACAATAAATTTTAATATTCTTCACATAAGCACAAATGTATAAAAGTTCTAATTAAACATCATCCTAATTCTCCCAAATAAACATAAACATCATTCAAACGCCATCCAATTTCTCCAAATAAACATAAACATCATCTAAATTCCATATTAGATGAGGAAGTACAAACAACAACTTCACAATTTTCCCTCCAATATAAAACAATAAACATGCATCCTAAATTCCATATTAGATGAGGAAGTAACAAACCAAACATACTTCAACATCTTAAAATATACAATTCCTCCGGCTCTAAGACAGTTAAGCCCCATTTTAATTCCGTATGTAAGTTCTTCCAACTCTGCTTTCTTTGCATCTATGAAAGCAAATAAGAAAAGTTACAATTCCTCCGGCTCTAAGTTAAGCTCCATAATTTCTCTTGTAAGTTCTTCCAACTCTGCTTTCTTTGCATCTATGAAGCAAATAAGAAAAGTTAATTAGTTAAATAGAAACAAATAAAATGATTTCAACAAGTAAAAAATGGCAGATACCTTCACTAACAAATCTTCTTTTTGCCCCTTAAATGGAATTGAGGGAGGAGACACTCAAATTTTAAAATACTCAGCAGTTTTGCCTAATATTATCATTCAAATTAATTTGGTCAATTATAAACTTCTCAGTATCTTTTTCAAAAAAAATCTGACTACATGGAGCATTTTAAATCCGCACGAATATGAATAATAGCGGATTCAGTTCTAGAGAGGACATAGCAACATGTTAATTGTATAAATACCAAAAAATGGATGAAAAAATTTGATCAATTTGTGTATCTTACAAAAAAAAAAACTGTCATGTATGCAAGTTGGAGTATATTATTCAACACTTGAAATTCAAGTATTAAATTTTCAATTTGTACCAAAATAACTCCTAATTCTCTCTGCTTTTACATCCCTCTCTGTAATTTTGCTAGTCAAATTGCAAAAGCAGTGAACTGCTCCTCTGTTTTGAACTCCTGCAAAGTACAATGCTCAATACCAACTTCAGCTTCATAAATTTCTAAATGGCCTAACTATGTTCGGAGTGATTTTAGAACTGACTTAACCAATCAAAAGTTAAGGACTAGTAAATTAGAGTTAATTAATCCAAACAGACAAGAAAATCGTAACCTTACATCATACCAAAAGTTAACATGAGTTAATACTAGGACAACCGCATCAAATAGAAGTCCAACGTTCAATCAAGCTATTACCTTCTGGACCAAGCTGTCTGGGTGGTAAAGAATTGTACATAGGACGTTGATACTTGGCCTCCATAGAGAGCATCTTCAAAGAAATTTTCCGTAGATAATCTGACTGCAATTAGAGATCATTAGAATAAAATGGATCTCATAACAGTCCACTACAGAAATGTAGCTAGCAAGATTCTGATGTGTGTGTTCATGTAGTGGGAGGCTACATGCTGAACCTTTGGGATATAATGGAATATCAATATTTGCAGTTCCCCTCCCACCCAATTTTTGCTTTCTCCCACTCCCCTATTATTTTATTTATTTTTTACACTTCCTTTGTTTTGTACTCACAAAGAATCCCCTACCCTTCTAAATAAAATGAACAATCCAAGAGGATCACCATAATAAGGATGCGCATTTCATCATTAAGGACATACCTGGCTTTTAGCAATAACATAAATCTTGTCCTCAAACCGCACTGCAATTTTCCTGAGTTGTTCTAATCCCTCTAGACCAGAATATGGAAGATGTTTCTTTAATGTCTCCACTCTACACATGCAAAATATTGTATTACCAATTACATCACATCCACAAAGAAGGGAGCTCTCGACGGAGCAGTAATATTAGGAATGTAAATTACTAAATTTTGTAGCAAAGGCAATGATACTAGACAAATAAGAATTCTTAAATGCAATAGGTAAATGATAGTAAGCTACATATTGAAAGAAAAAACACTGACATTTTATTGACAATTCGCTGTCGAGTATCAGGCTGCAAGACAGCTCTCCAATCACCAGCATCTATTGCAGGTTGTTCAACTTGGCCAGTAGGCCTCTCATCGGTATCCATCAGATTCCAACCAAGAACAATTAATTAACAGCTGCAAACATTACAAAGAAAGACTATCAATTGTCAAGATAAATCTAACCCTATAGAGTTAGCCTTAAAATCTCTATTGATTCTACTGCAAATAACCAACAAATTGAAAATTTAAAGCTTTTGATTAAGCTAAAACTTACTCTTAAACTCTAAACCAGCATAAGTTATTTTGATTCTACAGTAAATAAACGTAGCAAAAAAAGAAAAGAAAAATCTAACAATGTTTTTGATAATTTCGTAAAATTATAATTTAAAGATTGGTAAATTAAAAATTTAAAACATAAACCACTAAAGGAGCTCTAAATTAAGAGGGGAAAATCCAAATTTTAAAACCCATAACAGAAATCAAAAATCAAATAAAGGGTTTCAATTGATAAGTTACCCGCTTCATCATTTCCCTTAAAGCAATCAAATTTCTAGAGAGAAAATAATCAGTCAAAGCTTAAAAAAAGATCATTCCTTTTTAAAAAACGCGGAAAGAGATAAAAAAGAACCTTGTGATAATTTTGTTGATGATCTGGTTTCTGGTTTTCAGAAACAGTGAAAATTTCGAGGAAGAAGAGAAACGGAATGAGAAACCAAACGGAAATAACAATTGTGATTCAATGAATTCGGTGTCAATACTGAACTCTTTCATGAGTAACAATTACCTGCGCTGTAGTGTATTCTACCCATACACCGCACCGATGGATAAAATAGAGTTTTCCACAGGAGATATTTAATCTAAAAATGATAATCGCGCTTTAATCTTATTGACTAAAAATTAAATAAAGAATTATTATTTAAAATTTTTAATTTAATTGATTACAAAAATTATATATTAAATATGATAAAAATATAAAAAATTAATTTAATAAAATAAAAAATTATATAACATATTGGATATGATATATATATTAAACATAATAAGAATATAAGAATTTAATTTGATAAAATAAAAAATTATGTTACACGTTAAATTTATATAATTTAAATATTTATCTACTAAAAATCTGTAATATATACATAAATGAATCGATTCTAAACAAAAAGATAAAATTGGAGAGAATATTACGATTGTTAAAAATACATCTAAATTTACTAATAAAATATCTTTTATAATTTTAATTTTACTGGTTGGAAAAATAAGATAATTCTATTTTATTATTTAAATTTATTTTTTAATTAAATTTAAAATTTATAAATGATCGAGTTCTAAACAAAAGATAAAATTGGAGAGAATATTACGATCTGTTTAAATACATCTAAAATTTACTATATAAAATATCTTTTATAATTTGAATTTTACTGGTTGGAAAAATTAATGATAATTCTATTTTATTATTTAAATTTATTTTTTTAATTAAATTTAAAATTATTTACCTAAAATAAAAAATTATATTTATAAATAAAGTATATATTTTAAAAATGATAAATCTACATGTTATGGTTCAGATTTTTTAATTAAATTTAAAATTTATTTACTAAAATAAAAAATTATATTATATATAAAATAAAGTATATATTAAAAATGATAATCTACATGTTATGGTTCAGTTGGCTATGCAGACTGAATATATGGGAAGAGTTCTCGAGTTTGATCCTGTTAAACACACCTGCAGCTGTGACTAACCTCCGAGCCAGACAAATTAGGTGGTCTTTGATAATAGGGTCTGGATATCAGCAGTTTACACAAAAAAAAAAAATGATAAGAAAATAAAAATTCAATTAGGTATATACAATATGTATATTTCTTGGGCCTTTTTATCTTTAAAAAATTTTTTTTGAGAAATTAGTCAAATTTAGTGATTTTCTTTCTTTTTTATATTGGATTACTCTCCGGTTTGAAGAATTTGCTGTTTCCTTGATTTATTTTCTAATTGTTTTGGACTTTATTTGAGAATTAATGTTTCCTGTTGGTCCTTTTAATAAATAGAAAAAAAATTAATATTCTATTTTAGTTTGGAAGTAAAAATTAGTTATCTCGTATCTTTTTTTTATGATGGATAATTTATGCTTGAATGAGGTTATACTTTTTTTTTTTTCTAATCTTTAAATCCCAAATTATTTTTTTTGTCTTTTGGTGTATTTCATAGAAATATAAGAAAATGGAAATTATTTCCAATGTATGAGTAAAACTTACTAGAAAGATTTACTTATTCACAGTGTATGAATCCATACACCAAACCGATTGAATAAAATTTTTGAGTAAATATTTGGCTTAGCACATATTTTTGCTAGCATCAAAGATTACAGGTGTTCAATTTATTCTTTTGTCAATAAAAAGATTTCCTAAGATTAGAGGTGAGTATTCATTTTAATCAACTGAATTGGCTCGTATAAAATTTCTCAAGGTAAAATCACACTACAATCTAATAAATTATGAAACCGAATCACACTATTTTGGGTAAAAAAAAAATCGGTTTGTAAATTGATTAATTTTCTCTCTCAAAATCAAATTATAACTAAATTTCTCAAACATCATACCACACTAGTTCAATTCGATTTGACAATTACATCTGATTACAAGAAAAAAATTTCGAACCATTAATAATCAAGCCAAGTATGATCATTTATTGACTATTCTTATGTTACTATTTTTTTTAAATGATCTGAAAAATAAAAGCAAAATCTCTAAAAATCATCGAACACCATCTTCTTGTTCTATTCTATCCTGAGCATCTAGCTTTAAAAACTGTTTTGAATAAACACGGTGACGCCTCTCTCTGGCATAGAGTACCCAGAAGATCAGAGAAACCATTATTGCAGCTGAAACCATGACAAAGCCAATAAAGATCCACCCACTATAGCGATTCAGACCTGGACAATGCTGCTCAAAAATACCAGTAAAAGTTTCGCGGACGAAAGTGCAATCTACTAGCTCAGCTAGGAATGGACTATAGTGATTCAGAGCATAGCTCACATTTGCAGCAAACACCATTTGGTTGTAAAATTTAGGTGTCAAACGACCTGTCGTAATGCAAGTACCATTTTCTGAGACTTGGCATATATACTTCCTCCATTCCTGCATTAAACACAAATGAATTGTTGATCGTTTCAACCTTCAATGTCAAATAGGCTATGCCTGACCAATGAGTTTGCAAGTTCAGCATTGTGAGCTTGCAAGTTTCGATCTCAGTAGAATTAAAATAAACCAACAAATTACAAGGGAAAAAAAAAAAAAAAAAATTACCTTTGATGCATTGGTAAAGTAGACTTCACCAGCAGCACATATCCTCTCTGTCATATCAGAATAGAAAGGATTGCTGAGAATGGGAACTAGTGGACCGGATTGATTGAAATACAAATTTTTAGACTCTGGTGGTAAGTTAGGAGGTAGATTTTTTGGCGGGTCAGTGTTGGAGACGTTGATGAATGAGTTAACGAGAAGAACTAGCTGATAAGTGACTTGTTCACTTTCCGATAAGGTTTGCTGTGCAGTTGCTTTGTCTACACAGGGAAGAATGTCATCTAAAGCTGTGTGAGCAGTTGGGTTTTGAACCCATTCTTCCATTGCAACACAAGTATCTCCAACTACACTGCAATGAGAAGAGGCCAAAAGTGGCTATATTTAGCAATTCCTGCAAATTGTCTAAAATATCAAATCTTAGCAGTTCAAAATTGTACTTACTTATGCAGAATGAGAAATAAGCAGCATAAAATCAATGCACATGTTGCGAAGATCCATCCTATGATAGACAGTCTGAAATTATTAAAGAATGAGATTAACATATATAAGATATAAAGCAACAAAATAAGATGACTTAAAAAAGTGAATAATGCAGCTAAGTTACTTACATGTAAACAAAAGTTTGCAAGCCAAAAATTGATAGCACTGCAAGAAATGAAATTATTTATAAGAGGATACCTAGAAACAATTAATTATCTTTAATTTGTTAGTGATTAGTATGCTTACAGAAACCAAGAAATGCTAAGAGGAGCATGACAGCAGCAACTGTTATCAGAATCACTCGTCTGAAAGACAAAATACTCTAATCAACAATAACAACAGGAAAAAAAAAAAAAAAAAAAAAAAAATAAGAGGAGCATGACAGCCAGCAACTGTTATCAGAATCCACTTTCAGTCTGAAAGACAAAAGACTCTAATCAAACAATAACAAACCAGAAAAAAAAAAAAAAAAATAAAACAGCATGTGGTAAGATTATTAACTTAGTTGAAACTCACACAGGAATCCCAAAACTTTACTGTATTTTCATAAAAAAAAAAAAAAAAAAAAACAGCATGTGGTAAGATTATTAACTTATGAACTCACACAGAATCCAAAACTTTCTGTATTTCATCTGAATTTTTATCAGTCTCTGTTTGAAGAGTAGTAGCTGAAGCATTTATCAGTTTGTCAACTTTGCTAATGCTGTTTTGGATTTTAGGAGGCAGAAAAAATTGATCTACTCCTACTCCTTTTGCAGCAGATAGATACTCTGACACGGTAGTGAGATTTTGGACAGTATTATCTGCCTGATTCACTACATAATTTAGTGTACTTGAACAACTGTTATGAAACTTTTCCTGTCCAATGTAAAGAACAATGCATCCAATACTGAAAAAAGAAGGGAAGACAAGTAGGGTTAGAAACTGTCTTTCTAATATATGCATATGTGCATTCGATATGAAGAAAAAATTGGAATTGACTTACATTGCAGAAATAGTGAAGAATATGAGAAACGTAAGAGAAAGTACATATGCAGTTCTAGAATAGCCATAATTCTTCAGTTGGCAGAAACAACGTCGAATACAGAGGACTAATAAGGTCACAGCAATTCCCAGAAACCAGATTACAGTAATCAGAAGTATCGGAGCAGCAGTATAAGCAACAGACTGCATAAGAAACAGGATTTTATGGTCATCAAAATAACGTTAAGAAAAAAAAAAGTAAAAACAAATAAAGTGGGAATTAAGATTCCATTTGTATAAATTGAAAACTGTCACAATACAGTAGAACCAAGCAAACCCAGAAGAAAAATTTAACTCAAATTCTTGGAAAAGAAAGTTCCACAGTGAAAAGAACATAATTAGTAGACTCTAATAAATTTAATGCACTACCAAAACATTTAGATGCCGATTGAATTTGGTTCCAAGGAAACTCACGTAGAAATAATGTTTTTCACTAATATTCCATCCACCTTTGTAGTACTTAAAATTGTCAGAAGGATCTTTCCTGTGTGTTCTTTTTGCAGCTAATATCATATACTTGTTTTCAGCAAGAAGAGACCTCTTCCTTGTTTCCCATGAAACGACCATGTCGTTATGGGCCTCGTCGACAATCCCTATGTAAAACCATTTCAGATGGTGATACTAACAAAGTTCTGAACAAAACAATGTGCAAAGCTAAACCCACTACTTGAAACATATAGAGTTCACTCGTTTTTCAATTTTATAAGAAAATAAAATAATTAAAGAACTTACCTTGAAGGTGAATCTGAGAAGCTCCAGTAGAGCCTGAAAGGATAGTTGAAAAAATGAGGAGGAAAGTTGGTAGGACAAAAAATGGCACTGATTTGATACACAACATTGTATTTTCTTGTTAGTTTTTGTATCTAAGAAAACTCATATTCAGATAATTGAAGTAATAAGCTTTGATATTTATAGATGTTACCAAAGTGAGAAGGATTCAGCTTTTTGAGCATGTACCTGTTTTTGGCATTTCCTTGTTTGAATTCCTTTTTGTTGCTATATTATGTCTATAAAATATTTTTTATTTGTTCTACTTTTTGTTATTATAATTTGAGCTTTCATGATCTATCATTTGAAATAATTTTAACTGTTAAATTCAATAAGGTTACACTATTCTGCAAATTGGTTTTAACTTTTAACAATTACACAACAGAATCTCAATCTCTTGAATCATTCCAACTTACATTATATTTAAAAGAGAAGTAATTGACAATTGATTGATGAGAATTATATGATGTTCTAAAAATCATAACTAATGTTAGTAGGTTGTCCTAAGTTATGACATCAACCATCATATTATATACATATCATCAAAGGCCAACAGATAACTGTCTAATAGTAGTTCTATGAATCACCAACTTATGTACCAGTTTTCCTACACTTAAGCTTCAAGAACATTGATCTTGATCACTTCATTTGGTTCAATCTTGGGCAGTAATGACCATCTTCTAAAGTCTGAACCTTTTGCAATCAAATCGAGCTCTCTTGCTCTCTTGCTCTATCTAACCATGTAGTTTTCGCCCTTGATGCTTCGAAACAAGACTCCAATATGTTATTTCTGGGAGAATTGCAGTAAGTATTAGGCACCTCCTCGGTCAAACGGATTCTGTTCTTTACTGTCCATCATCTTCTTAGTATAGTTCCTTTTTTGTCTCTCTCTTCCATAGACTATCCACATGATCAAAGCACACATGGCAGAAGCTCCAACAGTAACCAACCCAGCATAGGTCCTAAAACTATACATCCTAAGGCCAGGACAATAATCTTCACTTATCTTTCTGAAAGTTCTCAGAACAAACTTGCACTCTCCTATATCAAGAAGGAGATGATCAGAGGTGTACAATTTGTAACTGACATTCACAGCAGCTGTCATTTGACCATATACTTTAGGTGTTAAGCGTCCTGTAGTGTTGCAAATACCAAATTCTGAAACTTGACAGATATACTTTTGCCATTCCTGCAGAAATGCGTAATTTAGAGAAGAAATAGAAAAAGACTGAGACAACCTCCAGGGCTGAAAATCTCGATTTAAAAACCTCCAATCAGAGCCACTTTAACTGTTTGATATTGAACTTACCTGCGCGACATTGTTAAAGTTCACTTCTGCAGTATTGCAGTCTCTTTCTGTTAAATCAGGATTGAAAGGATTACAAAGGAGGGGCACCAATGGACCAGATTGATTGTGGTAGACAATTCCTGCATTAGGTTGCATGTCCTTATTCGGAACCTCCATGATGTACCTGTTAAGGATGTTGATCACATAAGAAGATGTTTCTTTCGTTGTTCTAATGGTTTCTGCTGTAGTTTTATTGTCCAAACAAGGTAGAAACTGAAGACTTAATGATGCATTAGCTCTTGGGTTTTCAAGCCAGTCATCCACGGCAACACATGTGTCTGCTACCACACTGAAAGTAATTTGATCAAATCGGTTAAATTTAGATTTAATACAGATCAAAAACTACAGACTTCCATTCTTCAAGAGAGAGGAAAAATAGGTTAATTATTAAAAATTTGTTAATTCTATATGCCAAATAATTAATCTAGTCTATTAATGCAATACAAGTAGAAACCAATGGGACTTACTTGTGCAAAATAAGAAATATTCCACATAAAATAAATGTCACTGTGACAAGGATCCACGCTAAAGTAACCAATCTGCAAGATTTTGATTCAAAGGGGAAAAAAAAAAAAGACACAGAAAAACTTTATATAGAAAAAACCCAAGCAAACCGCGGAAAAAGGTAGCAAACTATTTAGATGAAATATATATCACTCACATGTAAATGCAGCATTGCCGGCCAAGAAGTGAAAATACTGCAATCAATTATTATAACAAATATTATGAGGCAAAAATCATAAAATACTTAGAATAAGTAAAATCGAGAGGACAAAATTGATAATCTTACAGAAACCAAGAAATACCAACACAAGCATCACAGAAGCAACTATGTCGAGAGCCAGCCTCCTTCGAGAAAGAGCAAAAGCTAGTTTAAGAATAAAAAATAATAGAAACCTTGAAAATAAAATATTTCAAGAGGCGATTTGCTCACGTAGGGCTTAAAACATTTCGAATGTTTTTTGCATTTGCCACTGATTGGATTTGAGAAATGTTAGCTGTAGCCAGCATCATTTGGTCTACAACATCAATTTGGTGCTTGATATCATCAGGAACAGGAACTTCATCAATTACAAGCTTACAAGCTGAAGAAAGTGTATTCAAAATACTCAAAAATTGGTTTAATATGGATAGAGCTTCCTGCAGAACAAATTCCAAACAATCTGCTATGCTGTCGTTGAAGTGTTCCTGGTTTACGTATAGAACAATACACCCAGCACTGAAAATCAAAACCCTAATCAGCTTAAACTCACTAACGCCCCATTAATATGTTACATTATCCAATTATTTATAGTTGATTAACTAATCATATTTATATAATTTATGTAAGAAATCTTATCGCGATATGTATCAGCTAACAGCTATCGGTTACCAGGGAAAAGAAATTGGTAATAGTCTCTAATAAAGAAAGTAGGTAGATTGATGTATATTACCTTACTCCAGCAGTAGCAAGTGTAAGGAAGATAAGTGAAAGAGCATATGCAATTGGAGAATAGCCATAGGTCTTCTTGTGCCTGCAACAGCAACAACAAATGCAGGCAAAAAGAAGGAATAGGCCTAATAGCACAAACCAGACCACAGCAGTAATGAATAAAGGAGCAGCAGAGAAGGCAACAGACTGCATTATTGAAAATAAATATATCAGTTAATAGTAATTCGGAAATGCACCCAAAAAAAAAAAAAAAGAAACCATTTGTACATAATACCCACATGAGAGGTTTAACCAAATTAATATTTTTTTTCCAAAAATGAGGATATTTTTTATTCTAAGAAAAAAGTGTAGAATGAGAACAAATTTATTTAATATATTTGAAAGAGCAGGTGGAAAATAAAAGATAGAACATAGAAGAAGATGTGTTTCGTTAAAACTGTCTTCTTTTATTTTCCGTCCATCAACACATTTAAAACAGATCATCCAACATATTTAAGCAATTTTTTCTGGTCTAATTATCTGTAATTCCTTCTAGCAAGTTTTAAAAAATAAAGCATGGTGGTGGCAATCATTTTCGAAATATTAATTTTCGGAAAAAACATTTTATATATATATATATATATATCTAAGAAAATAAGTGGTGAATTGAAAACAAATTTATTTTAATTATTATTTGAAAGAGCAGTGGTAAAATATAAGATAAACATAGAAGAAGATGTGTTTCGTTTAAAACTGTTCTTCTTTTATTTCCGATCCATTCAACCACACTATTTTAAAAACAATCATCCAAACATATGTTAAGCAATTTTTTCTGTTCTAATTATCTGTAATTCCTTCTAGAAGTTTTAAAAAATTAAAGCATAGTGATGGTGGTGTGGCTATATCATTTTCGAATATTGGAATTTTCGGAAAAAACATTTATATAATATATATATATATATTATATTAATATATATACACACACATACATATAAATTAACAGCGATAGTTAAATGATTATAGGAGATGTTATATACACACACATACATATAATTAACAGCAAGTTAAATGATTAGGAGATGAAGAAATTAACTTACAGCCCAGTAATGGTTATTTTTATAATCCCATCCACCTGTATAATATTCAAAATTCTGAAGAGGATCTTTCCTGTGTGTCCTTTCTGCTGCTAATATAACAATTGTTGAATTCTTTTCAATTCCTTTGGTTCCCTCGAACACCGTATTTAATGAATTTAATGTTTCTATTCCTCGTATTACAGCATGGAAATCTTCATTCTTTGTTCCTGTAAATATATCCAAATAAGCATGCAAATTCAAATGCCATGCACGTGTTACTCAAGAATATCGCAACTTTATTTGGATAAGAAAAATGAATTAAATATGTGTACCTTGGAACTCAAAAGCTTGTGAAAGTGATAGGAAGGTTGAAGAAATGAGAAACAAAGTCGGTAAAAGAAGCAACCATGGCTGAGGTTTGGTGGAGAGCATATTTGTATTTTCTTGGTGGAATTTTTGAAAAAGAAAAAAAGGTTCTATAATTCATGCATAAAATCTGGGGTTTTTGTGATAAAAGGGGAAGAAACATTCCTGTTGAATTATCAGAATGACAAGATGGTTTTTTTCTTCTTTAGGGTAAATAATTACATTTAATTATATGTATCTATTTTTGGGTTTATTATTTATTAACATGTTATATATGAGGTCTAGGATAAAACTGCAATCTGTACAAATTTAAATATGCAATCTAGGCTATGGTCATATAGATTTTGCCATTTTTGATGATAATGGAGTTAGATTTTAGCATGTTCTATTATCAATGGATATACCCATTATAGAAAGGTAATCCAATTTCAATTTATGGAGAAGAAAGAGTTATAAATACGCTTTTGATTTTAGATTTTAAGATATCATTAAACCAAAATTCATCCGCTAATTTTTATTTTTTATTTTTATATCAGGAATTATTTTATTAATTTTAGTGGAACCAATCCAACTGTAAAAGCAGGGATAAACAGCTTTTTAGACCCTATCAAGGGATACCCTTTTCTTGATATGTTATACTATGAAAGATATTATAGTTCAAACCAGAAAGGATTATCCTAACCACATGTACTACTGGCAACAGCACCTAGTTAAAACCAAAAAGGGTTTATTATTATTATTACAAAGAACTAAAAAAAAGGGTTCTTGTCATTTTATATATGTCACTTTCCTTTCTGAAGAAATATCAGGGGAGAACAATGCAAATTGGGATCAGGAACCATTTAACCAAATCGAGTAGCCCATTTCGCTACCGGTTCATTATATTCAGCTTTATTGTAAACCAAGAGTAAAATGGAAGTAACTGTTAAAACCTGCAAAAAATATGATTCAATTCTCCTTTTCCTTCCTTTCTCCCCTTTGAAATGATGCAGGCAATCACAGGTCAACCAGCGGAATTAACTTCTTCCTGATGCTCCAAAGAGTACGAACATGTAAAATGCTACAGTTCATCAAACGAGAATCAATGTACCTCTATGCTTACTTGGGCTGAATGAAGAGGGAAGAGGGGAGAGGGAAGCAAGCCACCATGAAATATAAGGCTAAAATTTGCCTTCCTAACTCTATTGTATCGTATGAATTCATGAAAAATACCAAGAGATACCATAAATACCGCTCCAACAGGCAACTATCTTCAACAGAAATAGAGAAAATTATTAACAAAAGGCGCGAGCAAAATCTAGCATAATGCAATACAAATAACTGTGTATCAATTCAAATTTTCCTATTCCATGAAGTTGCAAACATGAATAGGAAAATCTACATATCGAGCTCTTAGTTCACTAATCTTAGCTGCCAGATGACTAAAAGATGTTTGCTTAATTATTTTGCTCGCCAGTCTTCCCTGTGTCTCCACTGCAACAGTAGAAGTGTGGCAGCTTAACCTTACCACAACTCCTGAAACCAAAAATGTATAGAACAAATTATTCACTGTGGCACTAACATACTTAAAAAAACATTCAAAGAGATGGATCATAGTAGTTTTCAAAATGAACTTGTTCAGTTTCACATCTCCATTTACGTGCTTTTATTATAATTCTCTAAAATTTCCATGTTTTCAGAGCCCTTCCAATCAAAAAACACAGAAAGGGAAAAAAAAATAATAATAAGGGAGTGAGATGGAGCAATGCACTCTAGAGATCACTTGCAAGCTATAGTAGAAAATAAAGAAAACAAAAGTTGCTTCTTAGAAAATCTGACTTTTAGAAAAATTATAAATCGTCATTTTATGGAGATTGAAATTTCTAAGAGTCAGATCAGAGTTGTTTATTTGGCAAAATTTTTTAATGCCAAAGTAAAGTTTCTGCAATAGAGATTCAAACATCTTCTAGTTCTGCAATAGTAATTCAAACATCTCCTAACTACTGAAATCAGATTAAAGTTCACAAACATTTCTCAGCGAGCTAATTTCTCAAAATTTCCTACACCATTGGCAAAACTTACCTGCAACGGATAATCACTGGAATTGGTTTCAAAGCCTTTGGTCCGTTTCGTATGCCTCTCTTGTGGGGAGAAACCTGCATGATTTACAGAGCATTAAATATCACTGATGTATATGTGTGTACATAAAATAAAAGATACAAAGGTTTTCACTCTTCAAAACCATGATTTCATAGGGAAGTTCTAATCACTAGCTAAACAGCCAAAAATTAAAACACATGCTCATAACAGAACCTCTAATGACTAATTATTAGCAAGGCTGCTTTGGATAATTGCGAAAGGAAATAAAAACGGAGACTTTCAAGAGGCCAAGGGCAACCGTCCATGGATTCATACATCTGAACTGCGCATTAGCTACGCAATCAAAATCAGACTGCCAAGAGATTCAAGGATCAATTTAGAAATTTTTAATGCATTTGATATGTAGTTATTCCAGTAACCAGTACTACAAGGAAAATAAAAAGGCAAGAAGTAGAACACCACAGAGAACAATAGAATTTTGGAGAAGCCAAGTCGATCAATCGAAAAGTAAAACTATCAAGTAGCCCCAATCCCAAACCCCAATACATTACCCTTCACTAAAACCCAAAACCCTAGTTAGCACAAAAACCACAGAAAAATAAGCAAAACCCAAATCCTAAATAGCAAGAAACACAAATAACAAAGAATATGCCAATAATAAGAGTAACTATTATGAAAGCAATCTACAATTACCTTCCTTTTTGGAACGGCCATCAGTTCCATGGATCCACCAAAAGAGAAACTCCGGAACCCAAATTCTAAGTTTTTATTATAGTTTCTACTGCTATTATCTGGGGTTTGATCGAACTCCGGCAAAACCATAAGTGGAGGTGCGATCGTGCGGTGGAGCGAACAATCCAACGGAGGTGAAATGGCTGCTGCGTGAATCCATCTCAAGAGCCCTAACGTGCATCCATTATTGCCGCCGCCGGCTTTTAGCATCCCCAGTCTCAACGCCATTGTTATGATGGATACAGGAATCTCAATTTAGGTCTGTGGAGTGTACCGTGATTTTGGCGAAGAAGAAAAGAACAAGTGAAAATAGAATAAAACGACCGCGTTTGCTTTGTGTGGCATTTTCCTTTTCGCGCTATATTTTTTATTTTTTGGGTTAATTATATTTATAGCATCGGAATTTTTCAATTTTTTATATTTTAGTATTTGAATAGGAAAAATTTATAATTGAGGCTTCTTTTATTTTTTTTTGAAATATAATTAATTTGTTTGAAAAATATTTTTCAGATTTTCCTATGTTTAGAAAGTCGAGGAGAATTAATCAATGGATAAAATTTTTTAGTCAAAAGAAAAGTTAAGTTATTTTTAATATGGTTTATAAGTTAAAATTTTTTTAATATTTTTAACTAGTTTTAAATATTCAAAATGAATTATTTAGAAAATGTTTTTCAAGATTTTTCAGAAACAAATGGAGGCAAATGCTTGAATTAATAATTTTTATATAATTAGGTGTATTTAACCAGAATTTCTCATTAAAAATCAAATCAACTGCATGGTTAATATAATTTTTAAAATTTTTTTCATAATAAAACCGGTATTCAAACCAAAAATTAAAAAAAAAGAAATTTGAACTAAATTGCTTTAACGTTGTTTTTTAGGTTTTTTCAGAGTTTTCTCATCCCACTTCCAAATCCAAGACAAAAGATTTAAAACATCAAGAAAATAATACAATAATATTCCAAAAACACATAAAAATCAATACAATCTTGTCATCATTACAATCAAACTAGTGTACAGTTTCTCATATTATTGGAAGAACACACAAAACCTAACAATCAGGCAACCAATATTCAAACTATCCCATGAAAATAGGGTCCTCAGCAGGAATTGAAAAAAAAAAAAAAAAGAATAATAAAGGAATTGCCATATTAATTAGATGAAGTGGCTGCGTTGATATGAAATATGCGAGCGCAATTATAAACAGAGCAAAAGGCTTGTAATGTCATCAAAAGCAAAAGAAAAATTGCAGCTACTAATGTAAGAAATTGCCAAGAACCAAAAACATAATGTTTCACGAAATTCCCAACTTTAATCTTCCATCTCCCATCGTAATACTTGTTAACATCTTCAATAACCTTATCCAAGAAAGGAACTTTCGTTAACCTAATGGATTTGCTCATTCCATTCCATAAATCTGCAGCTTCTTGATCACTCTTTAGTCTGTTCAAGATTATACCTTTTTCTCTTAGTAACTTGACATCTTCATCAGTATCAATAATCCCATTCATCAATTCAGTGTATCGCGTAAAAACCAATGGTCCTGATGCGTTTGATGCTTCATATGCTACTAGGTTTCTCAAAACCACTTCAGTGTTCACATCTATACTAACTATAGGGAGATAAAAAGTGACCATCTTAGCATCAAAATTAACACTTGAAATATTACCTGTAGTGGGTGAGAAACGAACTCCCGATTTAACAAGATCAGTAACACAAGGAATTGCAATTTCCTCTACCAACGGGGGCTTGTTAGCTTCGTTGTTTTCCTTTTCTGGTTTGGTCTCTTCGTTATCTTCTTCCGCGAAGAAAAAATATTGAACAGGTTGTTTCAAGATTGTAAAACCAGGAAGGTTGGAAAGAATTGTCCAAGGCAGTTTAAGTACAAGTTTAACGGGTCTTGAAAATAGTATCTTTTTAAGAAACCTGAAAGGACCTTTATTTATTTTTGAAATTATTTTCCATATTTCACTAAAAAGATCCTTTATATAGCTTGAATTGCCAGAAGATCTTTCTTTCCCTTGCATGGCCTCCAAATCATCCCCGACCACATCTGTTATCTCCGGCACAGGCGGAGCTTCCACTTTTGGTACAATCATGTCGTACAAGTAGTCTAGCAAGTGAGAACATTGAGAAATTGGAATTTCTTTTGAATCTTTCATCATTTTAAAAGGCGAAAGCTCTTTGCAAAACCCATCAAGCATTGAGAGAAGCATTTCGTCAGCGAATTCTATGGAAGAAAATTGAATTTCTAGAATTTTTCTTAATACAAATAAAGGAATTTGATTTTCAAGCATTACCATATCTCTAAGAATAGCATTATGAGCTGATTTTCTGCCGGCATAATCAACTAAATGCGACATTCTTGAAGAAACACTGGGAATTACCATTCCTTCTCTGACAGCGTAGATTTGCAAGAACTCCAACAAGAACGATGCATCAATAGCCATCATCCAAACTAACATTTCATTGCTGAAATCCAAGAACTTATGGTAACAGGTTCGAATTTTTGGTTCAAGCTTGTTTAAGTGATCTACAAGATTTTCAAATTTGAGGTTGCGCAGTTGTTTTTGAGTTCTTTTTGCAGCTGCGAGCTTATATCTCTCCATTTCATAAACCTCCGGCCGCCAGTGATGGTAAGGGCCGATAGCGACTTGTTGTGGAGTGTAAGAGTCTGGATCTGTAGTCATCAGGATTTTGGGGACGTTGAAAATGGAAACGGGAGTTTCTGTTTCGTTTTCGGATTCTTCTTCGATGGATCTACGAATGTGAATTATCCATAGGCTTTCATCGAAGTTTGGGTTGGAGGACATGATGGATTGGAGAGAAGACATGTTTGTGTGGAAGAAAGTTAGGGTAATGGAAGTTTTCTTTTTTGTTGTTGTTGCAGTTTATTGATTTACTGATAGGAGAGTTAGAGATCAGGCATTTATTGAGGATTAATTGATGTTAACTCCTGTAGTATATTTCAATTCAACTGCAAGAAAAATGAGTTTCTTCTTTATAATAGTAAATGGTTCCATTAAAAACAATTCAGTTTACTTTGATTTTTTAATAATTTGATTTGATTTGATTTAATTTTGATTGAACTTTAGTTATTTTGATTTAATTTAATTTAATTTCATTCAAAAAATAAAAATTATGTAAAAATATAATTATTGTAATTTATAATTAATATATTTTTGTTACATAACTTGAAAAACTCATTGCAAGTCAATAGTGATGATTTCAATCAACTTGATTGATCAATAACGGTACATTTGGCGTTTGAAAGTTTAACCTAAAACATAAGTGGATTTTCAACTCATGTGTAGATCAAGCTTGAGCTTTCCTCCTTTCTACTCAAAAGATAATGTTTTTTTTTTTTTTTTTTTTTTTTAGTGATGATTTCAATCAACTTGATTGATCAATAACGGTACATTTTGGCGTTTGAAGTTTAACCTAAAACATAAGTGGATTTTCAAACTCATGTGCTAGATTCAAGCTTGAGCTTCCTCCTTTCTTTACTCAAAAAGATAATTGTTTTTTTTTTTTTTTTTTTTTTTTTTTGACAGCCTCAAAAGGTTATTAAATGCACATGATAAATATGAATAAAGTAAATTATTTTTATATGTAGTAAAGTGGAGCCTGTCTTTAATATTGCTTTAACCTTCTTGTTGTTATCCAAGCATATATTCCACTCCAAAAAGGATTATATATTGATTCAGAAGTATTGTACTTGACTCTACGTTTATCTTATCCTAAGACAATTTATTTATTTATTCTTGGCACTCCTGAGGTATTTTTGACAAGAGATTAATTCATATTCAGTTGTAAGTTATTATAGTTAAAATTTTGTCTAAGATGTCAACTTCATTGCTTGATTCTTATGTTTCATTAGTTTTCAAAAATAACTGATAGAAAAATATTTTCTATAGAAAACATTTTTTTAAAAAAATATTTTTAAATGACTTATTTTTCCATTGTTTGATTGTAATATTGAAAATTAATTAAAAATATTAAAATATTTATCTTATAAGACCATAAAAAATATTAACAAATAAGACCATAAAAAATATTAACAATAATACATATTTTATAATTTAAAAATTTTATTATTAAATATGGGAATGATGCAAAAATATATATATATATATAAATTAGAAAGCTGCCGGTAGTAAATGGTAACTGATGTTAGTGACTATGATAATTAATAAATTAAAAAACGGATTAGGTTTGTCATTGTCTGAAAAATATTTTACTCTCTTAAAAATGAAAAGTTAGTTTTCTTAAAAAATGACTAAATTTATTTTTTATCAGAAAAATATTTTCCGTTGACTTATTTTTCTGAACGCTAGAAATAATGAAAAATTGTGAAAATATTTTTGTGTAAGTTATTTTACAAAAACAAACGGAGCCTTATACCATGAAGATAAAATTTGACATGCTTAACTACTAAATCAAGCTGTCTTTGACAAAATTTATTCATTTGCTTGTTTTGTTTATATGGCATTTGATTACCGAAATTCAATTTTATTATGCAATTTACCTTTTTAAGAAAATAGAATTCCATATATATAAATTAAATTATTGTATTTGGATGATAATAAAAGTTTTTCGAAAAAATAGTATATAATTAGGACGAATTAAATGTTACCTGTATAGTTTAAAATGTTTTATTTTCTAGAGTAATCTAATTTTTTTCACCAAAGTACCTTTCCACATATATTTAGCCCAAAAAAAAAAATTTTGGATGGATATACATGCTCAAAAATTTAATTTTTTATGAAAAAAATATCAACTAAATATCAAAGTTCGACTCTCCTATAACATTTAAACAATCATACAGACGAATTTTGATATTTGGCTTTGGGAATTTTCTAGGTGTGATTTAGTGCAACACGGTAGCAGCCTATGCCAAACAGGTCTTAATTTGAACATTTTACATTCTTTCTTTATTGTTTTTTTTTTTTTTTTTTAAGTTATAATTGTTTTCACTCACATGTTTTGTGTGAAAAATTAAAAATAAAAAGAATGTTACATGTTGTGATAAGGTTGAATAGTCTAATGTTGGTTGTTTTTCAATTATAATTAGGTGTCATCAGTGGTGGTTATTGAGTTGATATATGTCTAGAGTACTATGTTTTTATTTGGATTATTGTTATTGTTTTATATTTCTTTTTATCTTAAAAATAAATATTAATAACCTTTATTTAATCAACATAAATAATGTTTTCTTACTATTAGAAATAGTAGAAAGGCTGGAGGGTTGAAAATAAGTAATGTGGGTTACATAGGCAATAAATGCTAAAAGATTAATACTAATCGATCGATTACTAACTTGTTTTCCTTTTTATTACCTTTTATGAATTTAATATTCAGTCGATATAGAATTCTTAATAGCAGTTAGTTCAAACTTCACTCATCCAAAGGCAATGTTGAGGTATTTATGGCATTGGGCATTTGCAATTAACTAAAATTTTATATATTTAATTGTCCCATAATATAGAAATTTCTATCTTTTGTTTTCTTTCTATTCTTTAAGTAAAAGTAAAAGAAAGAGGGTCCATAGGATTGGAAGATACGTAAAAAAAATTGTAATAGAGTTCCATTGTAATGATTATTCCAATTTCTTCATAAATAAGATGTTAAGAGTATCTATTAAAGATTTAATGATCATTGCAAGCTTCTCTTTCGATAAAATATTTCAAATGAAATATAATAAGTTTCTAAGTCACTTTTTTTTTTCTCGTCTTAAAACTTATAGAATAAAAGTGCCATGCTATTATTAAAGTGCATCTGAGCTGTTTAATCCAATTCTTTATTCTGATATTCACCTTCTAAGTTTTTTCTTTTGTACTTAATTATATTTATATCAAATTTTTTATTATTGTTTAGATTTTAAAATGAAAAATGTCCCATACATTTTCCTTTTTTCTTTATTTTTATACCATACCCATAGAGCTAAGCCACAGTAGGCCTAAAGCCGGATCTAATAGGCCATGAGACGTAGGAATTGGTGTGTTGGACGGCAGATTGTTGAAGGACATGCTAGGGAGTAGGGATACTCAGCGTAATGCTCTCTGCCACTTAGAGCCGGCATACGAGATTGAACCTTAAGTGGACTAGAATGAAAATACCATATTCGAGTAAGTCGAGATGATGTCTATATATGCCTCCTTCCACGAAAGATTTGGTATAGATAGGACTAGGCTGTACGGAACATATGAATCTCTCTATTGGAAGTTCTTAATGTCGATTGCACTGATAATAGCTCTATGCTAGAAAGATTTGAAACCCTTGGAGATAAATTAGTCATTGAATTCACATGAGTTGTAATCAATGGGGGCGACTTGATGGTTGTCAATATGATGATATATATATATAAGAATACAAACCAATGAGATTCAATTGTCGTAGTATTATTTGCTGATTATTGATTCAGTTTGGTTGCTTGTAAAATTAGCACTGAAATAACCAATTCTACACTAGTAATATATAAATTACTATTTCTTATTAATATATCAAGCATATTACTAATCATTTTTGTATAAATAAGGAACTGTTAGAGAAAGGTAGAATTTATTTATTCTGTTTTTTTCTTCTTTTTTTTTTTTTTTCTTTTGAGGGGGGGTGGAGAGGTATCGGGGCCAGACTGTGATATATGTTATAAATTATACTGAAAAGCCCCTAAAAAAATTTTTTTTTTTTTTTCTTTTGAGGGGGGTGGAGAGGTATGGGGCCAGACTGTGGATATATGTTATAAATTATACTGAAAGCCCCTAAAAAAATTATGAAGTTAATGGGGCAGTAAACCCACTCAAAGCTTCACTTATATGTTAAAAGTTAATGCATGAAGCATTAATGCAAAACCAGGAACAAGAAACATGCAAGCAAACAAACAATGAATTTCACAAAATTGATCAACAAGTCAAATTATTCAAAGAAGTCAAACAAATATATATATCAAAACCCAACATACCAAAGATGAACTGTTGGGGGACTTTTGTTGAGAATTATAAGTATCATCAGCAACCTGGGTGTCCAGACCCACTTAGTTCCTCTTCATATGGTCGAACATTCTCCCGACATAGCTTTGTAAGCCGCTGTTGGTAGTTGGTCGATACTAGTCCCATTCCCGGGTTGATTGCCAGGATCATTCAAGACTGCACGTCATTCCAGAAGCTATGTCTAATTAGCTACTCCCTAACACTAGATGCTCTGTAGCTAGTTCATAATCAAAGTAGTTGATAGCCCCTGCTTTCTCGCCCATAGGTATGCGCTAACTGAATCAAGGATGATCATACCCACTCTTCCTTTCTCTTGTTCTGAGTCGCTTTTATACCTCCTTCACTAACGTTCGACATTGTAATTGTACTTTATCATATCCTTAGCAGGGCCTGTTTGGTTTTCAAGAACTCAAACACACACTATGTGGACTACTTTCAGTCGAGCTCAACTCCCTCTTTTCTTCCTTTCCAACTCCTGCTCTGCTCCACACACTTTGACGCCTAATAAAAAAGAGAAACGTCTTCTTATGGTGGTAAACTCTAGAACAGAACATAGAGAAGAGATCCGTAATAAT
Source organism: Jatropha curcas (assembly GCF_014843425.1). The sequence continues at coordinate 23,958,701 of NW_023590789.1, forward strand.
GCCCTCTCTAATTACGTTGCCGTGTGTCTGACTGGTCTCTGATGTAGAGTGTGACCCCTTTCTTCCATCTTGAGTATTAAGGTTTGGAAGGTTCTAAGTTTTTGCTATTCAGTAAACAAGAATATCCAGTTGAATCCGCTCATACAAATGACTAGGTCCTCAATTATAATAGTCAAAAGGCAAGAGAGAACCTGAGAAAGGAATTACATGTCACCAATAAGATGAAGCTGAGCACCGGCAAACACCATAAATCCTCTGGGTCCTACTGCCTCTCCTGCAAACCTCAGACCTATCACCTTGTTACAAGACCCGGTACCACTGCATCCTTTACCAACTAAATACAAAATTTATAGCCTTACGTTCATGGGGCTACAATAAGTGCAAGCCAAATGTTATGACAGGAAAGCAAAGATATCGAGTCAGAACTTTAGAACATGTCCCAAGATCAAACACTAAACAAAATCAGTAAGGGAATTGCCAAGGTGGGACATTTCCATATTGCTACAACATCTCCAACACTCAAAAGCATAACAGAAAAATCAAACCAGTTTCTGGTTCTAACTACAACATGCTTTAACGTTGACTCATGATTAAGCAGGGCAATCCTTTTAAGAGCCTTGTTATATGCTATAGCAAACAGCCTTTCCACCAAGAACAATTCTGAATATAAATACAAGCATTATCCTCCTCCTACTACCTTTGTCCTTAGCTCTTCCCTTGGTTTAGCTGAAAGTCCTTTTGCCAGCATCTCTTCATAATACTTTCTAGCCATGTCCAACATTCCCTTGTCAATTAAAGCATCAATCAATGCATTGTATGCAAATTCATCTGGAGTGCACCCATGTTCTTCCATTTTCTTCCACACTACAAAAACTGGTCGAAGAAATCCCCATCTCCCAAACTTCCTCATAAGCATCACATAAGTGTCCATCCTTGGCCAGACTCCACTCTCAATCATCCTGTCAAGCAGCCACAGAATCTCAGTTGGCTTCTCAAGATAACCGAAAAAACAATGATAAGTAATCACATCCGGCATGATATTCTTCTTCCACATCTCATCAAGTATTTTATATGCTTCCCTCACCCTTCCATTTAGGCACAAAAGCTTTATAACAGTATTACAAGTCACAACATTAGGAAAACAACCCAATTCCATCATTTCACGGTACACACGTATAGCAAAATCCACACCCTTTGACAAGCCAACGGCATGGATAACAGTATTATATGCCACAACATCCAAAGTTATACCCTTTTTCTTCATTTCCTTAAACAATTTCTCCGCCTTCCATGGCTTCCCACTTTTGCATAATATATTCATATATATTGAATAAGAATGCAAATCTTTACACACTCCTTTCCTATCCATCTCCTCCCAAAACTCCCTACACTTACTCCACCACCCCATTTTAAACCACCCACGCAAAATCAGATTATAAATTTTAGTTTTATTCTTCACAAATAATTCAGTATTCACTTCCATATTCTTTCCAAAGCAGAACTCTTGAGCCTCAATAACATGCTTATGTTCACAAAGAGCATCAACAAGATGACAATAAGATATCTCATCTTTCAAATTGAATTCCTCTAATCTATCAAAAACACTTATAGCTTCATTAACAAGATGGGCAGATAAATATCGCTTAAACAATATTCGAAAAGTGACATGATTTGGCATTAAAAATGGCGTCTTCTTCATTTTATAAATCAAATCCCATGAAAGATCAAATTCAAAGAACTTACCCAATATGTCAATCATTTGATTGTATGTTTCTGTAGTGTGTTTAAATTCGCATTGTGTTTCGACCCAGTTGAAAAAGTCAAAAGCGCTTTTCCAGTCGTTTCTGTATAATGAGAGGGTTTCAAGTACAGTGTTTGTGTCAAAATTTTGGGGGTTTAGTTGGGAGTTTGGAGTTTGGGAGTGTAAATGTGAAGCGGATTTTGTTGAGAAAAACTCGGTGGTTAATCGGAGAAGAATTTGAGTGGAGTTTAGGCGTCGACTGAAGATTGAAGAGAGCATTGTGTTATTAAGTTATGCGATAACCAAATTCCGAAACAGAGAGTGACTGGTTTTGAGTTTTTAGCATCAATTTAATAAAGAGATATAGACAGGAGATGGAAGACGGCGCTGCTGAAAAGATTTCTCTTATTGTTTTTCACCAAAATAAATAAAACTTTTTTTTAAGGAAATAAACAGCTTTTTTTTTTAAGAAAATACAAAAAGACTGGGGAGGAGATTCCAAAGTCAATTGCATAATCTGTTAGTAATATAGGTTAAAGAAAATTAATTTTTTCTCAATTAGTAGATTGATACATGAATTTTGTAAGACAAAATTTAATGAGACCCTTAATTTTTGAGTAAATCACCCTAATATTAAAGTTCTGTTATTATTCCATCCCAATTTAAAATTATGACTTTGAAAATTGATAAAAAAAACTAGCATTCTTTTTTTTTTTTTAATACTTGTACGAGCTATCCAGGTCGTGTCCGTTTTAACAGTCCATAAATTTGACTAATCCTCACTCACCCTTAAAGACAAAGGCGTTGGTCCGGGATAGACATTCTTATTATTAGAAGTAACTATCTATGTTTACACTCATTTCATATCCATCATTGATATTGATTTTTCCAATTATAATCTATTTATTAATATCCATATTTCATAATTAAGGAATCTAAGTGGACGGAATACACATGGTGCTTCTATTTTGATCCTATTTAATATTTTTCTTTTTTTTTTTTATTTTAACTAACCAATAATTTCTGAAATGTTACATATAATAGAAAATGAAAGGATTACTAATAAAAGTGAAGAGAAAAAGTGAATCCTCTGGCACAAACCAGTCTCATATGTGTCCATAGACCAAGAATGTTGATCATGAATATTGCTACTCCACACATGGAAATTTTTAGGAAGGATACCATTAATTTTGGTGTATGTACTTATCATTTTCTTCTATTTTAATATCTGAACGGAAAATTATGATAATTGAGTGTCTAAATTATAATTTTTTATTTATTTTTGTATCTCACGATGACATGGACTACCGAAAAATCTAATGAGACTAATTCGGCGCTTACACGACCGCTTATGTAGACTGACTAATTTTATATATAGGACATTAGTGTGGTAAAAGGGATAAAATGTCCCATTTGCCGGTCTTTAATATCGCCCAAACACAATCTAATACCCCTTCTTCCTCTCTCTTTCGGATTACAGGATTATTATCCACAATTTTCGTCATTTGAGTCCCTCTCTTTTTTTCTCTCTCTATTCTCCAGTAATAGTTTAGGTTCGGTTTTTTATTTTCACCTCTATCTTTCTTTCTCTTTTGGTGACCGTCACATAGTCTTGTGCTTGGTAGGTTGTGCCATGGAGGTAAATAGACCCTCCACTCCACTGAAGATTTAATTTTTGGAAAGAAAGTTCTATATCTCTTCCTCCTCCTCTTCTAGTGCTCCTTTGCCTCCATTTTCACGTTATTTCGTATTTGGATATTTTCACTTCTCTTATTGGAACATAAGTTTTGGGTTTCTTTTCATCCTTCCCACTTTCTCTATATGAAGTAATTTTGTGAGGGTTTTTCATTTGGGTTTTCGATTTTGGATATGAGTTTTCAAAATAATTTGAGAAGAGAGGAAGAAAGGAGGTGTTGGATTATGTTTGGGTGATATTAAAGGGGGGCAAATGAGACATTTTATCTCTTTTGTTACGATAGAGTCTTACATGTAAAATTAATCGGTCTACATAAATAAACATGTAGACGTCTGTGGGTCCTAAATAGTTCCATTAAATTTTTTGGTAGTTCATATTGTCGAGACACCAAATTGAAATAAATTATTAGTCTAGACACTCAATTATTGCAATTTTTTATTCAAATACGAAAATAGAGAAAATGACAAATATAAGTACCAAAATTAACATTATCCATTTTTAGCATGTGCACAAATTTTGATAAAGAAAAAAACAGTCAGTCTTACCAGTCACTTGTATTTATTTTCTTTCTTTTCCACTTGCATATCGCTACTCTGCTCTCTTTCTAGTTCTCTTCGCCACCAAATGGCGGCTGCAATGCAAGTTAACGTTAAACCAATTAGAGCCGCTTTCACGTCTAAACTCGCTTCCAAACACTCCCGTAAATCAAATAGAATCAGTTGCGCTGCTGCTGCCGCCACACCATCCAAACGCTACTTCATCACTCTCCTCCCTGGTGATGGAATCGGTCCCGAAGTCATCTCCGTGGCCAGGAACGTCCTCAAGCTTGCCGGTTCTCTTGAAGGTTCGGTTAACCCTAATCCTTCTACCAATGTTTGGTTCCTAAGAAAATGAAGGAAAATAAAACTAGGGTCTTTACAATTTTCTTGTTGCATATTTCAGGCATTGAATTTAGCTTCCAAGAGATGCCAATGGGTGGATCTGCTTTGGATTTGGTAGGAGTTCCATTGCCAGAGGAAACCCTTTCTTGCGCTAAGCAATCTGATGCTGTTCTTCTTGGAGCTATTGGAGGGTATTTATTGTTTATTTAATCTCTGTTTTGTTTATTGTTTAATTTGTTGTATATTTAAAGGAAAAAAGCTTTGATTTTTTTTTTTAATGTTCATTTTAAGGTATAAATGGGATAAAAATGAAAAAAATTTGAAGCCAGAAACTGGGCTCCTCCAGTTAAGAGAAGGTCTTAAGGTCTTTGCAAATTTGAGACCAGCTACTGTTTTACCTCAGGTGATCCATTTGATTTTAGTTTAATGCAATTTTCATTTATTTACGTTCACTTTTCTTGTTCATCTGTTTCAGCACAAAAAAAAAAAAAAAAAAAAAAAAAAAAAAAAAATTTTCAAACTTTTTTTTTTGCTTGTTTCCGATCTGTTTCAGCACAAAAAAAAAAAAAAAAAAAAAAAAAAAAAAAGGAAAAAAAAAAAAAAAAAAAAAAAAAAAAAAAAAAAGGAAAGGAAAGAAAAGAAAAGAAAAGAAAAGACCTAATTTCGGATTGAAATGCATCATAGTAGATTATAGAACCATACTTACCCACACAAGGGTTCTAGAAGTGGGCACAACTGAACTTTCTATTGAGAAAAATGTTTCCCTTGAAAAAAACAAACAATTGAAATTGAGTTGTCTCATGAATTCGGCTAGGAAAGCTGTTGCTTTTCAGCAATGCATATGATAATGTGTAGTTGAAAAATGGTATAATATTCCTTACTGTGCCATCCACATGTCCTTTTTTTTCCCTATGCTCCTACCCTGCTCTTTAGTAGTAGAGTTTGCCTGTAGAAGTATGTTAATATTATTATTCACTCTTTTAGTTAGTGGACGCTTCAACTTTGAAGAAGGAGGTTGCCGAAGGCGTTGATGTAATGGTTGTGAGGGAGCTTACTGGAGGTCAGTGTGGATTGAGTAAAGTAGAACAAAATATAATGGCTTTCTGTTATAGTCCATTATAACTGCTCCTTTTTCTTTTCTTTGTAGATTGCTTATGCATACAATAATTCTATCTCGGTATTAAGGCATAGTTGTTATTGTATATAATAATAAAATAAAACATCATACTTTATTTTGCTGGAAACAGGTATTTATTTTGGAAAACCAAGGGGTTTTGGCACCAATGAATCTGGTGAGGAGATTGGCTTCAACACTGAGGTGTATGCTGCATATGAGGTAGACTTCTGAATTTATTTAGATGTAAATTTCATTAAATGCATAGTTGGTCAACCACAACTTATTGAAAATAATCTTTTGTTCTGTTTGACTCTATTTTCCTCAATATTTCTGCCATTCTGTAGTTTCTTCATTGTTAACTCTTTAGTGTTAGTTAATTGAGATGAATTGGACTTGATATTGCTTTGAGATTGTAATGCATTGTTAGATAAGCATGTGCCACTTTCAAATTTGTTTGTTGATAAATTTCTTTTCTGAATTCTGGTAATATTTGGGTAATTGTTTGTAAATCTTTGGGGTCATCAGCTGTCTCTAGGAATACCAAGAGAATGGTACTTGGAACTTTGGTTGGGTTCTTGTTGTTATTATAACATCTTTTGTCTTTTGCATGCTTTGATATGAAATTCCTTTATGTCTGTTCAACTTTAACTCCTAAGGGAGTAAAAATCTAAAACTCACTTTGGTGGAGTTTGCGTGTATCAATTTATCTTTTTATGTCATTACACAAACATGCATGTTCACCAATTTGCCTGCCACTCTTTCAACAAGATGCATTGCCTTGATTTCTCCAGCTATTTTTATCACATAGTAAATTCCATTCATTTTGTTTGTGCCTTTTCATATGTTGGAAGCTCATAAATAGCATATGTTCAATTATGAATCATTGGTTGAATGTCTTTCTTATTTTGTTAAATGCTTTAATAATTCTTTCATAAATGAGTTAATGTGGAAAGAAACGTGAACAGATTGATCGCATTGCTCGTGTTGCATTTGAGACTGCAAGGAAGCGACATGGAAAACTCTGCTCTGTTGACAAAGCAAATGTCTTAGAGGTATGCAGCATTATTTGAAACCTTTTCTTCTGGCCCTTATTTTTTTGCTTTCATTCATCTTGTGCACTCAATAGTAAATTACATATGTCAACTTATGGAAGTTGGTAGTCATAATTTACTTAAAAAGGATTGTAATTTTCTTTTCTTGTTGGCCTGGTTTTATGGAGTTGCCAGAGTGCAGATTCTGTTATGTCATTGAGCCTCCAAGCATGTTTATATAGTCTTCCACAAAAATCTTCTTTCCCCTTTCCTTCCATTCAGCTTTGGGTTGTGAGCTTTTCTTGATTTTATTCTTGAGGACTATTGGTGGATTAGTTAGAACTATTACGACGAAAGTGGTGTGAAGCTTCTTGAGTTTGTGAAGATGAAGTTCATGCCTACCTGTAGGTCAAGGCTAGAGTAAAACTTTAGGCCTTGGGAGCTCTGGGTTGTGAGCTTTTTTCATGATTTTATGCTTGAGGACTATTGGTGGATTAGTTAGAACTTTTACAAAGAAAGTGGTGTGAAGCTTCTTGAGTTTATGAAGATTGAGTAGGTGGCCTACCTGTAGGTCAGGGCTACAGTAAAGTTTAGGCCTTGGTTAACTTCATTGTCCCTGTATACTCTCTTAACTTAGCCTATTTGGCAAGGTTTGTCTGATTGAATCTAGAAAATTTAGCCTGCGATGTTATATATCAAAAACTTTTCCTTTTTTCCCATTCTTTCTTTTGTACTTGATCCCATTTAATCATTTTTGTGTAAACAAAATTATTCTGTCGTTCATGTGCTACCTTTTTCCTTTCTCTTGTGGAAGAGAATGTATTTCAACATCTTTTTACTAGTTGAGTGCCAAAAGACATGCCCTGGTGATTTCTCAAAAATAAATAAATAAATAAGGGCATGTCTGGTTATGATATGCTGTTATGTGGCTAATAGGATTGGATACAGGGCACGATTGTAACATAATATATTATATATATAAATATATATTATTGGGTGTTAATTAGTGAATTTTGTAGTTAAACTGTCTTCTTTCTTGGCAATATACATCCATCGTTAACTCACAAACATGCTGTGACCATCAGTATAATGCAATAATGTCTCGATAAATTTCCAGGCGTCAATGTTTTGGAGGAAAAGAGTAATGGCCATTGCTGAAGAATATACTGATGTTGAGCTCTCACATATGTATGTTGACAATGCTGCTATGCAGCTTGTTCGTAATCCAAAACAGGTAAGAACACCCTGGTATATGCTTTCATGTCATAATTTGATCTTTTAGCAAATTGGAGGGACAGGAAAGTGAAATTGTAGATTCGATAAGAATGGCAAGACTAACAGTGTTTTGCAATATATTGTTGCAGTTTGATACAATTGTGACAAACAACATATTTGGTGATATACTTTCTGATGAGGCTTCAATGATTACTGGAAGTATAGGGATGCTTCCATCAGCTAGTCTTGGTGCATCGGTATGGCAAATTACTTGATTATTTTCAAATCAAGCAAAATACTGAGTGGCTCTGTGGAAATATCTATTATAGTGCCTCCCTTAATGGTCATGCTATTCCTTTTCCATGTCGCAATATTAAATATTCTTTTCATTGATGTGAAATCTTTTCCACCTACACAGGGACCTGGACTTTTTGAACCAATACATGGTTCTGCTCCTGACATTGCTGGACAGGTTGGATTGACTTTTTCTTTAATGATGCATCATTTTTTTATTTGTTTTCACAACCGAAAAATGTGAACGGTTTGGTCCCTCCCTCCATGCTCCTTCTCACCAAACAGGGGAAAAAATAAAAGTTAAGTAAGAAGGAGAAAAGGGGCTATTGCAATCACTTTCTAAATCGGACTGTTACCCTTTTATGTTCAGGACAAGGCAAACCCATTGGCTACAGTTCTTAGTGCTGCAATGCTTTTGAAATATGGCCTAGGGGAAGAAAAAGCTGCAGAGAGAATTGAGAATGCTGTTTTGGATACCCTGAATAAGGGGTTTCGGACAGGCGACATCTACTCTGCTGGAACTGTATGCTCCCTCTCAACTCCACTATCTATATTTGCTTATAAGTTTGGTGAACATAATTTTAGAACTTGAAATATTTAACTAATTAGTCAGAACTTTTTTTGTAAGGCAAGAGCCAAAAGTTCATCAGATTTTACTTTTTTTGCATTTCTCCCTTCTCTTTTTTCTTGACTCATTATTTATGAATTGGAACATGTGAGGGTAACTTGCGTCAACTTCTTATGGCTGAAAGATCAGATAGAAAATTGTCTTGAACTATCGAGTTTGGCATCATTCATTCCCTTGAATTTTGTTTATCTTCTCCCGTGCTTTTGAAACGATGTTATTTCACAAGCTTGCTCAAATTCTTTTTTTTTACTCTACTCGATTTTTCGCATTCCATTATGGTTCATTTTATTTCCCCATTCACGAGTCCTCTCATTACTCTTCTAACCAATCAAGGAAGATGTTTGTGCTTATTCATTTGTTTTCTAAATTGTTAGTAATCTCTGACCTACATGTCTGGAATGTAGGGAAATAGTTGTGTAAACAATGAGAAATGTGCACATGCATGCATGAAAGGCATTTCTAAGTGTTTTTAAGTTTTAAGCTGCTGTAATTTCTCTTTGATTTAAAGAGGATCACAAGTATCAAGTTTGAGTATAAGCTTGCTGTGTTGTGTAGTTGAGTAAAAGATCTTGATATGGGCTCGAAAGTCCATAATTAAGCATTCACCTCGATGGTACTGTAGAATATACCATGGATAAGAACTTGGGCATACGTCGTTCTTTAGAACTTGTAATGACTCATTGGTGTTGTAAATAAAGATTAGAGTTTTAGGCACACTAGATATGTTGGTCTTCAAGCACCTAAAAAAGGTGCCTGAGATGCCAATTTCTCAGTTGTAAGTTTGCTGCATATCATTTACTAGGACACAATTTTCTTCTCCATTACATCTCAATGCATGGCAAACTTTGATAGATCTGCGCTGCAGAAATTCTTCTGTGATTTCTAGATCAAAACATCATATATTGATCATTCATGTAACACTAGCAACTGATTGTGCTCCCATATGTAATGCACTGTGCCTGTTCTAATGCGATTGCTTTTGCAGAAATTGGTGGGATGCAGAGAAATGGGTGATGAAGTGCTGAAATCAGTAGACTCCCAAGTGCCTACTGCTGTTTAATCAGAAACCATGTTACAGCTGAATTCAGTAGTTCAATATCAGAGAATGATGTTTTGAGTTCTTTCATATCTCCTTATCCATGTAAAATTATTCGGCTTTCATAAGTTTTTTTTTGCTGGTTTTGAGGAGGTGTTGTATTTTATTGGATTTCATTCCTGTGGCACACTAGGAGCTCAAAACAGAGTCAAGGCATTACATTTTGTTGTTTAACTGCTGAGAGATCTTTGTTGCTTTAACAGCCTGGTTAAGGAGGTTTGTTGTAACACAAACAAATTCTTATTTGCTGAAAATAAATCACATGGTTTCAGATTAGACGTTTAAATATCCCATCAAATATTATAGTGCTAATATAGCATTATATTGAAAATTGAAAATTGGTTCGTTATAGTTATATTTGAAACATGATTTTTGTTTTTCTAAATAATTTTTTTTAAAGATAAAGGCTTTCATTTTTCATTTACATTTCAATTCCAATCTGATCAACCCAATCAATGTCAGAAATGAGATCCCATCTCATATAATTATTGAAGAGATCTTAATTTCTTAAAATTTTAAGAAATTGGAAAGACCTAATCTCAAATTTAATCTAGATTATTTTATTTGGTCTGTTACCGTTTTATATATGACCTTATATATAAGCCGGCGTGGCCTATTATTATTGGTGGGTTTGTCTCTCTATATGAAATCCTTCTTTGCTATTAAACCGCGCCAATGGTTTTTTTTATTTTTTTTCTTCTTTTCTGTTTTAACCGAATCTCACTCGCATCAACATGTCTACAAGTTCAAGCGCAGCAATCCCCATAACCTCACTGGAGAACCATTTCCCGCAATCGGAAACCAAAACCATCGGTGAATTTAGCGACTCCTCCACGTCCTCATTATCTCCAATGACACAGGCCTTTCCTTTCTCCTCTGGAAACCCTAGAATCGAAGAGACACGTGGCGTCATGCATCTTTTCTCAAATGACGGCGTTTCTGGTCTTCCGGTATGCTCTATCATCTTTTTTGTTGTTAATTTGGCAGTTAAGAATCTTTTAATTGATGATTTCTCTATACTTTTTGGTATTAGGTTGGAAGGAAAAATCTTGTGTCTGTTATTGGAGTGCCAAATCACATGACTTATGCAGATTTTTGCCAGTTTTGCGCTTCTTTTATTCATCATATATTGGAAATGCGAATTGTCAGGTAAAAAGTATAAAACCTTTCTGATCATTATTATTATGGTTTTAATTGTACTCGGGTGTAATCAAATATAATTAGTAGAAATGAGAATGACTAAATTCACTAATTTTTCATATATGCTGTTCTTTATTTCATGAGAGCCGCCTTTGTCCTTTGTTGTTGGTTTGTGTATGATAATACTGGTTTTGTTATTTATTTGTTTATTTATATTACTTTGCATGATAGGAATGATGGGATGGAGGATCGATATAGTATCCTGATAAGATTTGACAATCAGGACTCTGCAGACAGATTCTACCAACATTTTAATGGCAGACAATTTAATTCTTTGGAGGTAGTGCTCTTATTTAGTTCTAATGAATTGAGGGGAATATAAAAATAATTTCTAAAAAGTTCTCAAAAAATAAAACATAAGTTGGTGATAGATCTCTAAATTTTTTAGTATACCTATTAATTTTTGCCTTTATACAGGAAGATGTTTGCGATGTGCTTTTTACAGTTGATGTACAGTTCACTGGTTATAGTGGTTCGCTCGACACCCAGCCTTCTGTGGCAAGCACAACTGAACAGCCTTCATGTCCAGTTTGTCTTGGTATGCTCAGTTCTTACTAAAGAAAATTTTGAGACTGCCCCTCCTCCCAGCTCTTTCTCCTTTTTTATAAGTATAATTTCTGTTCCATTTAGTGAAAGCATCATATATTTGAATTGAAACTCAAATTGAGGTTGAGAATATCATTGGAAGAAGTGGGCCTTATAGAAATTTTAGAAGTCTTACCCTCATGCTGCTTGAGGCCATCAGATATGAGAATTATGCCAAATGTTATCCTAGAATTTGTATCATTTTCTTATATTTTTCGTCATGCTACAGAGAGATTAGACCAAGACATGGGTGGAATTCTCACAACTATCTGTAATCATTCTTTTCATTGCTCGTGCATTTCAAAATGGACAGATTCTTCTTGTCCAGTAAGTGATCATAATTGGTTTTTTACCTTCTTCATGTTTGTTTTAATAGTGCTATTGCTTGATGTAAGGGCATTTTATGTAAATAAAATATATGAAAATGATAACTGTTTATACATTCTAATCATACTCTTTCTTGCCCTGAAAAGATGCCTCATTCTCCAGCTAAGTGTTGTGGGCTTTGCAGAAAACTGAAAATTAGTTATTTTTACTGGATACAACCACAGATATTAGAAGTTCCATTATGCTGATTTTGGTTAGCTTATACTTGAAAGCAATAGTAAACTAGATATTTGATGAAATAAGACCCACATACTGCAAGTCTTTGTTGCTGGAGTTAAAGAGCCAGTTCATCACATGTTTTGTTGGGAGTAAATACTGGTATACTGGTGGTTAATTGCTAGTATGGGGTACAGATTGTCATAATATAAAATTTTAAGAGGATAATCAGCCATATAGATAATGTCTATAGTTTGCTTGGGAAAAAAGTACTTATAAGTTTCATGAATCAGTGTTCTAGTACTTTAGCTGAAGATATGAGATGGTGATGATCTAAAAATCTGCAAATGTGTAGTAATTCATTTCTCAGCTGCTCTGCTTTGGTGTGATTAGTGGAACTGATGATTTATCAATTTTGATGGATTAATCATGAAAAAGCGTTAAAGTTTTAGGAGTTGTAAAAGCTTCAGAAAGAGAATTGATGAATCATTTGACCATTCTGCTGTAGCCTAGTCAAAATAATTTGGCAAATTGTTGCTTGGCTCATTGCTAGTTTTGGGTTCCTAATGCTATATCTGCTTACACTAATTTTTTATTGTTAAGGGGCTGGGTTTGCCAAGTAGTAGAGAGACTGTGTGACATGGTTGAAGTTTTTATTTGTGGTAGTTAATTATGTCCCACCATGGTTGTATTGCTATTGCTAATTGTAGAGGTGTGCTTCAAATAAAATTGCACAGACAAAATACTTGGAAGTAAGCTGACTAGTTGTTCAACATTTCATTTCAGGTTTGCCGATATTGTCAACAACAACCTGAAAAATCAACATGTATTGTGTGCCAAACTTCTGAGAATCTATGGCTTTGTGTTATCTGTGGTTTTGTTGGCTGTGGGAGGTAATGATTTCATTTTCTGTAATGGCAATATTAATCCTTCTTTCTCACTTTTTAAGACTTTATTTTAATAATCTGTTCCTCTTAAATATGCTATTCATTGTTAATATAGATATAAAGGAGGACATGCCATTAAACATTGGAAAGAGACACAACACTGCTACTCTCTTGAATTGGAAACTCAGCGTGTTTGGGATTATGCTGGTGACAATTATGTTCACAGACTGATTCAATCAAAAACTGATGGAAAATTAGTTGAATTAAATTCCCACTGCGTTCATGCTAATGATGGTTGTGGAAGTTTTGATTGTGTGAACTCTGGAATCAGCGAGGCTCGTTTGAACAGCAAAGTTGAAGCTGTAATGCATTCTGTAGTTAGTTTAATTCCATCGCTTCGTGCCTTTTACATTGCAATAGTCTCATTTTGAATGACTTGCAGATTGTTAATGAATACAATGAACTCCTAACAACTCAACTTGAGAACCAAAAACTAGTAAGTGTTTTCTTCCACTTTGCTGATTAGATGAATTTCTTGTTAAAGCTTTTTTTGAGATTTTATCTTGATTTTCATTGGAACGTAGTGATTATGACTACTATGATTGTAGTAAAATATCTATCTTAAATGATTATGATGTATGCTACTATGTTTTTAGTATCCCTTAAAAGTTGCATCTGTTATTTTGATAGTATTTTGAGAATTTGCTGCAAGAAGTCAGAGAAGAAACTGAAAGAGAGATTTCAGAAGCAGTTAAGAAGGCTGTTGCACAAAAATTTCCAAAGTTGCAGGCTAAGCTGGAAAGATGTCTCAAAGAGAAGAAATTTCTCGATGAAGTGAGAATCAGTCTCTTGTGCAAAACCACAGTTCAATTAGAATTATGTGCAGAGCTTAAAATTACAACAATTTGGATTGATCATGTGTCTGTTAAACTATCTGATTTTCTTGTTTCTGCTTGTAGCTCAACGAGAATCTTTTGAAAAATCAGGAGATATGGAAGGCAAAGATATTGGAGATAGAAGAGAGGTATGCATGGGTTTATGTCAAAAACAACCCCGTGTTTGGATGTTGTATTAGATTACTTTCGTAGATTTGTAAATTACTTGGCAAATAGCACATTTAAATGTTGTGCTTTATTTCTGTGGAACTTGCATTGGTATAACCTTGAGTTTGAACTTTTCCAGGCAGAAAAAGGCTTTGAAAGTGAAGGATGATAAAATTCAGGACCTTGAACAGCAGGTTTGTCAATTTTTTTATTGCTACAGCCTTTAACATAGTCTCATTATATACAAGCCGATGGATCAACTAAAATCACTCCTTTTATACATGATCACAGCTTAGAGATTTAATGATGTACCTAGAAGCAGGAAGAACAATGGAGCAGGTTTCAATATCAAATGAAATTAAGGATGGAACTGTGTTGCCAATGTCAGTGGAGTCTTCTTCAGGGATCAGTTCCAAGGGCACAAGAAAGGCTAATAGTCGCAGAAAAAGCTGAGAATGAGGTTAATAATGTGCATATCAATAGTCCTAGCCTGATTTTTGAGACTTCTGATTTCTTGGTCTAATAGTCCTAGTCTCATTTTTATGCAGTTCGGGAGTCTTAGTTTGCTACTTTTTAGGATATTTGTAGTAAAATTACCTTGATCCAAAGTCTTTTGTTGTCTGTGCATTGGTACTTTTATATTTTTAGAGAATTATATTTGTACATAATATGAGGATTTTTAATGGAGAAGAAAATGAGAGATTTTTATGTATTATGCTAAATACTATATTTATATACGAGGAGGACTGCTTATCATAGTTAGGTTCATATCTAGCTTTTATTTATTTATTATTATTATTTATTTTTTCAATCAATAGAAAATTTGATTAGGTATATTATAAGATACCTTAGATGAGAAGTAATTGATTCAATCAAACTTCATGACTCGTCATGTAAGTAATGTCTTGTTATAAATTTATTAAAGAAGAACAAAAGAAGTTGGACTGTCCACGAAGACTTTTCTTTGATATAAAATAAACTTGACTATAAAAAACACTATTAAACTTATGTTACTTTTCAACCATTCATCGATTATTTATCGACTCAAGACGAAGGGCTCAGAAAACATAATAGTCGCAGGATGATATAAGCCTGAAGACGATGAGGCTTAAGTCCACATGTGCATATCAATTAGTCCTAGAGGCAGCTGATTTCTTGAGGACTATCTGGTGTGTGTGCGGAAGTAGTTTCCTATGTCTTCGTGCTTGTATTCCATGCGCCTATTTAATACGTTGGGGCGGGCCCGAGTCTTAGTGGTTTTGCCCAGTGAGGCGTTGTGAGGAATGGTTTTTTTGAGTCTCTTAGTTGATAAATTACATACGCTTTGATGCCCAAAGTTGGGTGTTTCTGTGCGTGTCTCTATATGATGTTTATGGTGTGAAATTATATTTTGTAGGAGTAGGTTTTGTGAGCAAAAAGAGTAGTACAATGTAATAGTTAATTTCGATGGTAGCAGTATGAGGATTTTTTATGGCAAGTAGAAAATAGAAGGAATTTTTATAGTGTAACTTGATCTACTTAATTGCTGACGTAGGGGATTATTATTAGTACGAGAGGAGGGTCTAGATGACGTGTGATTCATATGTATAGAGTTGTTATCATTCGATCCATCTAAGTGACTTGTTGACCTTTTTATGGAATTTAATGTTCGATTATTTGATTGATTATATATAGTATCAATTCTAATTTATGAGAACATTTATGTGGAATTCTATAAAGAAGTTTATGTATGCCCTATATATAGAGGTAACCTTTATTGATGAAGAGAGTCATCGTATTTTTGTGGCCACTTCCGTATCCTTAGAGACTACATGGACTGATCTTTGTCCATTGTATGTGCTTGTGAGATAGTGCTTTGGTGTTCAATATAATTTTTTAAATTTAAGGCATTAGGAACATGTTATTGAGGACTAGCTTTTGGAGTACTGTGGTGCCATCAGAAGAAGCTTTTCATTTTATTTATATATGAAGGTATGAACTTGAGCTTTTTGTTTAATAATAATCTGACGTGATTTAAATGATATTAGTTATCTTTGATATCCTTGTATGCCAATTCGCAAAGTCATCATGATGCATAATATATTGTAGTATATATTTATAGTGATATTTTACTTATATAAGGTAGGCTATTTGTAAAGGGTTTTTTCCTATCATCTATGGATTTTAGGAGCGAGAAATTTTTTAGTAAATATATTATTGTGTTAAAAGGAGGAACATTTTGTTTTGTACTATCTTCGTATTCTATGCTTTCAATTAAAAAGTGCGTGCGTTTAAAAGATCGTTGTAATCCGGAAAAAGACGTTGAGTTTTTAGTAGTTTCTGCAGTGTTGGTTTTGGTATGAGGACAGCCTTTTTACCTAGGCTTGTATTTAATGTGCTATCAAGTGAGGGGACTACTCATAACCGCGGTTTTTTAAAACTCTGTGATCTTTTCTTTGTGTGCCGCTACAACATCTTGTTTTCAATCTGTCTCTTGTGCTAGTGCTCAACAATGCTCGGATTGTTGCTCGTTTTCTATTGTCGCACCCAAGCTCTTGTCGACTTTTCGCAGAAAAGTGATTAGTGGGGTGTTTTCTCCCTCTTTATTAAGACGAGTTGTGTGTTGTTGGCGAGTCTTGACCGTGCCCAATTTCGTGAATTCCTTTAGGCTCAATAGAGCCTGGCTCCTGTGCAACTCGTAAGGACGTATATAAATTATCTCACAGTGGATGAATAGGCGAGATGGGTGTTATGGAGTTTATTTGCGCGCAACTAGGCGAAATGAGTTGGCGATTCGTTTCCTCCCGATGGTGTTTATTACGTTCCTCAGATAGACTTACCTATGCGTTGCGGTAGAGTGCAAAGCGCAATGTAGCTCGTGGCCTGAGAGGAACTATCCTGTTGTCCTTGCACTCGGCAGTTTCACGAATGTACATGGATCCATGAGTCGACACTGTAGGGTGCAGTAAATTTTCTCCTCTTATGATGCAATAAGTTGAATACTCTCCTCTGCGTATAAGCAGTTGCTGAATACGATCGGTGAAAGTGAGCTTGTTCAAGAGGTTATGTGATTCTAGGGTGAAGACTCCACGTTGGTTCTTTGCTTAAATCCTTTCTCAATGTACTATTTTTGGTTGATGTGGTGAGTGTGTTAGGAATTCAAAGGGTACCAAAGAATTTAAAAGGAGGTAGGGGAATTGGTTCTTTCTTTCTTTTTTTTTAGGGGTATCTCTCTCTCAGAGTGTGGGAGGTGAATCTCTATATTTAAGGTGTTAGGATTTGTTAGAGTATCATTGAATTGTCGTATTTTGTTTATGGAAACAACCTTGGTTGTGATGAATTACTGCTGGTGTGGAGTCCTGGTATTTGATGTGTGAGTTTCTGCTTATGTGGGGATACAAATAAAATTTCAATAATGTGTGAGGTGTGACTATGCGAGAATGCCCATATGGCTGGGTAGGTTCTGGGGTAATTAATTGCAATTTTTCTTGTCGAATTGGATTCATTCTGGTCAATTTTTTCGACCATCAGATGAATGTTTTTTTCGTGTGACCGATTTATTTGTTTCTTTTTTATTTTCGAGGCGTTTTTCTTGTTGAGTTTATTTATATCTTTGGTGTTACATTAGCGTTTTATATGAGTGAATTCAGTTTTCTGATATTAGTATTTTATTAGTTTTTTTTTTTCGTTTTAATCAAGAATTATTCTTTTGAACTTTGTTCAGAGCCTCTTTGTTAGTAGTTGCTGTTTATTCAAATCTATTTCTGGGTTTATTTCGATTCGTATAGGCGGTTTATAAACTGCCAATCTCTTTTTATGAAGCGTATTTATGATTTTCTCCTTGTTTTGAGGATGCTGTTTTTTAACGCTGTTTCAATATTTCGCTCTAGATGATAGTCGAAAACCTTTCGGGTTTTTTGTTTTTTTTTGTGTATCTTATTTGTCGTATATCTCATATCTTTTATTGTTAAATGATAGTTTATTGTGTGTGATATTTATTTTGTTATTTTGTGTGCCAAATTGATAAAGTGTATGTACTTACTGTGGATATGGAAATACCTGACCAACTTAATGTTTGCGTGTAATGGTTATAGTGACTGATTACTGCTGTATTCCAAAAGCCTTTCGGGGAATATATAGTGGGAGGAAGATCAAGTATTCATGTTATTGGTCCTATAGTTTCTGCAGTGTACCTATTTAATACAAAGATTTAGGACTCGGAATATGAGATGCAATGGGCAACAAGATTTATCATTTGGCTACCCAGATTTGTTAGTATTGTGGCCAGTGTTGGCTAGTGTTAGTTCGTTAGAATTTGGTGAAAGGGTAGAATATATTGTAGCCAAGCTGAGGAAGGCCAGAGCTTGCTTTCTGACGAATGGATCAATGTCTTGGCTACGTGAATTTAGTAGTGTAAAGAATGTTCAGATTACTCAAGATTACTCCGATCTTTTTCATAATGCCTCTGAGGTGTATACCGAGGATATGAGACTTAAGTGAAGGAAATTAAGAGTGAATAAGTTCTCGTAGAGTGTTGCTCAAGATTTTAGTGTTCTAATCGAAGACCAAGAAGATTATCTCTTCCGGTGTCTTTATTAGAATGATGTGCTTAAGGGCGCAATTCCGGCTAGTTCATATGCTGTGTCAATATACGCTATTCAATGTGGCGGTGGGATTTACATTGTGCTCGTATTTGCAAATGGATGCCCTTGAGGGCGTTAATTAGAGGCTGCTTATGCTAGCAGCTGTATCCAAAGGAGTTATGTGATTAAGGAAACCAGCGTGGGCTGAGCTTGTGCTATATACTGATCGGTGTGTTTGTAATGAAGGAGCATTGATGCCATTGCTTCCTCGACCTCATATGCTTGGTAAGTCGAAGGGACTGTGATGTGATGATTGGTGTGATTCTTGGTTACCTGTAAGGCTAGGTGATTGATCGATTTGATTTCTAGCTTGATGATTAATATATTGTCGGTGGTCATGTGTCTCTGTTGCATTCTTTTCTCATTCCTATTTGCTTATATCGTAAGTATGCGTTGCTCTCGCTATTCTTATTCTATTTCTCAGTTAAACAGTCTAAATTCTAGTTAACATTTGAGACTTTGTTTGTATTTCTGAATAGAGGTAGTTTAATTCCATCCTTGGATATGTTTTCTATCGTGATTTTAGTGTGCAATTAGTACTTGTGTAGTGATGTGTACTGTTTGTATTTGCTTAAAGTGTGAAGTTTTGTTGTCATCCTTTGCAGGTGGGCAATCGTCGATGCTTTTTTTTGTTTTTTAACAAAATATGTATGTAGTCAGGGTTTGGTTTGCTACTAGAGTGTGCGTGAGGAGAACTGACGTGAAAGTCTCTTGGTTTCACAAGCAGCATCATATGTTCTTCGCTGGCAGGGTTGACAAGATTTTGCAGGTTGCTGGATTGATGTGCAGGAAAGTGTACCATTTATTGGGAAAATGGAATTATCGCATAGTGCTCAGAAGACTATCTTAGTGGTGAGTAGCTATTGATTATGCTCTGTATTGGTGGGTCGCTTGCCAGACTATATTCTAGCGGGAATATGCTGGTATTTGTATTGCATATGAGATAAGGATGATTGAACGAGAAGCAGAGGTAGACGTCATTTAACGTTGCTTTAGATGAAAGGTGATAGACTAACTCAGTTTAGGGTTTCCTAGTAGTGTTTAGTGTTTGTTGTTGGAACCAGATGTTACTTTACGAAATTACACGATGGGTTAAGTTAGGGCATTTGAACCTATAGACTACTACTTTAATCTGTCCAGTATGATAGACGTACTTGTCTACTTGCGGTGACTGTTAGATAGCTCATCTTCTCCCTAATATAGAATCTGTTCTCAAATACTATGTTGTATTTCAGCATTGCAATGAATGGAAATGGCATTTGGAGTTCTCTCGTAATGCGTATGGCATTTCCGTTAACAATTTGGTGTACCGTCCATAGTTTATAGGGTGTAGATTTGAAGTTGCGTTCAAGGAACTTGAGTGCGAACTTTCTCTTCGATGCAACCCATTTCGATTCAACTGCGTTGGGTGCTGGTTTCTCACTTATGATTAGTATGCTTGGGCTTTGTGTGATAGATTCGTATAGCTTGTTGCCGTCCATGTCTGTTAATACACTGTGTAAACTGAGCAGAACTGGGATTGCTCTGGCATATCTCTCTGCTTGTGGTTAGTGTCTCTCTCGATTATGTCATTATTTGTCTATCTCTCTACTGTTTTTGTCTTTGATTCAGCTCTATATTAAAAAGGTTTAAGATCCTATTATTTTTTATGCTTGATATGTTATATGTTGTTCTGAGACAGTGATAAGCAGATACCAATCAGGTGCGTGTTGAAGTTTTATTGGATGATAAGATGATTAAGGAATATTAAGAGCTGAAGTTTAGAATAAATATATTATATAGTTATACACAGCATTCAATATGTAATTTTGCCGTTATGATTCTTCTTTGTTTATTTAAGGTTATTTAGAATTCTTTTGAATAAGTATAGAACTCTATTGGTGAGTGCAATGTTAGAGAATTGGTTTAAATAGAGAATAGTACTTAAAGACTTACATATGTATGTAATATTTATTCATTTGTTAAGGGCTTGAGCGATCGAAAGGTTGTGGTTGGGATTCTCAGGACGAACATGTAGTTAATAGTGAGGACGGTTATTGGTATCACTCTTATGATGTTTTTGATCATTACAATGTAAAGATATTAATAAACTCTAAGATACATGTTGGATAAAATAGACGCGGTGATTGTTATTATCCATTAGTGTATACCATGAATTTCATTAGTGTTATTATACGTGTATACGTTTTTGCAATTCTTTCTAATACCACCACGTTCTAATACCAGCATCCTTCATTCATTTTCGAGTTCGACGTGACGCAATCTTAATTGGATCGTTTTGTGTTCCTTGATCCACAGAATCATGTATACCGATTTTGTCCCATTCGAGTAATTTTTTTATTTGCATTACATTCTTTGAGATTTGGGTTATGAGGGTGTTACAATTTTCTGCTCTTATAGAAATTATCAGTTAGCCGTATATTAGCGCATCGATGGAAATTATTGAGTTTTGCCCTCTTATGGCTATTATAAGTAAACACCTTTAATTTGTCAATTTGGTGTTTTGTTTCTGGTAACTTAATATATGTCTCATCGATGTTTTCTTATCGTAGTTAAAATAAATATGTTTGTAATGTGGTTTTCTTTACTCCGGTAGCATTTGATGAATCAAACCAGATTTTGGTGATTTTTTGCTATGGTATAAATTTGGATAATATGTTTAATAATGCTTTTTAACTAATTGTTAATATTTGTTCCTATATATACTTCTAAGAGAAAATAGACCCAGCAAGAATTTGGTCTCTAAGAAATAGTTAGTGGTTCGATATAATATTAAGACTGAGCTCCGTTTGAGTATAGTTTGTTTCATCGTAGCTTTGTGACACCATGTGTCTAGACGTGTGTATAGAGGATGAGGTTGTGTAGTTATATTATTTTAGATTAACTGTGAATCTGTTGTTGTTCTGTTTATTAGTGTGATCATTTTTTGATGTTTGAATTACTTTGAGTGTTTAGAATTCTTTTATACATATCAATTGTATTGGTATAGTTTATTCTTTTATTCAGAAGTTGTGCTTGACAGTAGCATATATTGATGTTTCCTCTAATTTAAATTGTAAGTATTGTATCCAATTACTGTGTTTGATGACCAGGATTATTTTGTTAGATATCAGTTTAGGGCCATATTGATTCTAATTTGGTCGTGAGTTATAGCTTCTATTATATGTTTTGTAATGAGTAAAATTGGATAGTGGTGAAGGCCACTAGGCCAGAATAATGAGAGCCTTGATAATAATTAATGTGGATTGATGTAGGATAGTTGTGAGTGTCCAAACCGCAAGGTAATTGAATTACTTAGTATGTGTGAATCTTGGTTTCTTAAACTATAGATTCATTGAGATTAGAGTTGATGGCATAATTTCGAAGTTGATGTGTTTTTTTTTGTGTTTTTTATTTTTAAAGTTGATCCAGCCTCGCGCACTGCGAGGTATCATTTTTATAATAAAAATTGCACGGTACGAAGCTCAACAAATTACCTCAGATTATTATATAATTGAAATGATATGTGAATTGTTTACTGAGTTTGGGAAGCGTATGTATATGTTATATTTTTTTTCATTTTGAATTGATCTATAATAGTAGCAATTTTCCACCTAATTAAAGCATTTTTAATTGTTTTCTTTTTCAAATTTTTAGCTAATGTCCAATAAGACTAGTGCTGAAAGTATGAATGGTGTTTTTTTTTTTTTTTTTTTTTTTTAAAGTGTCATCCGGCACGGAAGGTTTCATTTTTAATAATAAAATTGCACACGAGCAACAAACTATATAATTGAATGTTGAATTATATGAAATTCAATTATTATATATTAGAATTTTATAAAGATTTTAAATTTTTCTTTTTCAAATTTTTATATCAATACATGCAAGATATGGTTTAACATACTTTTTTCATTTACAGATCTTTTTAATTGCTTCATTCTCATTCTGTAACACTATAAAGTTTGGATATTAAGAGTTTGTTGACTCGTGATTAGAATTGTTTTCTGCATTATATTTTTTATGAAATTAATTTTGTAGCTGATTATTTAGCAACATTGGGTCATTCTATTTTCTCTTCATTGTTTATTTGAGATTTTAGCCCCGCTTTGCTCTCCTTGATTCATAGGGATTTTTTTACTTGTAGTATTAGCTTTTTGAGATTTTTTTTTTTTTTTTGTCTTATTTTTGTTACAGAAATATTCTTTTGAGTTAAAAAGACATTTCAAAATGGTGACGATGTTGTTATAACTAATATGAACTTACCAACTCAATTAGAAATGTTAATGATTAATATAACATTAAAATACCCATATGTGAACTTAATTATAATCCTAATATTGCAATTAAATTATAACATTAAATCACTAATACTTGAACTCAATTATTATGTTGATGACTAATATTTGTGTTTAATACTAAAAATAAAAAGAAATTAGTTCAATATCAAAATTTAATAAAAAAAAAAAACTAAATATTACTAAGGATTAGCATTTGAATTCAATTATCTATAAAAAAAAATTAATTCAATTAGAAATCTCATTTTTAAATTTAGACTTGTCATTAAGGAACACTAAATCATGAACATGAAAAATAAGTATGATAACATGCAAAGCATGTTCTTAAAAACTAGTAGTTTGTAAAAATAAAAAATTAGAATATGTTATTGTATTAATGTGTTAATTAAAATTCAATCCAATACACTTAGAATTCAATTTTTCATTTAAAACAATTGAAAGATAAATTAAATTCAAGTAATTATTTTCTTATGCCACTTTTATTTATAATAAGATTTTAAAAATGGTCTTTCTATTATTGTCTACCATTATTGAAATACTTAAAAATATTAGGATCTAATTGTATATGAAGAACATAGATACTAATTATATATTTTTATATACTTTGTTGCTGCATGAAGAACATAAAGCCAGAAAAAATAATACTAATAAATACGAGGAAATATCTTGTAAGAGTTCATCATATATATAAAGCCAGAAAAAATAATACTAATTCAATACGAGAGGGAAATATCTTGTAAGAGTTCATCATATAATATATATATATATATATTATAGTATAAGTGGATTATATATCTTGCAAGACCAAAATACCACTAATAAAAAATCGATTAAATGGCTATGGGGGGTTTATTTTTTTGTAAAAGGAGTTTCTATATATTTGCAAAGACCAAAATACCACTAATAAAAAATCGATTAAATGCATATGGGTATTTTTGTAAGAGTTCACCATCGGCTATTCAAAGTAACGGAAACGTATTCGGGCATATAAGAATAAAAATAAAAATAATGGAGTTTCAGAAAGAACACCGTGATGTTGGCAAATTTACATGAAAGAAGTAACAAAGTTTCGATGAATACCAGAAGCCTCTTCGAATACAGAAACTGACCCTTTCGATTGTCAAAATCTTCTTCTTTTATTTTTTACAGGTAGAAAGTTTCATTCTTTTGGTTAGCAATTCGTGATTTATGAGTGGATATGCTTTTTGTCTAATAGTGATTGGTGAATTTCAAGATAATTTGGGTAGAATACTTTCTGGGTTTCTGTAATTTATGTTCGTTGAAGTCAATTTTTATCTAGGTTTTGAGCATTAACAATTTGAAATTATTAGATAAACTATGAAGAAGAGTGGATTTTGATCTGGATATGGTTGAATTTTCTTGCTAGTTTCTTCTAACAATAGGCGTTGTGATGGGGATAAATTACTCAATGGATTCTCTCTTTATTTTTGCCCTGCTGTTTAAGGGATTTTCTGTTACTGGTATATCAAGCTTATTTAGGATCTATTATTGCTTGAATTAATTTATAATGTTAAAAGTATCTAATTGTTTGAATGAGGATTACCTTCTCTTTGTTACATTCAGTTTCATGTTGGTTATTGCTTTAATTTTTCAGCTTTTTTTTGTTAATATTCTTATGTCTAGGCAAGAAAGAAATTTGGTTTTCATGGATAATTTACCGGACCAATTGGTTTGGGAGATCTTGAGCCGAGTCAAGAAAACTGTTGATAGGAACTCTGCTTCATTGACATGTAAACGTCTCTACGAGTTCGATAATGAACAACGATCGTGTCTTAGGTTTGGTTGCGGATTAGATCCTGCTGATCAAGCTCTGACTTCCCTTTGCAACCGATTTTCTAACTTAGTAAAAGTAGAAATAACATACTCTGGTTGGATGTCCAAGCTAGGAAAACAATTAGATGACCAAGGGCTTGAGATTCTTTCTAAAAAGTGCCCATCTCTGATTGATCTCACTTTAAGCTATTGTACATTCATAACCGATGTGGGTCTTCGTTATTTGGCCTCTTGCTCCAATCTTTCGGCCTTGAAATTGAATTTTACACCAAGAATCACTGGATGTGGGATATTATCTGTTGTTGTGGGCTGCAAAATACTCACTGTTCTCCACCTCAACAGATGTCTAAATGTTACTAGTGTTGAATGGTTGGAATACCTTGGCAAGCTTGAAACACTTGAAGACCTTTCAATTAAAAATTGTAGAGTGATTGGGGAAGGTGATTTGATTAAGTTAGGATACAGCTGGCGAAAAGTCAAAAAGTTGCAGTTTGAAGTCGATGCTAATTACAGATATATGAAGGTTTATGATCGATTAGCTGTAGATCGATGGCAAAAGCAATTAGTCCCATGTGAATCTATGTTGGAGCTTAGCCTGGTGAATTGCATTATCAGCCCAGGCAGAGGGCTTGCTTGTGTGTTGGGAAAGTGCAAGAACTTGGAGAAGATTCATTTGGACATGTGTGTTGGGGTAAGGGACTGTGACATTATAGGCTTAGCCCAAAAATCAAGAAATCTTCGGTCAATTTCCCTCCGAGTTCCTTCTGATTTCTCCTTGCCACTTCTGCTAAACAACCCTTTGAGGTTAACAGATGATAGTCTTAAAGCAGTGGCTCAAAATTGTAAAATGCTTGAATCTGTAAGGCTATCATTTTCTGATGGGGAATTTCCTTCCTTTTCATCATTTACTTTAAATGGAATTCTTGCATTGATTCAGATGTGCCCCATTCGAGAACTTTCTCTTGACCATGTGTATTCCTTCAATGACACTGGGATGGAAGCTCTTTGTATGGCTCAGTTTCTTGAAACATTAGAGCTTGTCAGATGCCAAGAGATCAGCGACGAGGGTTTGCAGCTCGCTGCCCATTTTCCTCGCTTGTGCATATTACGGTTAAGGAAGTGTTTGGGAATGACAGATGATGGGTTAATGCCTCTTATTGGGTCGTACAAGTTGGAAACATTGACAGTGGAAGATTGTCCTCAAATTTCTGAAAGGGGTGTTCAAGGAGCTGCAAGAACGGTGTCATTCCGACAGGACTTGTCATGGATGTATTAAACCTCATTTAATTTGTTTATTTTTCCTTACATTTCTCTCTGATTTGTTCTAAACTGTTCCCTCTGTATTTGTTTCTTGTTCTATCATTCTTACTTGTTAGTAGTTGAGTTGTTCATTACCATTGTATAGTATGTTTTAATAAATTGTGTTGTGGATAAATTTATCCTTCTCATACTTTGGTTGAGGACTCCTTTCTCAATTTTAATTTCTAATAAGGACAAAATTTAGAATTAATAATTTCAAGATAAATAGCATATTAATAAAATAAAAAACGTAATTAATCATTTCCCATCCATTCATTTTTCTCTCCGCCGCCGCAGCCACCGCCTCCGCCTCCACCTCCACGACCGTTTCTGCTACCAGCAAGCACCCACCTTTCACAGTCCATGGCTATTACTACTATTATAAAATTTCAAATGATTATTTTATTTTATTAAATCAAAAACTCAAAACCCGCCATTTGTAGCAGATACCCTTTTTGAAGCGTAACGTTCCACCTGTATTCTCCATTTCAAGAAAGAACCTTAAACCCTAGCTCCTCTTTCAACCTTAAGCATTCCTCTTCTCAAATCTCTATCACTCATCTTCTCACATTCTCAATCACTCACCTAAAAATCCTTTCTTTTTTTTTTTTTTTTTTTTTGGTTAAACCCTAGCTTCCTCTTTCAACCTTAAAAGACATTCTCTCTCTTCTCGAAATCTCTATCACTCGATACTTCTCACATTCTCAATCACTCCCGGACTAAAACTGTTTTTTTTTTTTTATATTATATATATATATTGGCGAAATCGAATTGATTCATTTCTGCATTATTTTCTTTAAACATCGAAAATATAATACCTACAAAAGCTCACCACAAACAATAAATCCAACGAGACTACAAATCTGTTCAATAATTTAAGCATAAAAATCAAAATGAACTCAACCCAAGCTCTTTCTCAACGCGTAAAGATTTCTCTTTCTCGGGGCGGTCCGTGCGGATAGAGTTTTTTTTTTTTTTTTTTTTTGCGAATCGAATTGATTCATTTCTCAATTATTTCTTACACATCGAATCATTTCGCTCCCTACAAAAGCCTCACCCACAAACAATCAAATCCAACGAACTACAAATCTGTTCAAATTTAAGCATAATAAATCAAAATGAACTCAACCCAGCTCTTTCTCAACCGTCCGATTTCTCTTTCTCCTCCGGCGGTGGATCTCCCCCGTTCCTTTAAGACACGCGCATGTCTTAACGTGGACGTGCAGACGACCAATTCGGTGAAACTGAACTTGAAGAGCAAAGAAGTGATGGAGATAGAGGCGAAGGTGCTGGTGGGGACATATGCAAGGAACCCGCTAGTTCTCTCCAGTGGCAAAGGTTGTAAATTGTATGATCCTGAAGGGCGAGAGTATTTGGACTGTACCTCCGGAATCGCAGTCAACGCTCTCGGCCACGGCGATCCTGATTGGGTCCGGGCGGTTACAGAGCAAGCCAATTTGCTTACGCATGTTAGTAATGTCTATTATTCAATACCTCAGGTAATATATTTCTTCTCTCTTTTGACTTTTCTATTTCCTATTTAACGTATTTATTAGTTACTTAATGGTAGATATGTTGTTGCTGTAGGTAGAGCTTGCGAAACGTCTTGTGGATTCTTCTTTCGCTGATCGTGTATTTTTCACAAATTCTGGAACAGAAGCAAATGAAGCTGCTATCAAATTTGCAAGGAAGTTTCAGAGGGTTTCCCATCCTGATGAGAAGCAGCCTCCAACGGAGTTCATTTCTTTTACCAATAGCTTCCATGGGAGGACTATGGGTGCTGTTGCTTTGACTAGCAAAGAGCATTATCGTTCACCTTTTGAGCCTGTTATGCCTGGAGTTACTTTCCTGGAATATGGTAACATTGAAGCTGCAAGAGAATTGATTAAAAGTGGGAAGATTGCTGCTGTATTCATTGAACCTATCCAAGGTGAAGGTGGCATTTATAGTGCAACAAAGGAATTTTTGCAATCCTTACGCAGTGCTTGTGATGATGCTGGGTCTCTCCTTGTTTTTGATGAGGTCAGTAGCTTTTTTTATTTTTGAAAGATATTTCCTTATGCAGATAATTGATCCTGAGATCCAATTTTGTTATCAAATTATTGCATGTTATAGATGTTAAGTGCAATGACATTCTGTTTTCAGTAACCTTCTCTCCCTTACCCCCACAAATATTGTCACAAACCTAAAACATAGATATGTTATTACGAAAGATTGTCTGAATAAGAAGGATCAAACATGTGCTAAAAATACCATCCATGAAGGATGGGGTATCATGAGTGTCATTCTAGTGAAATTTGCTGGTATCTTATGGAGAAAGCACTAGTGGATTTCTTACTGAGCGTCATTTTAGTGGGTTGCCTGACAAAGTCAGAAGTATGATGATTAGTAATGATTTTCCAATTCAATTTAATTTAAAATTACAACCATTGACATTTAACCTTAAAACAAATTGCTAGGTATCTTTTGATGATCTTAAGATACAAGGGATAAACAGCGCAGTTCATTTGGGCAAGCATCAAGATTCCAGTTGCGCTAAAATTGGAGTTTACAATATTTAGAAACGTGTAAATGGGGGAAGAAACTAACCTTGTATCATTAGTGTTATGGGAAACTTTCCTTAAAAAAGAACTCGAAAATTTTATGTGCAAGTATGTTTCTTGCCTGATGGAAGAGGGTTACAGTATTCTATATGTTCTTACTGTGAAAAGCCATGGTCAAAATTTCAGGTTTAGTTGAAGGAGTGAAGGGATAATTACTTATTTCTGAAGCAGTCGCCTTTCATCCTTTTGGCTCTTTTTAAAATGATAAGAATGCAAATGCTAATGTGTGAAGCACATAACAGGCAGACATATTTGGTAGGAGAGTTCCTCTTGAAATTAATATTTTCTGGCAAAATGTCCATCTATCCCCCATCTTTGTCGTCCTGTCAATAAAAAGAAAACCTCTTTGTTTAATTTTTTCAAATTTATATTTTGATCACTCTGAAAATCTTTGTTCTCTTAGAATAACTGTTAAAAATTTTATGTTCGCAGGTTCAATGTGGCTTGGGCCGAACTGGTTGTCTTTGGGCACATGAAGCATACAGTGTAGTCCCAGACATAATGACCATTGCCAAACCTCTTGCTGGAGGCCTTCCCATTGGAGCTGCATTAATGAGCGAAAGAGTTGCAGCTGCCATGAAGTATGGAGAACATGGAAGCACTTTTGCTGGTGGACCTCTTGTCTGCAATGCTGCTATTGCTGTTTTAGATAAAATATCAGGACCTGGTTTCTTGGCAAAGGTTGCTAAGAAAGGCCAGTACTTCAAAGAAATATTAATTCAGAAGCTTGGTGGAAACTCACACGTCAAGGAAGTACGAGGCATGGGGCTTATATTAGGGATAGAACTGGATGTATCTGCTTCACCTCTGGTAGATGCCAGTCGAAACTCTGGCCTTCTAATACTAACTGCTGGAAAGGGAAACATTGTTAGGCTGGTACCTCCATTGATCATCTCAGAACAAGAATTGGAGCTTGCGGCTGATACTCTGCTTCAATGTTTACCAGTACTTGATAATAACAATTGAAGCCAGGAGAGATAAAGCTCAAATTGCTAGTAATTCCTTATTATTAACCATGAAATGTTCTCATTTCAATTCCTTATAAATTGAACCATTACATTATTTAGCATGTATTAACACATGCACTTTTATTGTAGAACTATAGCTTATATTATACAGTACGAACAGCAATAGAAGCATAAAAACTACAAGATATCAGAAGCTAGCAGCTAATACATATGCTTAAAGTTAAAGGCCACAGTAGGCTTTTACAGTAGAATCCTGTCCGTCCCTCTTTTGAGCAGAAGTAATTCAACAATCCAAAATGATCAAATGGCTTAAACTGCAGAGCATGTTCTTCATCAATTAGCTTCCCTGGAACTTTGATCATACCTTTCTGGTAAGAAAATAGTGAAGAGCATGTTTAATTAATTTTATGCACTGTTGATGCTGCAAAAACAGTTGAATAAACTTTCTAAACAGTAACTTTACTATTTTTGGAGTTGTTATATATTAGTTAAGATATGTTTATATTAATGTTTTTGGACTAATCTACTTAGATGTCAAAGCATTAATATTCATATTGCATAAAACCGATTCACTTGTACTCAGATTAACAAGCACTCCCTTATAATTTTTTATTTTTTATTTTTTTCAACATTAGATTCATTTTCTCAGCAACACCATTTAAATGAGACAAAAAAAAAAAAAAAAAAGAGGAGTTTTATTTTTTATTTTTTTGTCACATTAAGATGCATTTCTCAGCAACACCAATTTAAATGAGACAAAAAAAAAAAAAAAAAAATCATCTGCTTAATAAGACAATTATAAAAAAAAAAAAAAAAATCATTGCTATAAAATTATACGGTGAGTTTTTTTTTGATATAAACATATAAGATTATTTTCCGCCAATTTTAATGCTATAAATTTATTTTCTATTTAATTAATATCAAAAACAATTATTTTTATAATTTCATTAATGTTAATATAATAATTTTTTTGAAAGGATTTAATGTTAATATATCAGTGCATTTGATTTGATTTGTTAACAAAGTTTGATCAAA
Organism: Jatropha curcas; assembly: GCF_014843425.1. Next base: position 23,989,253 of record NW_023590789.1, read on the forward strand.
TTTTTATTAAGCCGGGTCGAACTGAACTAGTGGAGTAGCTTGAAATGTTTTATAGTTCTACCCCACAGCAGCTGTGTTTGATTTAAACATGGTAAAAAGACGAACAAAAAGAAATGGAAAAATGCTAAATACGTAAATTGCCACCAATGGAAAAATCTTATGGCACTTTCAATATTTATTTTAATTTATTAAATATTTTAATTTATAAAATTGAAACTGTTAAGTATTTTATTTGACTCACTAAACACTTTAACTTATAAAATTAAACTGATTAAACACTATTAGACAATTAAAAATGTAAAATTTAGTATTCTAATAGTTAAATTAACTATATATCAAATAAATATTTTAGATATAGAAACTAAAATCTTAAAAATTATTATTTCAAACGTAAAAAAAATATTTAAAAAGTGAAGTTCATGGTGTCACTAGGTCGATTCTAGAGTTCAGAATGTCACAAAATTTTTTTTTGTCGAAATTCAAGAATTAAATTATATATCCCACCATCTAAAAAAATATATGTATAATATCAAATTATACAATTTCCCACACACATGCAATGAAACAAACAAAAGATAGGGCCCAGGTTTTTACTAAACACGAAAATGAATACTTTCAAAGTACAAAAATCATAAAGATATCATAATAACTTACTTTCTTTGCTTTGTCTTGTTTTCTTCTTGGGATTTTCTCATCCCCTCTTCCTTTTTCTTTTCTTCCCAAACCCTCCTAGTAAAATGGTCCAATTTTCCTTCACTCATAGCCAGAGAAAGAAAGAAAGAAAGAAAGAAAGAAAGATCTCTTGGTCCAAAGAATGTGTAAAACACTAAACCCTTTCGCGTGCTAAACAAAGCTCTCTCTTGGAAATACCATTTTCTTTGATTCTTCTGCTTCTCTCTTCCCTTATACACAGAGAGGGTCAGTGGTGTTTTGAGAGTTATAGACCGACATTCTTTTTTGTTCCTATAGAATGTTTCTTGAGATATCGGTATACAACCCAACCCACTTCCTCCACCACCTTGAAGTATGCCCATAATAAGCCAAACAGCAACGCCTATCAATGCAAATTTATTAAGCTTCGTTGCTTTTTGCATGGAACCATTATTTTATAAGCTCTGTAAAAGAAGATTGACTTCAATTTTTTTGCAAATTATTTTTCATTATTTCTGCACAAAACGATGATGTTCTATGTTGTGCTTACCGTCTTTTTCCCCTTTGTTTACTGAAAAACATACCACCAATTTCCTTGTTTTGCATGCATTTTGAAAGTTTAAATTTTTTAAACATTAACCTCGTTATTATTAATTTAATATGTAATGCAATATATATATATATATATATAAATTTAGCTTAACCTTGCAGCATCAAAAACTCCATAAACAATTTCAACATTACTGATTGTTTTTTTTTTTTTTTTTTTTGCAGCATCAACTCCTAAACAATCTTTTATTAGCGGCTGTGATGTGTTTTGGTTATTTTTTGTGTGTTTTTTTTTGCTTGTCAATAATACAATGTGTCTATATATATAAGTAAAAAGGGATCATAAAGGGGATGAAAAAATAAAATAGGGGAAAAATTCTCTTATTACCAGAAATACAATAAGATTGGAGGGAACCAAAAAAAAAAAAAAAAACCAATTGCTAAACCAAATCAGAAATTGGATAAAATGAACTAATGAAATCAGAAGGGACATGAATCTTTGAGTCCTTAAAAATTAAACTCAGAGTACGGGCATTATAGTTAATCATATAAAAAAAAAAAAAAAAAAAAAACCAATTGCCTTAAACCAAATCAGAAATTATAAAATGAATAATGAATCAGAAAGGACATGATCTTGATCCTTAAAAATTAAACTCAGAGTAGGCATTATAGTTAATCATATATGGTAAAATAAAATTTATGAATAATAAATGAAAATTTTATATATTATTACAAGTCCCAGATATAAACAATCTGTAAAAATTTTAAAAACTCAATACATAAAAACATGACTTCATGAATACCAATTCACAAAACAGACTATTGTTTCTTCCTAAAAGATGTCCCAATTCCCATACATACACAAACCAATATAAGCTGCTCAGTTCAGACCTAACTTAACAATAACATACCCCAAAATTTTCGACAAAATCCAGATAAAATAATAATAATAATAATAATAACAATAAATCCCCTCAAAAAATTATTAAATAATAATTACAGCCCCTCAATAGCTGATTTTCCCAGCTTCGGTGATTAATTCATGTTTAATATAGATCGATTTCATAACATTTTATAAAATTTAACTAAATTTTTATATTTTATGTTTTTTTTGAAAATATATTTTATATTAAAATATATATAAAAAAGATTTATTTTACTTTACAAATTTAATCCTATAACATTAAATTAAATATAACTAAATCAATTTACATTTAAATAATTTTCAAAAACATAAGTTAAAGGGAATTTATAGAATACAATTAACTATTTCATTTGATCTTGTTAGGAGTTCATTTGCTAAAAATAATGTTGTTTAGGAATGAATTCCTCACTCAAAAATTTATTTCTTCCTTCTCATCTATGAAAAATTACATAGTGAAACAAAGATACTATTTCAGTAACACAAATTAAAATGACAATTAAATAAAAATAAAATATCTATCTAAAAAAAGAAAAAAAAAACTTGAAATAAACCCGACTTATTCAACTAAGTCCAATCTCGCTCGTTCGAATTAATTAAACCTATAAGAGAAAGCGCTGGTTCGAATTAATTTATTTTTTCGTAATAAATTATTTATTTATTAATATAAAATAAAAATATAGCATTAACCCATCATTTGCTAAGCCGAGACCTGATCGAAGTGAACACATTGACAAGCAAATCTTTTGAACCGTCGATTTTCTTTTACACCCAAAAGATTACAGTCTAATCAACATTTTTTCACAGATTTTGTCCCCTATTTTGAATTAAAATACAGGAAACATAGTTTTTTAAAAAAAAAAATCATCATGTGGGCCCATGGCCATCTACGTGTGATTGATTTGATCAAAGACATTTCTATCTTACTCTACGCTAATGATTCACACTCTAACACGATCTACACTCTTACATATTGGTTTTTGAGATGCTCTGCACGGTTACTACGGTGTACCTTCGCAACACCAAATTTTTTTCTCCGTATTAAACAAGCAACCCAGAATGATAATTATCTGATTTAAAATAAAATTAGTAAGATTTGTAACCTATTTACCGAAAGCTAAACACAATGTAGTCAAACAATCTTGTCCCTTGACGACATCGTGACGCTCTCTTGGTTTAAATAAGGGACTTCACGTAATCCAACGGCTATTAATAAAAAAAAAAACACTATACTCTAACTCTACTCCCTCGATATTATACAACCCTTTTTCTTTCCCTTAATACCCATCAAATCACCAGGTTCTGCATTGCCCATGGATTTTTTTCTAATGACGTATATGTCCTTTCCTTTCTTATTACAGGCTGGAGGCACAGATAAATCAAACCGCTGAGACTCTCAAAAAAATTCGATTATACCTTTAAAGAATCCAATTTAACTCAACAGATATCAATTCGAGTCAATTCATTTGCAACCCTATTTAAAATAGCCAAGGAATCCGAGTAGCTGTACAAAGGGCAGTTCTGACATTTAGAAGAGGATATCCCTCCTGGCCACTGCAGAGCAATGTTAATATGACGGGGTTACCGTCTCTTCCTATTTGACAGGAATATCTATCTAATTTCTTTTTTTTTTTTTCTTTTTTGGCGGGTATCTAATTTCTCAATTAAATCATTTCTTTACAAATTATTATTAACTTAATTAATTAATATTTTTATCTTCTGTATATAAATCGGTCCATGTTTCCTCGGCTCCATCGACAGCACATGAATCTTTCCCAAGTACGACAGCAAAACGCCATGAACAACCAAAACTTGCTCCCCGTTCCGTTCTTTTCCAACCCTGAAACTTATCAGTTATCCGAAAAGGTTCATTTCTTGACTGAAACGTCGTCTTTTTATAAGCCTCTGTTTGCTCCCCATTACCCCATCTCTTCCATTTTAGCTCATAATAACTACCTTAACCAACATAACTGCTGTCCTGTATCGGTCGATGTCTCGGTTTCAGATTCCTTTGTTCCTAGCAAGAAAGAACCCGATACCCAAACTCAATCGCTGCCCGTTCTTGATGGAATCGCTGCTGTTGTTGGCCAGCACATCCTTTTTGGAACCAATACCTCCGCCAATGGTAAGAACCTCGAAACATCAATTTCACAACGGACCGGCTCAAAGACAACGAACCACGAGGATGATGGTCACCGGAAAGTTACTGGAATGCCCATGCAAAGGAGCTATAGAGGAGTGAGAAAGAGGCCGTGGGGAAGATGGTCAGCAGAGATACGTGACCGAATAGGGCGCTGCCGCCACTGGCTGGGCACATTCGACACAGCAGAAGAAGCGGCGCGTGCATATGACGCGGCGGCGAGGAGACTCAGAGGTGCAAAAGCAAGAACAAATTTTGAAATCCCTTCTGTGCTGCCGATTTCGTCTCCAACTTCCTCAGGTTCATCTACGGAAGTTAGAAAGAGAAATAGTAACAAAGGAAATGGTGGTAAAAAGTGCGCAGTTGTTACTTCTGTTGCTCATTTGTTTAGTGATATCATTAACACCAATAGTGTTTTTGAAGGGAAGACGAACAGTACAGTAAGTAACAATAATAATGCTAAGTTGGAGCTTGACCTGAAGCTGGGGATGGGATTTGGTGAAAATGGAAACAAGAGAGATGCTCCTTATATGGTTATTTAGGGTTCTTGGTTGTTAGCAGCTTTTTTTCTATATTACATAAGGAACCTTTCTTGTTTTCTCTTTTTGTTTTTGGGTAAAATTAGGTTAGCAAATATGAATGTATGTAATGGGGAAGTAGAAATGCAAGTAGTTCTCGAAAATTCAGCTATATATATAAAATCAAGTTAGGCAAGCTTATCCAGTGTTGTTAAGAACCTGAAATGTGTAAGAACATAAGAAATGTGATGGTATTTACTATATAGTTATATAGTTATAACATATTAATCCTTAAAACTCACTTTTTCTTCCTTTGATCTGTGTTTGCTTCCAGTTAACTGTGTTTAAGAATTCCAAATTTTCAACACTTCAGCTTATGATTGTAGAATTAAAATTTTTTTTATGAAATTATAAGTAATATTTAATGGACTAAGACTGTAAAATTGTTGATTTTAGAGAAGGATAAAACCCAAAATATAATATTTTCTGCTCAGTCCTAATGAAGGGGCAAAGCCATGGAGCAAGACAAAAAATAAGAAATGATTAGAAAACAAAAAGCTTGAAATTAAAAAGCAAACCTATATTGTACTAGTATCTGCAATCTATTACGTACTTAAATTGTTGGTAACATATGAGCTAACACTTGCCTTTAGGGGACTACAAAGAAAAGAGTCAATAAAGAATCATCATTAGTTTCGCCCACGAAACCCGCGGCCGTAGAGAGAGATGAGATAGAACTGTAGAGATATGAGTAATGATGATGGAAAGAGAGAGAAAAATCTCATCTTTCTTCCTTCTTCTCTGTTGATCTCTTCAGTTGACGTTCGAAAATCAATCGCTCTTATTGTACAGTTGCGTCAGTGACAGTAATGGAGATTTGCCCACCCTGTTTTTCCTTTGGAATGATTGATAGCTACCACTTCTCATTTATTTGCATTTTTATACAAAAAAAAAAAAAAAAAATTAATTAGTATTATCTTAAATTGTCAAAATCTTTTCAAAATCTTTTTTTTTTTTTTTTTTTTGTTATAGGCAAAATGAATGGATTTATGAAACTTCTTTACTTAGATGATTTAATACATTTTGATATAATTGCGTAATAAACTCCTATCTTGCTTCAAACAAAAATTTATTTCTTCCTTTTTACTAAATGCATTCAATTTTAGGGATTAACTCATAATTATATTTTTAGGTACTATTATAGCTAGTTGGTTATATATGTTACTTCTAAAGAATGAAAGTTGAAAAAAAAAAGTTTAGGGGCCTATATATAATTTTTGAAGGATGAAAGTTAAAAAGAAAAAAACATGGGGAAGCGATGGCCCCTCGTAGCCCTTGAGAAGGTCTGCCCCCGGTCGAAGGACTCAAAACTCTCAACCTAATGGGAGCACTGAACGAATCTTATCAACCGAGCCAACACTCCAATAACCTATAAAATGGTAAACTGGCATACAGGGACCAAATTAAAATAACTATATAGAAATATCACTTACTAAATATAACAAATTACCTTTTTTTTATAATTACATTCCAATACCTTTTAACAATTTTGCTATGCAGTATTATCCATCATGTAATTAATGCACTCCCTTATCAATCCTTCAATCTAGACCCCGAAATTTTTATCGTCGATTTTTGTTTCCTCTTTTCGTTTTTTTTGAGAAGCTACACCGTTTGTCCTTGCTGTTTGTAGAACTGGTACATCCATTTGCATTTTGATTTAGAACACTTGCGGCATCAGCCTCAGCCTGCCATATTTTATTCCATTACAGAGCTTAAAGCTTAATCAATGCACACCACAGCTTGATAGAACGACATCAAATCTGCACCTTCCCTTAATTACAACATTGCTTGCCTCTCAACATCTAAGTGAATTAAATATACGGCATGTGCAAAGCTCGCTCCGCCATAAAACCATCACCGCACATGTCCTTCCGATGGTGAAGTATTCAGTTCCAAGCAGACAAAGGCACTCATAATTAATATACATCATGAGTTGCCTCTCCCTGGCACTTTCAACTTTAGCTTTATCTCAATCTTAACTAAGCATCTAAAACTCTCCGGCTTTACTAGTTATTTATAGGTCATTTTAACTATTCAGCATTAGAAAGAATCATGGAATTTAATCCACAGCCTAATTCAAACTTCAACAATCAAATATACCTGCAAGCTATAAAAATGAAAAAGAAAAAAATGCCAGCTTCATAACAATCAAAATTATGGGCAAATGCAAATAAAAACAAGTAATACAACATCTCATTAAAATTGAATCAGTACAAATTATCGATAGAATAATTACAGCTTATCTGTTAATACTTTCCTAAAATATTATAAAGCTAAAGCAGAAGGAATGAGGGTCAAACCCCAAAGAATTTGGAAGAATGTAGAAATCAGTTCAATTAAAGAATCTAAAACTTTAACTAGCGATTAGGATCTCTACACTACCCTCACTACCTCCAGTATAAAAAACAAAGTTCCGCATCCATTTAAAGATGCGGTGAAGGTAAATTGGTTTAGTACTTACACTCCAATTTGTGACACTGTTAGGACTTGGGACAGCCGAGCTATGCATCATTCAGCACAAATGCTGCTATTGATTTAAGAAAAAGATTACCAGTGTACAGCTGATTCTTCTCAGCTAATTCCACGTAAGACATGGGAGCTTGAGTTATCTTCAACAGGTAGATTTAGGTCAGGTAGCATAAAGGAAAACTCCCTACCTCCACCCTCTTGTTTCTGGAAAGAAGCATCTGGTGAAGATGGCTCATGTTTGGTGCATGCAGCAATTATTGGCTTAATTGAATATGTTTCTACTTTTATTTGCTCTGGTTGGTTTGAATTAACTTTTTCTGTTTTAACAACTGATGTATCTGTTTGAGGTGGTTGCTTGGATAACAAATCTAGCTGCAAAGAAGAAAAACAATCACCATAAAGCTATTTCAATGGTAACAGTATATAAAATTTAAGTAGAAGTAATAAGTATTGTTTTTCTATCAGATAATATCATAGGAAGTCATATATAAAATTTAAAAAAAAAAAAAATTGAAAATTTCTTGCTTGCCCCTTACAATTTAGTTTCTGAGTCCATCATTGATGTATGCACAAAAAGAAACTCTGTAAAGTATTTTATCAATTAATCTCGTTCTATATGGAAATTAATTTGTTAGAATAAAAGGATAATGGAAATGCAAGCCAACTTTTTGAAGATAAACTCAGATTTGAGTGCCGGATCTAATATGAACATTAAATACAGCAGATTTCAAGATTAAATAGGATTCCCAAACACAAAAATGAGGTCAAGTGTAACAGCAATGTAAAACCAACACAATTGATGTGTGTAAAAATATAGAAATTTAGGAATGGCCCACTAAAATCATAGGGCTCAGTTATTACAAAGACAGTACTCAGAAGTAACAGATATACCTTTAATCTCTTCAATTTTTCATTTGCAGTCCTCTGTTTCTCTACAGTAAGCCGCAAGTTTGCCAATTGCTGCTCAAAGAATGAATCATAACATTAATATTGAGTACTTAAAAGAGCAAAAAGGATAAAGTTAAGATATGCGAGAAAATTAGAAAGAATTAGAAAACATACATTTTTCAAATTTCTCCTTTCCTTTAACAATAAACTTTCCTCCTCTTTAAGCTCCGGTAATGTCTGAAACCAGCCAAAAGACGTAAACTTTCAGTTATTCTTCATTTTTTTAGTTGACATGTACATTATAATTAAAGTATATTTCTATAATTAAAGTATTATTTATGTATTGAACAATTAGCTAAGCAAAAGTAAGCAAATTCAGTAATACCTTTTTCTTTCTCGATCGCTTAGTTGTCGGTGTTTCATTAGCAGCAGCAACCTGCACACACCGAAAGTGAACGAGAGATTAATATTCATATATATATATATATATATATACCTGCACCACACCGAAACGTGAACGAAGAGATTTAATACTTCATACTATATATACTCATATTATATATATTATATATTACACATTACACATAAAGATTACGTATGGCATATACATACATTTTAATACATATATATATATATATATATATATATTACACATACACATAAAGATACGTATGCATATACATACATTTTAATACATCGGAGAGCAATGGGATCATAAAAAAGAAAAAGAAACCGAAATCCAAAAACAATTTCTTAGGAAATTTCCTGGAAACCATTGTAGGATGAGAACTTCCAAGTTTGAAAAAGTGAAACCCGGTCCAGTCCACGCCACGCCGACCGAGTCCACCAATATCTTTTGGCAGTTCGCCGACAACAAAGGCTCACGTGACCGTGTCTGCTTCACACGTGATTCAAATCTTGAAAAACTTGACCGTAATACAAACTATGAACCCCTCTCCTTCCCAATCTTAAAAAGCCTCGGTCAATTAATTTGGGCATAAAAATGCAAAAAGAAAAATTATGTTAGTTAGAACATGCTTCTGAGTTTGGTAAAATACCCAAAAGCAAACAAGTCAGCTAATTACCATAAATTTTGGTAATAATGTGGTCACCACACCAAAAAGACTCCCTTCGCTGCCAAACGAATTCGCACCAATAAATTCCCACTTTTTCTAAACTTCTATCTTTAACCAAAGCAATCTTTTTTAGTTCCCTGATTTCAATCCCATGTGTAGAACCAACATTTATTTGACCAAAAAAAATTCTACCTTTTACGGCCCGCGATAAAACCTAAAAGAGCTACAGTGACAGCCTGTCTAATTAATTCTGAAAAATCAAAGCCCCAATCAACTGGAAACACAATTTCTCAGAGATACAGAAGAAAAGCAAGGGTTGCGATCGAGCTGTCACGTGAGAAAAGACAATTTTTTAGTGCGCCCGCAGTAAGTGGAGAACTGCGGCGACCACACCAAATCATTTGCCCAATAAAGTGCATAACCACTAACAACACTACACCAAACTACACGCAGACCTATTTTGCCACTAAGACACGCCACCGGTTAAAACAGCTGATTTTTTTTTCTTAAAAAGAAAAATAAAACTGCCTTGACAAAAGTACCCTTCCAGTTATTATAATCTAAAAACAAATAGGGAAACTCTAAATTCGGACACTAGGAGTTTGACCCTGCGTAAGGACAGAATCGTCGTTTCCGAAGAAACGTAGGCGATCATGTATTGACCCGACAAAAAATTTGGATTCTGGAACCGATCTATTGGACGATAACACCACTCTGGATAAGGGCATTGTGGTCTTTTGAATACTTAAAAAAGAACGACAACAACCCCATCGTTGAACAAAAGCAGAACTTTTACTACTATATGAGAAAATTTTAAGATAGAAACTTGAAAAAAAAAGTCGTGAGCTGAAAAGGGAAGGGCATTTCAGTCAAAAGAATTTGGAAAATGGAAATTTAAAAAAAAAAAAAACATGAAACAGCGGCTAGTCCGATGACCAGAATATCCGATCCGGTTGTGGAATGGCAGATTCAGCCATCTAGATTCACGAGATATCCCATGCACCAAGGAGCAAATAATCAGTAAGAAAAAATAAAAATTAGAAAACATAACTCCACGGATGTTATAGTGTAGAAGTAAATATAAAGCTTATCGGAGGGCAGTCTAGTCAGTCCATAAAACGACACCAAAAAACAAACTGAGTGGCCGATTCAAACCCACAACCACCGAAAACTCAAAAGAAACATAAAAAAGGAATCAAACCTTAGATCTCGCGCTGTCAATCGGCTTTACAAGAAGACTGGACTCCTCAAACCCGTCGGCGGCACAACCACTAACGGAAGTGCCACCGCTCCACGAAAGCGGAGTGGTAGGGCTAGCACGAGTAGCGTCAGCTTTCTTTCGTGGTAGTTGCTTAGACCGCCGTTGACGCACCGTCCATTCAAGGCGCAAAGCCGGAGCAGAAATCTTATTGGGTAGAGGCGGTGGTGATTCCGCTTGATGAAGTTTCAAAAGCAACTGAACGACGAGAGTGTCATCGGTCATGGCCACTGTAACCCAATCGTCTTCACTCATATCTGCCTGTGTTTTATTTTAGACAGAGAAAAAGAAGAAGAGAGAAAAAGTGAGTGCAAGAGAGAGAAATGAAAATTCTTTAAGTAAGGAGAAGGATGGCTATATATGTGTGGGCGTGGTGCGTGAGAGATGCTTCCAGCTTCCCATAGTTGTTGACAATAACCCTTTTTTCTTTCCATTTTCTGCTTTTGTGGATTGGTTTTTTATGTTTTATTATTATTATTATTTTAAATTTAATTGAATGTGGGTATGGATGGGCCCACTGGAGTGACCACGTGGCAGTGGCTAATTTTGGCGTTTGTTTTTATTTAAGGGTGATTGGTTTCTTTTCTTTCTTGGAAAATAAAGTAGTAAATAGTACTGCTTCGTATACGGTTCCTCCTTTTTCTTTTTTTCTGAGCTTTGGATTAGTTAGGACTTGATCAATTGACATACACGCGCCAAAAAAGGTTAATGGGTTATGGGTTAGACAGAGAGACACAAGCAGTGTTCCGTTTTAACATTAACATTTTATATTTTTACAAGAAATAAAAAAAATACCGAAACACATTTATTTTTTAAAATAATAATATAATAAAATATCTAAATTAGTCGTTTTAAAATTAAAAATTTTTATTTAATTTTACTATAAATTCAATATTAATTTATTAGCTCAAGATCGTTACAATACTCTATTTTGATGATTAATAAAAATATTAAATTAAATAATTTATTATATAAATTGTGCAAAAGAGTCTTTTATCTGAATTTAAATAGAGACATTCATTAAATGGAGATTCAATTAACCCCGAGGAAAATCAAGACTTAAAGACATTTTTGAAAAATTGAAGTTTATTTGATTAGTGTCTTTAGATATTTTAGGATTAATTAGTATATTGTTAACTAGAAAAAAAAGAGTCACGCGATATTAAGACTATATAAAAATATTTTCTTTTAATTTTTCAAATACTATGATTAAAAAATTTTATTTGGTTAAAGTAATGTTTGAAAAGGGAAAATTTTATTTCACAAATTGCATTTCAAATTAAGTTATCCAAAATTGTGATCTAAAAAAATTTTTGAGGGAAATATTATTTGATTTGAAATCTATCTTGGGCTTTCAAAGAATTTGCCTAATCTAGTCCTTTTAGCCCAAAAACCTTTCCCTCTCTCCAAAATTTATGTGGCCAATTTTTTTATTTCTCCTCTCTCATGTTTAACGTTGACTTGATTCCATCTTACAAACTCTTTCATCTTGATATTCCTATTCTTCATATTTTTATTGTATAAATTCTAAGAGGATGTTATAATTAATCTTTATAAGAGATTTTCAAAACTAATATATTTTATTTATAAAAATCTATTTTCTTGGCTTAATTTGGTATATCATCATTATATCTATTATAGGTTTTGTAAATTTAGAATAACTACAAAAAATAGAAGAGACGTTTACAAGTTAATTGAAAAACTCGTGGGATATAGTTAGTTATAGTTGTTAAGGCTATTTACATTGCACTTAACTTTATTTTTGCCTTTGAAAATAGTTTAATACTCGAGGTGATTTTTTAAGAAGTATGAACTACTATAATTTTTTGTGTTGATTTTTTCCTCATCTCTTTCTCTTTATGATGTTGCTTGACTTTGCAGACTCACTGAAACAATCTGAATTTATATTTTCAAAGATTTTTCAATTAAATTTAATGAACCGACAGCCTGAAAATTTATAATAATATTTTACTGCGAGCACCGCGAGAAACCGAGTCGAAAATCGGTTGAAAAAGCCGTAAACCAATTAAAAATCGAAGATTTGGGCCGAACCGAACCGAATCGACCCAAACCATCTAGAATTTTCTTTTCTTTCTATTTCTAGCGCACCGATAGCACCGCGAGAAACCGAGTCGAAAATCGAGTTGAAAAAAAGCCGTTATAAACAATTAAAAAAATCCAAGATTTGGGCCGAAACCGAACCGAAATCGACCCAAACCATCTAGAATTTTCTCTTTCTATTTCTAGCGCACCTCACTCTCCTTCCCCATTTTTTTTTCTGCGCTTTCTTCTCCCTCTATATCCGGCGACACCATCTCCGCCACCTTCTTCTTCTTCTCCTTCTTCTTTTCTTTCTTTTCTTTTCTTTCTTTCTTTCTTCTTCCACATTGCGTTTCTTGGCGAGAGGCAGAGTCGCAGCAGAGTCGCGCCACCCACGCCATCGCGCGCCATCGCCGTTCCTCGCTGCAGCTCGACGTCGCAGCAGCTCCGCCAGTAGCTCCGCCCTCTGTTACGCCAGTTGCAGCCACACACAGTTCCAGCGCAACATTAGATCGCGTCACCGCTCGCTCCACCACCAGATCGCGACATTGCCTAGCCCTGCCGCCACTCCAGCGTGCCTCGGCGAGACGCAGCGCCTCCTCTACTTTGTCGCGCCATCACCGGCCTGCCGCCGCTCCAGCGTGCCTCCGACCACCAACAGCCACTGCTCTCCGATCCGGCACGCGTGGAAATTTCCGATCTAGCAGAAATTCGACAAAAAATTATTATTGGGGTATAATTAATTTAAATACATTTTTGTAAATTAGTTTGATTTTATTCATGGTAGTTAATTAAATTTAGGTATTAATTATAGTTAATTAAAATTTAGTTAGTTTAATTTTAATAATTTTAGTTAATCTAGTTAATGTTAGTAATATTAGTTAATTAAATTAATTTTATTATTTGTAGTAGATTAATTTAGTAATGTTAGTTAATGAAATTAATTTTTATTATTTGTAATTAATGAGTTAGTTAAGTTTAGTTAAGTTAATGTTAGTAATGTTGGTTAATTAAATTAAACTTATTACTTTGTAGTGGATTAATGTAATTAATTTAATTTGGTAAATGTGGATAGTTAATAGCTTTGTAATTTTAGTGTTGATTTAATTAAGATTAAGATATTTAAACATAATGTTATTGTGTCGGTTGATGTTTGAAGTTGATGGAGGATGGGAAAATTTGATTGATTGATTGCCACGATGGACGGGCTGTGTGGTTTGAAATATTAGATATATTGTTGATTATTTAACAGGTGGATAGTCCAATTATAATAAGTTAATGGGCCTTAAAATAAATTTTGATAGAAAATAAAATAAATTTTAATAGAAAATAAAATAAGAAATAAAATATAATTCAAACGAAAACAAATAAAATAGAGCTAGATAGAAAGATAAAATTTTAGTACAGAAAAGAAATTAGATATCGAGATTAAATTACGTAGAAAAATTTAGAATATAAAATAAAATTCTTAGAAGGGTAAGGAGATATTTTGTCTGATATAATTATTTCTTTTTGTGTCATTCTTACTTTGCTTAGATCGCCCAGGTCCATCTAGTGCTCCTCCAGGACAGAATCAAAGCTAGGACTTCGCTCTCCCTCACTGTGAGTAATAATAAATAATGCATATCAACATTGCATTTGCATAGTAATTATTTCCTAAATATATATTATGTCACTGTTACTATATAATTATATTTATGATTGTACATTTGGATGTATTTGGTGTATTACTTTGAAAGCATTGTTTGATTACTTGTGCTGTGCTATACGTTGCCTTGTTTGTGTGGAATTGGGATGAAGGGTGTAATACGTGAAAGAATTGTTGCATTCGATTGCAATGTTTGATTAGTTGTGTTGTGATATTGCTGTGCTTTGCTTGTGTGGAATTGGGATGAAGTGGGTCACCATGGGTTTATGAGACTGTTTCTGTTATATGGATCCTGATTCTGATTTCCGTTATATTCTGATTCTGTTATATGGATCCTGATTCTGTTTCTGTTAGCCGGGTAAATGGGAGATCGGCGCCCCCGTGTGCACTTGATAATTCTGTTTATTCTGAAACCACAGGATGGCCGCTTGTTGTTGCGCACCTGAAAATCTAGATTTGATTGCAGCCCACAGGGTGGCCTCCTGTTGTGTATGTTAGCCCACGGGAAAAATTGGGGAGGCAATGGGCGGCCGCCTATCCATGTTAATTGGACTCAACCTTGAAAAATTCAGTGTTATTCTGAAATATCTCATCAGGAATGGCTCGCTTTTGTGTTGTTTTTGCTTCACATCTTGAAAATTCTAGAATTTTGATTTGCAATCGCCACGCAGGTTGCCTGCTTGTTTGTGAAGCGCTGTATGTGATTCTAGATTTGGTATGTGAGACCAACCGGGTCGCCATCCTCTGTTGTATGAAAATAAAAAAAAAGAAGAAGAAAGAAATAGGTCTAAACAAGTGAGCAGGGCTGAGTACACATGGACCTGTAGGTGATTAGACGTGACGGTTCAAGGTATGTAGGGAGAAATCAGGCGGTGCCTGGTTGCACGCAATGTGAGATGGATGTATCTCCTATTGTGCGGAGATTGGTCTATTGGTGGTTATCGGTAGTTACTCCACATAAGAATAACTATTGTCACGGCGTAAGCAACTGCTGAATTTATGTTGAAGGGAATTAATTTGTTTTTGTGCGCGTGTCTGATGTAAAGGTTATATAGATTGACTTGTGATTCGTGTATCATTCAAGTTTTACTAAAGAGTGTGTGCATTTTTTGCTTTGAGCTTTAAAAGTGTTTGTGTGTTCAGTTGTTTAAAATTTATTTATTATATTCACTGGAGTTCTGCGAAAAAACTCACCCCCCTTCTATCAGTCCAACAAAGAGCTTTAACCTACGGGTACTTTAAGGTAAGGCAGCTCTTTCGATTCGACTCGAAGTCTACATGAATATCTTCTCCGCAGATGTTTTATTATATTCTATGTTAAATTTTTTCTTATATCAACTGTTTTGTTTGACCTTTATAAGATATTGGGAATGTGCCTAATTATTCTTTTAGCTTTACATGAAGGTAGAAAGAATAAAATAATTTTTCATTGAGTTAACTACGCAGTTTAATATGGGTCCCGTGTATTTCCAAAATCGGAGGTGGCGGGTGATTGCGTTATTGTGTAAATCAGACCTATGTTTCATATGTAGTTATGATGCAGGGTGGATTTAATATAAACCATATTAAATGAAGCTATGACTTATCATCTTATAGGGGTCCTCAAAGACTAATTCTTTATAAGATATCTAAAAATTGGGCCCGAGAGGGATTGTCACAATATATTCACTATCACTCCATATGGTGTATGGGCGTCATGGGGATATCCTGTTAAACGTCGATGAGAGTTACAGGTAGGAGGTAGTTAGGCCTTACCTTACCGAGACTCGCCAAGGAGACGCTTAATGGACTATTTCTGGTAGCTTGTGTATGTATTATACCAGGGCATGAGGGTCCGGGCCCACTGAGTCGGGCGTGAACAGGTACTCCTTGCCCTGCGAAACAGACTTCTGTAACTCACTTAATATATGATTATTCTTTCGATTCGCTATTAACCTAACGTATATTTTTATTCTTGGATGATAATACTTTAATAGCAATTGATTAAATGTAGAATTACACCATCTGTATGATGTTAATAAATTATTATTACGAGTTTGTTAATAGAGTAAGTCGCTTGGATTCTTGAGGGTAACAAATTGATGTTATGAGATGCAAGAGTCTGTCCAATAATACTTAAACGTAGAGCTAAAAAGAAGAATCTTTTCAAACCCCTGAAATGATGAGTAGCAAGTAAGATAGGGAAAGTATATATATCTTTCACATGTGTTGAGAGTGAGTTTGTTTATGCATTATAACACACAATGGAAATTGCGTGTGATTAATCGTAAATGCACTCATAGTCCTATATCTTAGAATAAGAGATATTTGAAGAAGAAACCTCAAAATTGAGGAAACTTACATAAATTTGTATCTCATATGAAAGCACCACCTGTTAGAGTAGTATGTTCCATTTACCATTTTATTTTCAATGCCGATAAACTTTTAGCTAGGTGTGTAGTAAAAATGTGTGAATTTAAAAATTATAATTAACAAACTAGTATAAGATAAAAGATGAGAAAAAGCGTATGTTAAGATGGTGAAAGACGTAAAATAGATGATTGATCGATCCACAACTAATAATACGAGTAAAGACTTTAAAGACAGGTGGATATTTATTAGGCATGAATACTTACAAATTGTTAAAAATAGGCAGAGGCAGCTATATATATAAACTAAATCAACTCATTCCAACATTAGAGTTATAATCACACACAGGGGAAGTGATCTCCTAGCGCGCCGATGAATAAAGTAAACGTATTTAATACATAATTAATATAAAATAGTTCACTTTCAAAAATAAATAAATATATTATTGCATCATTTATAATACTTATTTATTATTCAATTAATTACACACTCTGTTATACATGAGGACAATGAGAGAGGTACTAACAGGCAGAGTGTAGTTTATTTAATGTGGAAACATGATAATTATTTCAACATATGGTTTCACCAGTCTATGACGTTGGGAGCTTGCGAGTGCTGGATCTTCATAGGATCTAATTTTACATTACAAAAAATATTGTATTAGATAGATTTTTTAGATTCAGCACATATTTATTATAATATCACTCAGAATATAAATGGGCTATTACATTGCAATTTAAAATTAGACTCAATATAATTTCTCGAGTTAAAAATAGCTATTGGAAAATAATGTTAGCATAATATTTATAACGATAGGAATTGAGAGATAGATTCGAACATATAAATCATGTATACAAACACACCTCAACTGTAGCAAGATTAATAAGAAACGTATACGCTACATGATGCGAAAGAGAGGATAAGAATTCAATGTAAGTAAATCCTAAGATGAAATAGGACGAGGCAACTGTGTGGTTTATTAATAACATATTTGTCAAAATTAAATATCCAATCTTAAGCCAAAACACTTTATTAAAGTATATTAATACAATATAATAACATAGTAAAGATTTAGTTAACACTTTTCTGATAGTGTAAAAAATTGACGGAAAGAGTGTTCTATGACTGAAAACAATGGGGGACAATTATAATTTTAACAAGTTGATAAATATCCCAATTGCCGTGATTAAAAATAAATTTGCAAATTGCATCAGCAATCATGATAACTATTTTCCCCAAAACTTTGTTCCGAAAACCGGTTCAATTCCCCAAAAAACCTGGGTCCATACCACAACCAACAACCCTCCTAAACCCTGGCTCACCATCTTGTTCCCTGTTCTTCTTCACTTTCAAACCCTACAGTTCAGTTTCCTCTCTTTTTTCACCCAAAACTTCATTGTTCACTTTCGTCATCCTTCATGGCGCTTATCATCTGCGCAGACCCAAACATAGATCTTTCACCACCTACGCTATCCATCTCTTCTCTACTTCTTGCTTCCTCTACAAAAGTCCACCAAGCCAAATCAATTGAACCCTCAAAAAATATATATATATATATATATAAAAGATTTAGTTAACTTTTGAGAGTGTAAAAAATTGACGGAAAGAGTGTTCTATGGACTGAAAACAATGGGGACAATTATAATTTTTACAAGTTATAAATATCCAATTGCCGTGATTAAAAATAAAATTGCAAATTCATCAGCATCATGATAACCTATTTTCCCCAAAACTTTGTTCCGAAAACCGGTTCAATCCCAAAAACCTGGTCCATACCCACAACCAACAAATCCCTCCTAAACCCTGGCCACCATCTGTGTCCCTGTTCTTCTTCACTTTCAAACCCTAGTTCAGTTTCTCTTCTTTTTCACCACAAACTTCATTGTTCACTTTCGTCACCTTCCATGGCGCTTTCAATTGCCAGACCCAAACATAGATCTTTCACCAACCCTACGCTTATCCATCTCTTCTCTACTTCTTCTTCCTCTACAAATCCACCAAGCAATCAATTGAACCCTCAAAACGACACCGATTCTCAGTCTCTGCCCTCCCAATCACCATTCGCTTCTCAGTTTAGCGATCTCAAAGCCAGCCTCAAACAACAGCGACAAAGCCCACAATACCAGAACCAAGAAAACAAACCGAATCGGCCTCCTTTAAGGAAAGCCTTCAATGCGAGCCACTCTACCTCAGGCTCTTTTGAAGAAATTAAAAAGAATCTGGCCGAGTTCCGTTCAAAATCCTCTGTTCCACCTCCTACCGAATCCAACAATGCTGGACCAGTCTCTTACTCTGGCCAGCCACGACAGCAAATCAGGATTTCTGACCTCTATAAGCAACAGAACTTATCACAGGACACGCATGGAAGCAGTGCAAGCACCGAATCTACCCAATTCTCTGGGAGACTCGCATTTGAAAAGATTAAGGAGAGTTTGGCACAGACAAAGCTCTATGCTTCCGGAAAAAACGCTAGCACGGGTAAAGACGCAACGTCGTTTCCTGGTTTTAGGAGCAACTGGAATGTTAAACCCACAAATGAAACTGTACCGATGACGTCTAGTGTGACATGGGGGACTCAGGATTCGGCGTCGCTGTTATCTAGAAAGGAGGATGGGAATGTGAATGAAAGATTGAGAACTACTGAATTCGTGAAAATGTATAGTTATGTGGAG
Source organism: Jatropha curcas (assembly GCF_014843425.1). The sequence continues at coordinate 24,008,496 of NW_023590789.1, forward strand.
TTGGGAGATAAGTTGAGGAATTTGCGGCCGGAAGTGAAGGATGGAGAAAAAGGGTCGTTTTCATTGGCGGAGCTGAATGAGAGGCTTAGGAAGCTAAGACAAATTGAGGAGAAGGAGGCCGAGTCAACGATGGGTGGTGTACTTCTTAGGGATATACGGGCGAGCTTGTTGGTGCTTGGCAAAACTCATGAGGAGAAGTCCAGGAAGAGTTCAAGTGAGTATATATAAATGCCTTTACCACCTTATGGTTTTAATTTTGTTTTGATTAGAAATGCAGGAAAAGAAATAAAATTTGGGACATGGCTGCAGTTATGTTTTTTGGTGGGCACTTTTAATTGTTTATTGACCTTTCTGTTATTGAGTTGTGTAGAGAATTTTATGCTATTTGGATAGTTTATAATAGAAGAATACAAGGAAGGGCAATTTGTTGCTTTGTGAGAAATCAGTGAGCATATCTTAAAATTTTTTGAAGTGTAAATAGCACGAAGTATTTTGTATAGTTTGAGTCGTTTGTTGATGTGATGTATGAAGTCAGAGACATGGGGTTAATATGCATCTTATTAGAGTTGGAGTCATAAAGAAGAAAAAAAGCTAAAGTCTTCCCAATATTTTTGGGTTAGGCATAAGACGATTTTGACTGATTTATGTTTAAATTCTTGTGACAGATACCTTATCTATTAGAAAAGTAATTTTAGGCTTCTGCTCTATCACAATACCAGGGAAAAGAAAAGAAAAGTGAAGATTTTTTTACTTTTGTAGCAGAATGGTGGAGACTTGAATTTTTTTTATGTGCAGTCCTTGCAACTTGTTAAAATAGTCCTCCATTCATTTCGTTAGAACAGTTGAAAGGAAAAAGAGTATACTGCTTCTGCTTCGTGATAAATTCTAAAGGTGACTGCTTGAATTTCCTTTTTTTTAGTTTTTTTCTGGTTACATATGGGGGGTCTAGACCCCAAAAGACAAATTTCACTAAAACAATCTGGTGAATTTCCATAATGACATGTGAAAGATGATAAATAAATCTTCAGTTTACTTGATATCTCGAGTTAGTTCTGTCAGCATTCAGGAGGACATTTTGATTCCTTAACATAGTTATTTAGAACTATATTACACTTGAACTGCTTTCTTTCTTTCTTTCTTTTTTTTTTTTAAATAATAATCTGCATGTCTACTGGTATCTGGCAAGTGTCGAATCTTACTGTGGCTAATTTTCAGGAATGAAAATGTGATGAAGAATTTTCTGAATTCTAAATGCTCGATGAAGAAACTCCATTAGATATATTTATAATATATTTATAATTTCGTGAATTGTATATGCAAATTTTGTCAAGAGTTGCTCGCTGTGATGTGAATCTTCTGCTATACTACATGCTGATGCGGATAGATGCAGTTTTGCATACTTATTTTTTGGGGTTGATTTGGCTTTGACAGGGTTTGATGGTTTTGCATTCTTTAAGGCAAGATATGTATGACCTGCAGAAATTTCCTTACTAGGTTTATTTTTTCAGGCCAACCACTAAATATATGTACTTCGTTAAGTTCAACACCAAGTTATATGACGCTTCCACCAAAGGAGCCATTAGTTGAAAAGGCGAGTACAAGTTTTGTTCCTTGTTATTAACTTTTCTTTCTGTGTGGTAGCATGAAGGTCCATAATGTTTGTGCTTTACCTCAGCCTTTGTTCTTTATGATTCTATTTTGTATTTAAGGTTTTTGTTGGGTTTTTTTGGCAGCTGATATTTTAAATTTGCTTTTCTTCTTCCGATTCAAAGACAAAGGAAATTTATTAGTTATCGCATATTCTTAGTTGGAGTGTGTTTTTGTTCTTTACCATCAGATATCAACACTTGCTGATTTCTTGTTATCTCAATATGGTTTATGCAGTATTTCCATCCAGATAACATGTCTTCTGCTGAGAAAATGAAAATTGAACTTGCGAAGGTTAGAGAAGAATTTAAAATGTCAGAGTCAGATTGTGGATCTGCGCGTGTGCAAGGTATTGGGCCATTTCTTTTTGGTTTCATTTTGATTTGCACCATGCTGGGAAGGGTAGCTACTTGGTTATTCATTGCAAGATGCACCTGCATAATCTTTAATTTTATGCATGCTGTGCATATCATTTGATATTCTGACAAAATGTCAATAGAATGTCTAATCTGATTTTCTGTGGCCAAAAGTTAGTAAGCCCAAGCTAATTGTTGCTTAGGAAATTGATTTCAGACCACTTCTTAGGGTTATTGTTCAAGTCTTTTTTTGGGAGCTATCTTTTAGGGTTGTGTTCAAGTTTAACTCCCATTACATAGGAAAGGAACAGCAACAATAACTTTGTTGAGTTAGTTAACTGCTTTACTGGAGCAGTAAACTGCAATTAACTCGGCTCAATCCTGAACTTTTGCGGTGTGATTCTCCTCGCATTGCATTATGGCTGGGCCTTGTACATTTTTTTCAGTGGAGTTAAGCAGAAAAATATTTGACAGAAGAAAGATGAGAAAAGGAAAGTAGAGCACTATGTGGTTAGAACCACAGATAAAGCCTCTAGGGAGGAGATAAGTTTGTGAACTGATTTATTTTTACGAGGACAGAACAGATATGAATCCTATCCTGTGACTTCTACACAAAAATTTTGAGATAAGAATGTGATAGGATATGGGATAAAAGCACCCCTTTTGCAGAAGGATGTGGTTTTGGTAATGGATTAAATTTGAATTGGGAATCAACTAGTGTTTCAGCAGCAAATGTTATTGTGTCAATCTTTCAACAGTGGAACTGAATGATTATTTGGAGAAACTTCCTTGATTCATTTCAAATTCTTAGCATAGATTAGATGGAATTAAATATGATATATTTCTATAAGGTAATATTACATTGAAATGATTGCCTAGCACTTCTATGAACATGGTTAATGGAGTATCATTATGTAAAAATAAGTTATGGGAGTGTGTATGAAAGGGTTTTATGCAGAGTGTTTTTTGAATTTGTATCCGCATAGATACTGAGAAGTGCTCAGGTTAGAGTATCGAAAGCCTTAGCTATGGTGTTAAATAACATTGACGCACATGTTGCTTCGGATATGGAATTTAAACTAAGGATCGGATTGGATCTTTATTGCAAAGTTTTTTTTTTTTTTTGGACATAATGAATAACTCCCGTTTTGGCCTTTAGCTTGAAAAGAGATCATGATCTGATCCTTTGGGGAATCGATGGGTTGGCATTAGAAAAGAAGTATCAAGAACATAAATTAGACTCTCGCTGCTCCCGGTCTCCTTTTGGGTACTCTCCGTGTATACTTTTTTGGTAGTCTCTTTTAATGGTAGAATACTCATTATGCATCTAAAACTAAGATTATAGAGTTACTCTGTGATTTATGTAAAAGGAAAAGGAAAGTAAAATGTTAGTGTTCAGTAGCGAATATCATATCTTAATCAACCTTTTTTCAAGCCAAATTATGAATTAGAATATTTAGGATAATATGCTGATATTATAAAACGCCCTTCATAAAGAGATGTTGTTAGTTGACCAGTGAAAGTTTATACTTGCAATATATGTGAAAAGAAGACCTTATCTGTATATTTCATCTATCCATAGAAAATTTTTCTTCACTATTCAAGGTCAGTTATTCCATTTCTTATTAATCTTAAGGTTATCGAAACCCTAGAAAGCAATAGAACTCCAATATTAATTGAGGTAGATATTAGCATAAAATTTTATGTACAAGAAGACTATCAAATATAATCTTGAAACAATAGAATAAGAAAACAGGCGATTAAAACAAAGGCAAGAGGAAGACCTTAATATCTATTTATAAAATTCTTTTGCTTGAAAACATAAAAGTACCAAGCACTTTTTACATCATCAAAAGTTTTATTTCTACCAATGGAAATCTATGTCCATTTTGGATAATTGACTTAAAACCATTCAAGTTCAATTCGAAATTAAAGACCATTTCTTATAGACATTGTTTATCATATGTTAAAATAATTTTTAATGAAGGTGTGGTATAAAGGTATTTGTAAATTTTTGAATTTTAGTCCCCATAGGTACTAGAATGGCTCCCATTATATCGCAAAACCTTTAACTATGTTAAATAACAATTACGGCCACAGTTCTTCGGAATATGGAATTAAACTAAATCATTTGACTTTATTGTCAAGTTTTTTTTTTATGGAATAATAATAACTCCCCCTTTAGCTAAAAAGATATACTATCCTGAATCGTATGGTGCAATTAAGGAAAAGAAGTGATCAAGGAACATAATTAGCTGCTTCGGCTGCTCCCTCTCCTTTTGGTACTCTCCGTGTATACTTTTTGTGTATCTCATTTTAATCTAATACTCATTAATGGCAATATCTAAAATAGGATTATAGGATGTTACTACTTGATTTTATGGTAAAATTATAAAAAAGGTAAAATGTAGGTTGTCAGGTTGCAAATCAATCTTAAGCAATCCTTTTTTCAAAAAAAAACATTATCTCACCTCCAGCTTTTGCGCATCTAAAACTAAGATTATAGAGTTACTCTGTGATTTATGTAAAAGGAAAAGGAAAGTAAAATGTTAGTGTTCAGTAGCGAATATCATATCTTAATCAACCTTTTTTCAAGAAAAAAATTATCTCACCTCAGCTTTTGACTTTCTGTTTATTTTCATATTTGGCAATAATATCAACAAAAGCAAAGGTTCTTTTGGGTTGGAAACGTTAGTCTATACATGTGTAGTGGCCACTCATGGCATCTTTGTGTCCCTTTAGTGATTTTCCCTCATGGATTATTTATGCCCTTTTACTAATTGCATTGCAGTGGCTCAACTAACGACTAAGATCAAGCATCTATCTTCAGTTCTGCACAAAAAGGTGAAATTGGAACTAAAGAATTTTTTTTCTTATATTATTATTTTATTTGAGTGTCTGCTTAGTGACATATAGTGGGGGTGACTTCCAGTTTTCTTATCCTATTGGGAAAATTATTGTTTATTTTACCTGTTGTATGAAAATTCAAATGGAAACATTGATGTTTATATATTTTGATCTCAAGAGCAAAGAGCCTATTGCATAAAATATTGTTATTCCACTATTATTAAGAGGCCCTCATTCATATGTCCAGAGAATTTTTAATAATTTTCCATTAGCAACAGATTCACCTTTCTATGGATAACCTGATCAACCTGATTTAAAATCATTAAACAAAGGGATCATAGAATTACCAGTCTTATGAGACAATTTTGTTGTATTACTTGCATGCATTTCCTGATTCGTAAGTATCATCGCAATATCTTCCTCAACTTAGCTCATTCATGATTGTGGCAAAGCCCACAGGATTCTAGAATGTTATATATGATAGTTTGCTTGGTTTGTAAATGGCTTGATACATAAATTAACACTTGAACTTTACAAGAAAAGCCTAATGGCAACCTCAACTTTTAAGTTGATCCAATAGACCTTTCAATTTATAAAATTGTATCTATCGAATACTTCAATTTGTAAAATTGTACCTTTTGAATACAAATTTGCTCATTTTTCAATTACCAATGTATTTGATGAGTTGGATACTTTATTCATCTGTTAACACAAATTATTAAACAATGATTTGCACATCTTTTAACTATCTTATAATAATTATTCAATAAGTACAATTCTCTAAATTGAAATATTTAATAGGTAATTTCACAAGTTAAAATATTTAATAACTATATTTCTACAAGTTGAAGGGTTTAATAGATCAATATTAAAGTGGAGAGTACCAATAGGTTTTTCTTATGAAGTTCATGTATTGATTTATATATTTGGTCATTCATAAATATAGTAAGTTATCATATTGTTTTGTGTGTGTTTTCCTTGACATATTGTCTTGAATCACATGATGTTATCCAGGTTATTAACTAGGTGACCTTTACTTGCATGGTGAAGTGATGCCAGTTATACATTTCGGCGTTCATAAATACATTTAGTTATTTTACCAGAGTACATGTTGTAAATTTATTGTGTTTTCCTTGACGTATTGTCTTGAATAATGTAATGTTATCTGTCTTATAATAAAAATTAATAGACAGGTTATTGACCAGATGAGCTTTACCTGCATGGTGAAGTGACGTCACTGACTGCTATGCATGGACGTGTGCTTCCTAGTGTAGAAGCATTGATTTTATCTTAATCATGATTTGATCCTGAATTTTTAGATTTGCTAAATGCTGCTGGAATGGTTGTTACTATTGCCTTTGCAATGCTGCTAGCTGTTGTTTTGACACCACAAATAAATGCTGATGTGTGATTTCAATGTCGTCCAATATAAATTCTCTTCTGATACGGCTATGTTTTTGTTGTTGCAAATGCTGTAGGATAAGCACTCACGAAAAGGTCTTCAAGAAATGGTGCAAAGAAGAAAGAAGCTGTTGAAGTATCTGCGAAGGACCGACTGGGATTCTTACTGCTTTGTTCTCTCTAAACTCAGTCTCCGCGACAATCCAGATTTCAAGCACTAGACTAGAAATTGTTGACTTGCTAGGCTAGGCTAGGCAGTGATACAAACCTCATTGTTGTTTCTGTTTCTGAATCAAGTTAGTTAATTTATCAAAATTTTGTATAATTTCTTCAGGAGGGAGAGATGGTCTGTTCATTTTCCCCTCTTTTTCAGAGCAAGTTCATTCAAAGATTTGATTTTTGAATATTTTTAGGTTTATACGATTGCAAAAAGATAGGAAATTTTAAAGTGTTCCATTGAAATAAGGTTGGTATCTTTCGACTGCGCAAGGAAAAAAGAGGAGAAAATGGATGTACATAGATGCCTATTATCTCAGTTTTATTGTTGGAAATTTGGTTTAGTTTGATGATCAAAATTTGCTGGTTATCTATATTCTTTCTGTTGGCATTCTTTAACTGGAATGCCCCCCAACTCATTAAATATGAATAAAAAATTATTTAACATTCTATATATATATAAATATATACGCGCCATCTGATGTTTATTATGCACAGGGATGTATAAATAGATCGATGACGACTTGTCAATTCAAAACAAGGATAATAGTGATTTAAGATAAGTGCTGGAAGAATTTAATTTAGAAGCCAAGAAACGATGCCGTTTGCATTAGTTCTATTCTATTTTAACCAACATAGTAGTCTTCGTTGACCTGTTCCACAGATGATGTTTGCTTTTAGTTGGGCTCTCGTCTTCCCCGTTGCATTTATGACTCTCATCGGCAGATGCAACTAGCCCTAAATCGGTGAGTATAAATTTTTATTTTTTTAATAGTTTTGGCTATTGTGGCAATTAATTTCTTGATTCAATTTCCTTTATGTCACAAAATTTCTTCGTTCTTTTCCAGAATCTGATAGTTATATTGAATGGGGGAAATATTTTGTTGTTAGTACGCGAATTTGAAGAAAATGAGTTGATATACAAACAAAATAAATAAAAAAAAGATGATATTTTTAGGATTTTAATTTGTTATGAATAGATGATAAACTCTAGTTTGAATTTTATCTGTTAAAATGTGATTTATATGTCTTGTGATTTCATTTCCTTTCTTCAATTTTCTAGCTTCATTTCATTGTGATGTAGATGATTAAAATGCGTTGACATAAAGCTGAATGTTGACTTCAATTTGTCGCACTGAATCGTCTTTTATCTACCTGGCTATGGCTTCTAATTTTCATTTATTTCTTGAACAGGATTGCTTAATTTTTTCACAGCTTTACTCCTGAAACAATTTGTAATCTCACAACTTAAGCACAGGTAATCTCTTGTGGTTTGTTAATTACAAGAACATATTAATGTTATCAACACTTAACCTCGTAATATGTTCATAAGGAGATATATGAATCTTTGTTCGGGCGTGAAGCAGGAAATGCCAATTCTCAACTGAGCAGAATGGAGAAGGCCAAGATAAAAAAGGCAGGATTGTTGTTGGATATTCCTTATGATGTACTGTATGACATACTACTAAGACTACCTGTAAGTTCACTCATACGATTCAAAGCTGTGAACCGATACTGGCATTCTTTGATTTCAAGTCATGGGTTTGCCGTTGAACATTTCAATATTCAAGCTAATAGGGTAAGACCTAGCCCTCGTAGATATGGAGTCATCCATGTATCAAGCATTCTGCAACAACAACTGCCTCGTCTTTCTCTATACATGCACAGAAGAATTGAAGAAGAAGAAGATTCAGAAACTGCTTTAGTGGAGGCTGTAGGGGTTCGTAATACTCTTGAACTGCTAGAAGATTACAAAAGCACCCATGACACTCGGGTCTTTGGTTCATGTAACGGGTTGTTGCTTATAGGTCACGATAATGTGCCAAAGTGCTTCGTCTTGTGGAATCCATTAACTGGGCAGGAGAAGAGGTTACCATTGAATCACTTTAGCGATTTTCCTATGAATTTTATGGCTGGCCTTGGTTATGATTCTTCCTCTGATAATTTTAAAGTGGTTGTGGGAGTTTTTGATGGAGACACACGGTTAACCAAAGTTGCTGTTTATAATCTTAAGACCAATTCCTGGGCTACGGTGGAAAATACTGAAACCCGTTATGAGTTTTCTTCGAACAAACCAGGGATCACTCTAACAAATGGAGCTCCACATTGGATGCTAAGGCATGGTGATACTGGCGGTTTAGTGAATATTCTAGTTTACTTCGATTTAGTTGAGGAGAACTTCAAGGAGTTGCCACTTCCAGACGCGCTAGTATCTCGTAAGAACATTTTTCTGAGTTCTTGCAAAGGTTTCCTTTGTGTAGGTGGATATTCTTATGTATCTTCAAAAAGTTACACGATCTGGATAATGAATGAATATGGTGTGAAGGAGTCTTGGACTATATTGATGGAAATCCCAGACATTAGACCTTGTTACCAGATTCTAACATTTCAACATTTGATGTCATTGCGCATTCCAAAGAAGTCTAAAGCTCTAATATTGTTAGATTGGAATAGTGTAGCCAAATATAGTAGTCTAGGAAGTAAGGGTACGGCTGTTTCCTTCTCTGGTGATCAAGAAGGGTTGATGGTAGCTGCATTCGTGGAGAGTCTTATATCACCCAATAGTTTTGGTTGATGGCAAGAGCTCTTGCGAGGGGTTGAAAGACGAAAAATAGGTGAGATGGTAATTCTTTTACCTTGGTATCTTCATTTTCTGTACATCTCGTTCGCCCCCTTTAAAATACTGAAATATTATTTGGCCTCTAAAATCCATGTTATATTAGAAAAAAAAAAAAAAAAAGAGCTCTGCGAGGGTTGAACGAGACGAAGAAATGTGAGATGAATGTCTTTACCTTGGTATTTCATTTTCTGTACATCTCGTCTTCGCAACGCCCCTTTAAAAGATACTGAAAATATATTTTTTGGGCCTCTAAAATTCCATGTTATAATTTAGAAAAAAAAAAAAAAACAAAAAAAAAAAAAAAAAAAAAAAAAAAAAAAATCCCCCTGTTTTTTTTTTTATTAAAAGGTTATAAACAAAATATTACCTTTCTGCAGAAACCGTGATTTCAAGATATATTTGCTTTCATTGGATGAGATTGCAAGCCAAAAAAAAAAAAAAAAAAAATCCATGTTATAAAGTAAACAAATATTACCCTTTCTGCAGAACCTCATTTTCAGATATATCTTGCTTTCATTGATGAGATGCAAGCCAATGAAGGATCCAGTAGGTGCTGATGTGCTGAAGAAGAGTGTCCTACTCTCCTTAGTATCTAAATGATTTATTTATTTTTAAATAATTTTCATTTTCATCTTCAACCCTCTCTTATTTCTATTTCCTTGGTTGGCTTTAATCTTTCAAAAAAAAGTATAATTGATTTATCACTTCTTATTTCCTTGTTTGATATTTCTTGCTTTAATGTTTTATATAAATAATTATTATATATATTTAAACCTAAACTAAAATTAAGAATTACTGTTATATGTCAATTATTATCTCACTTCTTATTTAACATTTACACTGCTAATAAAAATTATAATTTATTTAATAAATTTCTTTTTTATCCTATAAAACCTATTTTTCTAAACTTAAATGTTTTACTTTTATTTATAAAATAATTTTATTCAATATTTTCACCTTTTTAATAATTCTAAAAGATATATTTTCTGAAATTTATCAAGTGTAGAATTTATTTAAAAATTACTTTAATATTATTAATATAATTAAAAACTTATAATCGTTAAAATTTTTAATAAATTTTATTTATTTTATATCACATGTATAATTTTTAATAAAATTTATTAATTTTAAATAATATCAAATTAAATATCTTTTTGACCCTAATAAGCCTTTTAATCTTTGCCCTCTGTTTTTTATGGGGTGGGTGACGGGTTGATTATGAAAACCATTATAAAAACAAATGACTCCGGAAAGCTGACATCTTGAATGTAAGCAATCAAATCAACCTCATTCATTAATTGGACATGCATTATTTAATCAATTGATTGTCTTTCCAGAAATATATAAATTTAATCTTATATTTTATATTAAAAATTCTTACCTTAAAGGCTTAAACTCTTAATTTTATTTTAATTCATTAACGCTTCAACTTATAAACTTGTATCCATTAAATATTTTAATTTGCGAATATATTCTATTGAATGCTCGATCTTATAAAATCTTATTAATTCAACACTTATTCAATAGTTGAAAATGTAAAAAATATTGTTTCAAATATTATATTAATTACACATCAATTAAATATTTTGCACATAAATATCAAAAATATTAAAATGGATCTGGTCGAGTTTGTTGGTTTACCATTTAAACCGGTTATCTGACTCAATCTATAAATTGTAAAGATAATTAACTTTTTATAATCTATTATATTTTCAAATCCGTTCGATTAAATTAAATTGAACCACATTCAGAGATGGATTTACTATAGAGGTAACCGGGGCACCTACTCCTATTGATTTTTTGAGCTTTCAGTTTATGATTTTTAACATTTTAGTGTATATAATTACATGAATTTGAATTTATTCTACTAAATTTTTATATTTCATCTTCAATAAATTATTATTTTTATATATTGTCACTGTTAACTAGATATTTTAAATCGGTCCCTGATCATATTATTGGAGCTGGATCGGATTAATGTTGTTGGAACTAAACCCGGCCCCATGAATTGATAATTGATGTAAACGTCGTCCTCTCTAATGTCTATAAATGAATGCAATCCCTTCTTTTTGTCTTTTAGTTTGCTAATTTCCACTGAATTCCCCATTCTAGTGCTATGCTAACACCACGGGAAAATTATCATCAAGGCTTTAACTTACCACCGGATTGTTTTTTTCCCAGAGAAAAGAGAATATAAATTTAAATATTGGACTCCACTGAATAATTTGTTAACTAAATCTCTGTTTGTTTTTAAAAAATAATTTACTTTTAAAATATATATTTTTTAAATGATTTATTTTCTACTGTTTGGTTGGAATATTGAAAATTAGTTAAAAAAATATTTAAATCTTTAATTGACTGTAAAGTATTTATAATAATAGAAATTTCGTAGTTCAAAAATTTTATTGTTAAATATGAGAAAAAAAATAAAAAAAAGTAAATTATAAAAATTGCCGGTGATTAGTGGTGGTTGCTAACGTTGAACGGTGGTGAGTTGTTGTGAACCGTGCCTGGTGGTAGTGGACACCGGTGATTAATAAATTAAAAAAAAGCATTTATAAAGTTATAATAAGTTTGTCATATCCGAAAATTGTTTTCCTTTCTTGAAAACGAGAAGTTAATTTTTTAAAAAATATTAGTTTTTTTTTTATCAGAAAATATTTTTCGAAAAAAAAAATAAACAGAAGAAAGGTGATATAAATTAAACAGAGATATTGTAAAAAAAGAGAGGGAGATACTTCATAATTAGTTAATTATGTGGAGGCTTAGGGTTGCAGAGGGAGGCAATGACCCTTACATTTACAGCACAAACAACTTTCTTGGAAGGCAAATATGGGAGTTTGATTCTGATGCTGGCAGTCCTGAAGAGCGAGAAGAGGTCGAAAAGTCTCGACAAAATTACTGGAACAATCGTTTTCAGATCAAACCAAGCTCTGATCTTCTTTGGCAGTTTCAGGTATACATGAAACCTCCATTTTTAACTTTGTTTTCGAAACTATGGATGAAGTAAATTAATATAATATGTTTCTGTATATTGTTTTTCATTTAATTAGGAAGTAGAAGCTCATCTTTAAGATAACACATATGCCTTCATGTTATATTTATTTATTATTTACGGAGTTTGAGGAGTTTCTTTTTCTGAAAAACATTCTTTTCCTTTATTATACGTAATATTATAAATTTGTTTCTTTTTTCCTGAAAAACATTCTTTTGCCGTTTATCCTTTATTATACGTAATATTATAAATTTCCTATATTATAAAAATAAAATAAATTGAGTTATTATTAAAATAAATTTTTTTTTATGCACATGCAATAAGACAGAAATTATAGAATTTGTTACAAAAATTTATGGAACAATAAATTAAATACGGGGTTTAGTTAAACTATTATATGGATTAAAATAGATTGAGTTAAAATAAATGAAATAAATAAATAATATATAATTGTAAAGATGAGATAGGGACCTAATTCTTAAACCATAAATCAAACTTTGATTATTTCAATGATTTACCCAAAACACAAAGAAAATAAAAAAATTATAACAAATAACTTATACCTTGAACTTTACAAGTATATTGCTTAAAGTTGAATTGAATATAATTAATTATGATAAATTTATTTTCTTGTTCCTCGCTTTTTGACGCACTACTCCAAAAAAAAAAAATAATAAATTTCTTAATTCTATCTCTTCATATATATTTAATTATATTGAAAAGTTCCAAATAAAATTAATATCAGGAATTTTATTCTTTTTAATTTGAAATATTTGTATGCTATTGGCATAATACAAATTTATAAATTGTATTTTTATTTAATTTGAACTATGCAAAAGAGAGAGTAAAAAGTATGAGCTAGGGATACTATTTATCGATAAACAGTGACAGCTCTAAACTAAAACTAGAATTAAAAAACTAAATAATATAATTAATATAGTTAAACCTAAAGTTTTACTTTTTTTTTTAAAAAAGAAAAACCGTAACCTTTACTTAATTGTGGTTTCATGTAATGTGAAATTTCTGAATTTTATATTCTATTGTTTGGTTGAAAAATAAAATTAATCAATTTGAAGGATATGTTTGAAATAAAATTAAATGCGTAAGAACCATCAAATTGAGAAAATGTTTTCTCTAAGATGAAAGTTCGGTATTAAATTTTTGGTTAAAATTTTCTCTAAGAAAATAGTTTCTTCCCTCTGGCATTAAAATTTTGGTTACCTTTCTCAAAAAAAAAATGGTCGCTCTCTGTTGCAATAAACACAGTTCCTAAGGGAGAAAAAGTTCAAACAAACAATTCCTCAAGTGAAGCTGCAAGATGGCGAGGAAATTACATACGAAAATGCAACCGCCGCTTTACGACGGAGCGTCCACTTATTTTCAGCCTTGCAGGCGAGCGATGGCCATTGGCCTGCAGAAAATTCAGGCCCATTGTTCTATTTTCCTCCATTGGTACTCATCGTTGCTAATATTTTCAAGTCTCTTATCTTTGTAATTACGGAAGTTTAAATCAAGCTCTAATTCAGATTTTATTGTACTTTCAACTTGAATCTTTTTTAATTGCATTCCACTCAAATGCAGGTTTTTTCTTTATACGTAACAGGCCATCTTAATACTGTCTTCTCTGCAGAGCATCGCAAAGAGATACTACGCTACATATACTGTCATCAGGTATATGATTCTGCTCGAAATTAATTAAATTTGTAAAGGAACTCAGACTTCGATAATTTTGACGGCTACCTTTTCTTTTGTTCTTATGTTTAATGGAAATTATTGTGTATATCTTTATAGAATGAAGATGGTGGGTGGGGATTACACATAGAAGGTCACAGCTCCATGTTTTGTACCGTTCTTAACTATATATGTATGCGCATACTTGGCTGGAAAAGATAATGCTTGTGAAAGAGGAAGAAAATGGATTCTTGATCATGGTGGTGCAACTGCCATAAGCTCTTGGGGAAAGACCTGGCTATCCGTAAGCATATATTTATAACGTATTCATATCAATTTAAAATGCCCAAGAGCATAATTGTTTCGGGTATTGGGTAAAATATTTTAATTCAAGTTGCATTAATTTCATATGATGGTCAATAACTTCGATTTGTTGCAATTTTGTAATTATAGAACTATAAATTTATTGCAATTAGGTTACTATCACATGGATACAAGAAGTGCTTTGAAAATTTTAAATTTTATGAGACATTTAATTTATGGCTAGTTTACCCATAAGGGGAGAGATTAAGGTGTCTTCAATTTAGGACTTGTTCGCTGTATGCTAATTTGCAAATGCTGCATCTTATTTTTAGTGAGCTCACTGGAAGTAGTGAGATTAGCCTAATGCAATCAAATTGTAACAAATTGAAGTTATTTGCCATGGAGAAAATTTATAAAAAATCAGTTACAGTTAATATATATACACAAGCATTTTGTCTGTAAGGTTCTAATCTATTGTTCCAAAATGGTCGCCATTTCTTGTAACATAGATACTTGGAATGTATGAGTGGGATGGAAGCAACCCTATGCCCCCAGAGTTTTGGGCGTGTCCAATAATTGTTCCTCTGCATCCAGGTTTTGCAAATTATCTTTCCCATACACTTATCCAAATATCTTGGTCTTTCTAACAATGCTTTAGCTGCAGACTTTATACTCTTGTGTGCTTGTATCTCTCAAATATTATTCATTATATTTCTTAACTGCAGCAAAAATGATGTGCTACTGTCGGCTAACTTATGTGCCTATGTCGTACTTGTATGGGAAGAGGTTTGTTGGTCCAATCACATCTCTCATTTTACAAATAAGGGAAGAAATCTAGGGAAGAAATCTACAATGAACCTTACAACAAAATCAATTGGAAGAATGTACGTCATGTATGTGCAAAGGTATAAATCTGCATTCATTTCATCTACAGGAATTGATTCTTAAGACTTGGTAGCATTTCATGCTCAAAGAAGCTTGATCCATTATACAAAATCAGTATGATTTTGCAAAACCTTTTGTTACTGCAGGAGGATAACTACTATCCCCATCCAATGATACAAAAACTGCTGTGGGATGCTCTTTATATATTTAGTGAGCCTCTTTTCACCATTTGGCCCTTCAACAAATTGAGAGAGAAGGCTCTCAAAATAACGATGGATCACATTCATTATGAAGACGAAAACAGTAGATACATTACCATTGGATGTGTGGAAAAGGTACACGGTCATGGCAAGCAGAAAACCATGCATGGATAATGTTTGTGCACTATGTATATATTCCTTCTCATTTGACTTATGTGTTGTTTGAAATGAAACAGCCATTAAACATGCTTGCCTGTTGGGTTGAAGATCCCGATGGGGATGCTTTTAAGAAGCATCTTGCTAGGATTTTGGATTATATATGGGTTGGAGAAGATGGCATAAAGATGCAGGTTGGTACGCATTCCTGTATGTGAAATATATCAGTACCAATGAGTTCGTTGTTATTTTCATTTGAAATTAAGTTCAATACTTGATTTTTGAAGTACCTGATTTTCAATTGCTAATAGAAGCATACTAGATGTAAAAACCACTGAGGTTTTTCTTCAGAGTTTTGGCAGTCAAGTATGGGATACAAGCCTTGCCCTCCAAGCTTTGATGGCTAGCAATCTCTGTGATGAAATAGGACCTACACTTAAGGAAGGACACAACTTTATAAAGAACTCTCAGGTACCTATGTTTTTTCCCTAGAACTACTTATTCCTTGCGGCATCAGGAGTATAACAACATATAATGCCTGTGTTTCATTTTAATTTTATTTTTGCTTCAGTGCTTATCCCTTTACATATCTGACAGGTAACGGAGAATCCTTCTGGTGACTTCAAGAGAATGTTTCGTCATACCTCCAAAGGAGCTTGGACATTCTCTGATAAGGATCAATAAGGATCATGGATGGCAAGTTTCTGATACCACAGCAGAAGGTTTGAAGGTAATTATGTAGTTTTTCCTGAACTTTAAATATGTTTTTAAGAAGCTTGAGAATCAAATATCAAGGGTAATTTCTAAACCATAATTAAATTATCTTGTGATCGCTAGTGTTGCCTGCTTTTCTCGATGATGCCTTCTGAAATTGTTGGTGAGAAAATGGATGCCATAAAGCTGTATGATTCTGTCAATGTATTACTTTCTCTTCAGGTAAGGATTCAATGCAGTAAAAATAATGCCATTGTCCCTGTTTCTCATCCCTTTTCCCCTAAAAGAATGGTATATCTGCTTGTTACCCTTTACTATATTCACTTGATACTTCTTTGTGAATGTTTTTCATAAATTAACATTCTGCATAATTTTATAAATTGTTATAGAGTGAAACTGGTGGTTTCTCAGCTTGGGAGCCAGCAGGAGAAAGGTTATGGTTGGAGGTAAGTAATTCAGGATACTGAACTGACCTTAAAAACTCTAAATTTGCTTTCAATTTGCTAGAAATATAAAACCTAGCTAATATTCCTTATCTAACTGAATTTTAAATTGAGTGAATCTTTAATATGTTTTAGACATTTGACATAAATATCAAGTGCACAAATATAAGGTGTCCCTAGATATTTTTATGTGATGGAATTTTTGCATAATTTTTTTACTCATTTTTGGACTTTTATACTAGTTTGATTTTATTTTTTTCTTAGTTATGTTATTTGACATAGATATTTGGAGTTAAAATTGTAGAAGCAAGGTTAGCAAGTCTGGCCCATTAGTTAAGAAATTTACCCAGGTAGTAATGATTTGTACTTTGTGTCCAATATTTAGCTTGTGCCGTTTGTTATCTTATGATAGATTATTTGACATGTGCCATTGTTTTCAACTAGTGGCTCAATCCTGTGGAGTTCATTGAGGATCTGGTGATTGAGCACGAGTAAGGTTCTTGCTCCTTTATCCATTTATGATAAACTAAAACTATATTTGGTATTGTTGTAATGTACTACTCTGTTACAATATACCAAATCTAAACTTAGTAGTCTTAATATCTTTCCTCTAGTTACCTCGATACTGCAAGGTCCCAACTCCCAAAGACTAATAAAAAGTGGTCACCCAGGTACGTGGAGTGCACTTCATCGTCAATCCAAGCATTAGTCCTATTTAGTACATTATACCCTGAGCAGAGGAACAGAGAGATAAATAATTCCATCGTGAATGCTGTACGGTTCATTGAAGAAATACAAAAGCCTGATGGTTCATGGTATGGTCATTACTTATTTACTCCGTGGCCTAGAATTCAGAGAGAAATCAATTATATAACAAGAGTTCCACAGGTATGGAAATTGGGGAATTTGCTTCATGTATGGTACGTGGTTTGCACTTAAAGGTTTAGCTGCTGCAGGCAGGACATATGAAAATTGTCCCGCCATTCAAAAAGGTGTTGATTTTCTACTCAAATCGCAAAGAGATGACGGTGGATGGTGTTGATTTTCTACTCAATCGAAAGAGATGACGGTGGATGGTCCCTTGGAGAGGTTATCTCTCATGTCCAAAGAAAGGTCTTGCTTTCCTTTGGCTTTACATACTTGTTTGACCTGTTGATTCTTTATTATGTGGCGAACCTCGAACTATCATTCAAGCAATTTCCAATGTAGGTGTATCGTTCCCCTTATACGCCAGAGAGATGATCGCACTCCCAATTTGGTTAGACTTGCCTCCGCGCGCTACTGCACGATGGGTTGATCATCACATCGCGCACGGGCAGGGCTCATTTAACACTTATAATCATTTATATATATTAGTATAATCAAAAATACATTATTTTTATATTGAAAGTTAATTCTAATTCTTTTGAAGAAGGTCAGAGAGACCTCTGCCTCTTCATCGTGCTGCAAAACTGTTAAGTTAATTCTCGACAGAACTGGAGATTTCCTCAACAGGTAAAATATTCCATGATCTTTACAATTCTTTTGGTTGGCTTTATAAATTCTATCTTTTCATTAAGTGGTTAACTTATATAATTCTGGTTGCTAAACTGCTAATCTTATATAATTTCTGGGTTGCTAAACTGCTAATCTACCTATCTAATAATGACAGGGACAGAGTGGGGTATTCATGAGGAATTGCATGCAACACTATGCACTATATAGGAATACTTTTCCCATCTGGGCTTTGGCTGAATACAGACTGCATGTTTTGTTGCCTTCTGAAAAAACCTGAATCAAGGGAATTTATATGAAATAAGGTTTTAGTAATTTTGTGAAGAAAAAGTTATGTATTTAGTAGAGATGAAGTGCAGATACAAAAGTGGTGAATCAATAGATTCATCAATTCCTCCCAATAGTGGGGCAAGCAATAAAGTTCATGATAATGTATATAAATATAAGAAAAATCTTTTTTTTTTTTTTTTCTTTCTGTTTGGCGGCTGAGAAATGGTGAGAAAATTAAAGGACTAACTGAGGGAGAGAATGAAATGATATGCGTTTTGTGTATATGTACATAATTTCCTGGCTTTATAATATATTTTCATGTGGAAATTCAAAACTTAATTTCTTACATGGTAATATTTTATACTTTCGATCCTTCTATAATTAATGCTTGTGTAGTTTGTATCAATTGTAATAAAAGTCACTCAATCTATTATATATCTATAATTTATAATATAAACTATATACTCTCCCTTACAACGTCTAAGCCATTTGCCCTTTGAAAAGAAGAGGAAATCAAATATTGCAGGAAAGAAAATAATAAGGGATTGTCAATTTCTTTTTTATAGTAAATTTTCACGTTTGTGTTTGAATATAATGAAGAAAACAAAATAAATTTATTTTTCTTTGTTTAGAAAGAGAAAAAATTAGAGGGAAATAAATATTGTCATTGAAAATTGATACTTGTATTCTCACTTAGACTATGAGGTATTTAAGAAAGGTTTAAAGTTTAAAGTTTGTGAATTGATTTGGGATATTTAGATAATTTAATAAGAATAAGTGAGATTTTCCCTTTTCTTCAAATTAGATAGATTCAAAACATATAGTCCTAGTGAAAAGTAAGTGAAATATTACTTCTTCCAAAAAAATATACTCATCCCAGCAAAAGGTTAAGGGTTTTGCATGAAAATTAAGAAAACAATTAATTTTTTTTTAAAATTATAACAAAATCAAAGATAATTTGATCAAATTACTTTTATTTCAAAACTAATGATAATTTGTAAACATAATTATTGTACTTAATATAATAAATGTAACATTGAAAAAATATAATTTATTATTTCTTAAATATTAAAATGATTTATAACTCAATTATAAATTTAGACTCCGTTTGTTTCCGGAAAATAATTTACCGTTGAAAAATACTCTCCCGTCTTATTTTGTTTGCATGGTTTGACAAAATACACATATTAAGAATTTAATCAATGAAAGTTATTTTGCGCTTTTTACCATTAACTCATTAAGAGATTAATAAAATCTTTCATTTAATGAACCGAAACGAAACTCATTAAGAGATTAATAAAATCTTTCATTTAATGAACCGAAACGATCCAAAAATTTAATTTTGTAGAATTTTTTTTAAAAACTAAATTTTAAATTCAACCAATTAGATTATACAACAAATATTTTATTATTACTAAACCGGACCCATAAATCAATTTGAGTGTTTCGAAAGCCAGGTAAAAATCCGTAAACCAAGCAAAAATCGGATCAATCACTGAATTGGACTAAACCGATTCGAATCGAACCAAAATGGCCTAGAAAGCTCTAGAACCACTTTCTTTCTTCTTCTTCCCTCTCCAGCGAGCGCAGGCGCGACCTCCTCCCTCCTTCCCGTTTTCGGCCACCGCTCGACTAGAGCGAGGCGGCAATTGACTCCCTTGGAGCAGCTGGTCCCTTTTTCCGGCTTCTCTCCTTCTCTCCTTTGGTTTCCAGTTCTGGCAAGCACGGCGGATAGGCGAGCTGCGGTCTCTCCTTGCCGGCGACGCAGCAGCACCTCCAATCTGTGCTATTCAGCCGCCGATCGCCTCTGTTCAGTCGCGTCTCTTCCTCGCTCGCGATTCCGACGAGCTGTAGTTTCCTCTCCTTATCGGCAGCGAAGATGGCAGCGGCACTTGTCTCCTGTCCAGCCCGCTCCGGTCGAACAGAAGGCTGATCTCGCACAACTAATGCCACAAATGGACTCCTAACAGAAAACCGAGCCAGATAGTGCGATGAGCGCTCGATTCCGAGCAGTCAATGGTTTCCGTCCACCGTAGGCGGCGGCGGAGGTATAGCGACCGGACGGCGAGTCCCCGGCGAGGCAACAAGAGACAGAATCTTCCTCTCCTCGCGCTGATCGCGGAATCATCATTCGACTTTCCATCGGTACGCATGAAGACCCGGTTCTTAATTTTTGTATAAATATGTAGATAGAACATTTTTAGTCTTTAATCGAATATGATTCTCCTTAGGGATCCTTGTCAGATAAATACACTAAATTTTAAAAATTTAGACTACAAGTCATTTATAATAGACGTTACAAATCAAAACTTGAAAGATATATTGGAATTAGTAAGTTAGTTAATTAGTATAATCATTAGCTTAAAACTAGTTGGTTGTGCATGAGAAAAGTAAGATGAGTTTTTTTTTTTTGAGTCAGTTAACGGAGGTTAGATGCATAATTCTGACAAACTAAGTTTGGAAAGCCTAACCGCTTCCCATATTGATATAAGAATCGAATCTAAAGTAAATAGTAGTGAAAAATAGTTATTATTAAAAATGAGTTTTAATAACTTAACAATTTAATTACCATAAAGTTATTAATTTGGTTAGTTTATGATTTAACAAATAATTTTATATGAGTATTGTTGGAACAGGTTGAAAGTTGCTATATTTGCAAATTTGTGATTGAGATAGTTGGGTGTTAATACTAATATTTAAGGAGGATGGGTACTTGATTTGATTGATTGCCCGACGGATGGACTATGTGATTTGAGTAAATGATTGAACGAATGAATAATGATTTGGCAGATAGGATTGGTTGTTTTGAATTGCCCGAAGGATGGGCTTTGAGAATTTATTATTGAATTTTGGGTTAGTCAAATTTTAAGAGAGATTATGTCGGAATTTCGATAGAATTTAGGTTAGTCACAATTAATAATTAAGTTAATAGATTTATTTAGATTAATTTTTTAACTTGATATATAATAAATAACGTTCTTTAATTATTTTATTATTATTTATTTATTTATTTAATTACTTGTTTATTGTCCAAGGATCAATTATTATAATATATTGTTAATTACTACTCCTTTATTTAATTGTAATTAAATATAAATGTCTAGTTGTGCAATTGCATCATGATATTTAGTTGTTTGCCATGCTTGCATTTAATTGCAATGTTGTTTGCCATGCTTGCATTTAATTGCAATGTTTGATTAATTGTGTTGTGATAATGTTATGCTTTGTTTGTGTGGAGTTGGGATGAAGTAGTTACCATGGATTTGTGAGGACGGTCCTGGAAATGATGAAAATATGAAATTTGACCGTCGGCTAGGTATGGGGAGATCGGCGCCGTCGTATGGACCTGACGATATGATACGAATGATATGGAAAACCACTGGGTGGCCTCATGTTGGTATGGAAAAGAAAAGAGAGAATGAAAAAACAATGAGAGAGCTGGTCAATTGAGGATAAGACCGGTCGGCCATGTATGAGGGATCAGCTCCCTGGTATACATGTCATGAGAGGATGTGCCATGTGGAAGGACGGCTCATCGGGGTTTCGGTGACACCATAGACCGATCTCCACGTGATGTGATTATGCGAAGGTGCAAATATTTGTGAGTGCTGTTGTGATGCTATTTGTGTGACTGTCTGCGTGATTATATGACTAGTCGGATGACTAGATTTAATTATTTACACATTTGTGTGAATGCGTATAAGGTGCAATAATTATTATTCTTTATAAAACTCACATGTTTTGTTTAACTAAACTCACATGTTTTGTTTAACTCTAGGAAGTAGCTTCTTCTAAACCTAAGTTAAAACTTTGTTTCCTTCATCGCAGAGCTAGAAAAGAAAATATTTAATTTCAGTAATTAGCGTAATTGTGAGTTTACAAAATCTAATTGTTCTGATTGATATTGAACTCCCCAGTTATAGGATTGTAACTGATAAATCTATGTGGGTATTTATGTCACGATCCATTTCCATGGACCGGACCGGCACTAGGACCTGGGTGGGCTTAAGGCCCCCGAAGCCCGTAGTAAGCCTATATTATGCAAATCTCAAGCCTATATTTATGCAATCTCATTTACTATCATAACTGTGGATAAGGCCCTCAATTTTATTTTGTTTCAAAATTATGTATCACTAGTACAGTTCATTTACCACTAGAATACAATTGCGGAACTCTACCTGTACATTTACCTCATCATTTATTTATCGTTTACAGTCTTCTATACTTATGTCTCAACTCCATAGGATTTTTTTCTTTCTTCTATTACCTGGAAAAGAAATAGGTAGGCAGGAGTGAGCGCCAAACTCAATGAGTAGGGTTAGATAACCCTCTCACCCCACACAATCATACAGATTGTAAAATATTTTTATTTGTTTATCAATTAAATTTATGATCATGCAGTGTCACACAAATGGCAATACAACAGCAACCACAATTATTATCACCTTCATATAATCACATCACGTGGAAATTAGTCAGGAAATTAGTCAGTGGTACCCCTAAAACCCCAACGAGCCCGTCCTCACACATGGCTTGCCCTCCTCATTTACATGTACACCAGGGAGCCGATCCCCCATACGGCCACTGGGTCTTAATCCTCACTGAACCAGTCCTCTCATTGTTTTTCGCAATTCTCTCTTTTCTTTTCCATACGCCAATAGGGGCAACCCGGTGGTCTCCATCAATCTAGATCATCAAGTGCTCACAACAGGAGCCACCCTGCGGGCTACAATCAAATCTAGATTATCAGGTGCGAACAACAAGAAAGCCATCCTGTGGTTTTCCATATAATCGCATATCATCAGGTGCACACGGGGCCGCCGATCTCCCATTTTCCCCCGGCCGACGGTCAAATATCATATCATATTCAGGATCCATATCACATACCGTCTCACAAACGCAAAATGGTGGTCCCTTCATCCCAATCCACACAAACAAGGCACAGCAATATCACATCACAGGTAATCAAGCATTATTTTAAATATCAAACAAATAGTGCATAACAATATGCAATAAATGGCATGATAAAACAATTTAGCCGGTGAATGCATGAATGCAGGCGGATGAGGCGAATTATCTAACACTACTCAACAGTTCTTTATTGTCCTTTAAAGGACTGTCTTTATAGCCACATGCTTTTCCAGCTGTTGTCCCTCGCATTTTGGGTATTCTATAAATTTTAAATAAACAAGAAAATTCTAAATAAGAAATTTTAATTCAAAACTTATATTTCACATTCATTTATTTATTTCGGTTCGGTCCATTTAATTAATTCACTTGTTATATATGCATATATATCTGGGTCTTCTCATTCTAAATTTTTCTACGTAATCTACTCTCGATATTAATTTCAATTTTTATTTTTCTATCGAACTCTATTTTACTTTCTACCGAAATTTATTTTATTTTTCTACTGAAATTTCCGCAGCATCTCCCCTAAAAATTGGACTATCCACCTGTTAAGATATCAACAGTTCATCAAATATTTCAAACCACACAGCCTATCCATCGGGCAATCAATCAAGTCAATTTCTCCCATCCTCCATATTTTCCATATCAACATAAATTTATAAATGTTTCATAAATGTTTCTTTATTCCATATATCATATTCCTAAACAATTCTAGTTTTACAACGAATTTAATTTTAATTAAATTCAGTAATTTTTATTAATCAATGGATCAAACACTAAATTAAATTAATTTAGTAGATCAACCAAAATTAATTCATTTAACTAATCAAAATTGCTAAATCATAAATTAATTAATCAAGATTTACTAAAATCGATTTTAATTCCTAATTAACTAAAATCAAATTAATCAAACTAAGACTATTTAAAATTAATACTAACTAACATGACTAAATTTAATTAACTACCACGAATAAAATTAAATTAATTACGAAAATGCAATTTAAAATTAATTTATACTCCCAAATATAAATTTTTTTTGTCGAATTTCTGCTAAAGATCGAAAATTTCCAACGAGTGCCGATGGAGAGCAGTGGTTGTTGGTGGTCGGAGGCCGCTAGGCGGTGGCGATGGCGCGACGCTTGCCCGACCGAAGGCAGAGGGAGGTTGGGTCTGCTCGTGCCGCGCGATCTGACCCAGGAAGCTGGCGGAGGTGCTGCGACGTGGAGTGACTGGACGTGGCGCTGGAGCTGCATGCGGTGGCGCTCGGTGGTCGATCGCCTCTGCTGGAGCGACTGGAACACAACGCCGACGCATATCCAAGGAAGAAGAAAGGAAAAGGAAAGAGAGAAGAGAAAGAAGAAGAAGAAGAAGAAGAAGAAGAAGAAGGAGGGAGGGGAGGTGGAGGAGGAGCGGCGCTGCTCCTTGCATGCGCGAAGAAGAAAGAAGAGCGAAGAAGAAGAGAGAAAAAAAATAAAAAGAAAAGGAGTGATTCTAGAGGTTTCAAGACCATTCCGGTTCGATTCGAACTGGTTTGGTCCAACTCAATGATTTAGCTCGATTCTTATTTGATTCGTAGGTTTTTCACTTGGTTTTCAGATTATCCGTGTGGTTTTCGAGAAATCGCTTTGATTCCCGAGTTTGGTTTGATTTAATTTAATTATTTAGTTAGGTTAGAAAACATTCCCTTCATTTACTCAATAATAATAAAAAAATAGTAATAGTAATAATATTTGATTTCAGTTTATATACCAATTACATACATAATCATTTATTTAAAATCAATTAATAATTTGTATCCTATTTTACTTCATCAACATTTTAAGCATTGTCCAATCGAAAATCCCGAATAATCCGTTTTGGGCTTGGGCCCAATTCCCAATTCAAATTTTGGACTCAAAAGTTAGAATTTGCTCGATCGTAAACAAATCGTAACAACCCATACTATCAAAAATTCAGATTTTTGATTTAATAAAAATTTCAAAGTTTTGAAAATAAAAATTCGGGGTATTTCAATTTAGTTATTCAATTATGTGAAAGTTTGAACCAGTTAGCCCATTTGATAAATATTGTGTAATGTAATTGGGCTTCAATTATGAAATATTTAAAATATTGGATTTGGGTCAGATATAATATAATTATAAGATTTGTTATATAAAATAATTTGCGCTTACAGTTCCTATGTTGCAATTAGATGTGATTGAATTGAGTGTTACTACAGGCCTTGGGGCCTTACGCTTACCTGAGTCTAGTACCGGCCCAGCCCTTAGAAACGGGTCGTAACATGAACCATCATAAAGATTATTATGGAAAAAATAATTATTTACATATCTAAATTTAGAAATCTTGCAAACATGCAAACAATAAAAAGGAATAACAAGAAATAAAATAAGACGGAAGGCAGTATTTTTCATAAGAAAAATGTTTTCCTTGAAAATATTTTTTAAATGATTTATTTTCCATTTGTTTTTAATTGCAGTTATTAAAAATTAGTTTAAAATATTAAAATTTTTAACTCATAAAGAATCATAAATTAATAATAATAGAATTTTCGTATTTAATAATTTTATTGTTAAATATTAGAAGAATACAAAAATAGTAATGGTGACCGATGGTAGTGACCAACGGTAGTCGGTGGTGGTGGCTGGCGGTGAACGATGACTGCTGATAGTGGCTATTGATGATTAATAAATTAAAAAGATGTAAATTTATTATATTATAATAAGTTTATCAATGTCCGAAAGAAAAATATTTTACACCTTTAAAAATGAAAAGTCATTTTACTTAAAAATGACTTGATTTTCCTTTGACAAGGAAAATATTTCATGTTTACTAATTTTCTTGAACACTCTAAATAATTGAAAATTAAAAAAAAAAAATTTTCTATAAAATATTTTACAGAAATAAATTACAGAAATAAATGGAACTTTAGATTAAAAATCTGACTAGATTACCATTTTACTACAGTGTTCATTCATGTTAGTTTGAACAGGGTTAACTTATCTACTATATATATGTTTAGTTTCTATAAAAAAAAATTTTAAAAAATAATTCACAATAAAAAAGAATTATTGGATGCTTAAATATTAAATTATGTGGTAAAAATAATTTTAGGTTTATGGTTTGATTGATTATTTTTTAATTGTGGTAATTTTAATTGTGGTAAAAAGGGGTGGTGTGATAATTTGAAGCTTGTAATTGTAAGAGTTTTTCTGTTCGGTGGAAGTCATAAAAAAAGAATCATTAATTATAAAATGGTTAAGCGTTGGATTATATTACGAAACATAACAGTACACGTGTCTAACAAATAAATTAACTTGACCAACGACTGTAATAAGTACGCAACCGAATTAACTTCAATAATTGAGGCATTCCTTAATGAATTGATTCTAATTTTTTATTTGGCTAAAAATGCACAAGGATCCCTAAACTATACCTCAATTAACATTTTCATCCTTTTTATGTTCAAAAAAGGATCTAACCAACGAAAATCAGGGATTCTAGTAATTTTTCAAAAGTAAAAGAATGAAAGTGTAAATTAAGATATAATTTAGGAGCCTATATATATTTTACCTTTTTATTTTTTAAAAATCGCGTTGGTTGATTTTACTATTTGGAAAAAAATTATTTTATTTAATTTTCATCATTAAAAATTAATTTTGATTAAATTGACCGTTTAAATCAATCTTATTTTCATTATACACATTTATTTTAATACTTAATTCGTTTCAGAATTATAGTTCCAATTTTCTTTTTGGGTGTTCCAAAATAATAGTTCTATTTATATTTTTGGAGATTTTTTTTTAAATTTCCTAATAAACTCTTATATAATAATTCATATAAATGATTTATATTAGTTGCATTTACTAAACAGTGGAAAACAGTCTTAAATTAATTAATTTAAATGTTGATATAACTAATTATTTTTCTTATTTTGAAAGTTTGAAAAAGTTAATAATATACTACCTTTAGGGTCTTTAAAGGTATATATGGAAAAAAATGAGAAATAAAAATTATAGTTTAACTAGTTTAATAAACTATCCTTGAGCTGTGTGAAAAATATACGAGATTATAATTTTAAAACGAAGGAAGTATTATATATACGGTCGTATGTATGAAATAAAAAATAATAGAAAAATATAAACACAATGGATGATCATGTATTACTATTGACAGTGATTTTTCGCAAGTATACGAAATCGTAGCAAGTAATATAAAGAGCAAGTAATATAAAAGTAAGTAGAGTAATCGTCTCCTCAGAGATTGTATATCAAATATCAAATTTGTGTTAATACTATTATTATTTAAACACAATAAGAGAGATTTATTGTAAGAAAATAATTTTAAAAGGAAAACAAGAAATAAATCAAGCAACATATAATGAAAAGAAATAAAGGATTTTTAAAAACTACTAGGAAATTTGATTTCACTTAACTCTATCCAATTTATTTATTAATTTTTTTATCAAATTTTAAATTGTTCAAGTAGAGGAAACACCTTAAAATCAACTAAAAGCTCGCTCCCATTTATTAGTAGCTATTCTAACCCGGTCTAATTACATATCTTCCAGTAGGCAATCAAACCATGAATTAAATCATTAATTTTGTGGTTTGTTTAATGAATTCATAACCTAAGGTCCATTAACTTATGAAACCCCCATGAGTCCAAACCACATAGCTTCCAGATCAAGTTATTATTAATTATGTAATTTATTAACCCCTGTTCATATCAAAAACACTTCTCCCGATAGTGATTAATGAAAATAAATAAATCCATGGGAGAAAACTCTACCTGGAAGCATTAAGTGCAATAATAAATTATACTTTGAAACAAAAGAAAAAACAAAACAAATCTAATATTATAAATTGGAAAAGAATTCAATCTATATCAAATCCCTAGTATGAGGATTTAGTTCGACATAGTAATTAAATAAAACTCCACAATACTTGAATAAAACTTCACAATCAATATGAATAATGAAAAGTAAAACAAGATTAAGAGTTTAGAAATAAAAACTAAACAACAGATACGTGGATGGCTTCATTGAATCTTGGCACGAATCTTGAATGCTTGAAGTCTTTGAGAGAGAGAGAGAACTATGTAGAAAATAATAAAACAAGAAATGGAGTATACAATGAATGGTTCCGTTGACTATGGCTAGTCTCTCTATTTATATAGACTTTCTGGAATATCTTCGTGTTCGTTTAGGAAAGCGAATCTTTATTGAATAAGAAATCTTTTACAGATAGGAAATTGTTTAGGCTTTGTATTTCTTCCTAATTAGGACTCTCCCAGTGCCTAGATAGGAAATAAGCTGGTTTCCTATAAAAATCCTGCAAAATTTCCGCAAAAATTCATCAAGATTTAAGGAAACTTTACAAAAACAAAATAAAACTAATTAAAAGTAATTAAAAATACTAAAAATTCCTAATAAAACTATATTAAAAAAATTTTGATAAAACAGTTCGACTTATTAATGGATATTAATTATTATTAAATTTATCATTGTTTGGTGGAACTCACATCTATTTTGATAAAACAGTTCGACTTATTAATGGATATTAATTATTATTAAATTTATCATTGTTTGGTGGAACTCACATCTATTTTGATAAAACTGTTGGACTTATTAATGGATATTAATTATTGAGTCAAATCGTTGAAACATTATAATTTAAAATTGAATGTAATTGAAGGATGAGAGTTGGATTTAACTACCTGTCAAAATTTGAAATAAATCCCTAAATTTTGTGAAATTTTACTGTAAATTTACACTTTCATATGTAAATAATAACTATGTCCTTCGTTAGGACGAAATAACTTTACGGATTTTGATTATGACTTCGTACTTTCACATTTTATTTTGATAAGAAATATAATTATTACTGAGATATAGGAATAGTATATAATTATATAGATCTCTTACAAAGTTTAGAAGGCTACAAGATTAATCGCTGAGATTATAATATCAAATGTATACATTAGATCTTTAAATATTATAATAGTGGTGTAGTTTATTTTATATTTTGAAAGCCATAGAGGTGATTAAGATTTTAACTTCACACATATAATTTATATTTTTCTAGGAGAATTTATTTTACAACAGTTTGATTTTGTCAAGCTAATTGCACGTATGTTTATTGTTCTTCTATCTATCAATCATAAATCAAGGTACCAAATTATAATATTCTTTTATGAAACATTTTGATTCAATAAATTTTTTCTAAATAGATTTTATCTTATTTTTTAAAATGACTTGAATAAATATTTCTTCTACTTTTGTTGGATATTAGATAATTACTGTTTTTTATAAATTTATTTATAAATAAAAAATATCTTCAGTAATTTATTAATTATTAAATTAATATTAATATTAATGTTCTTCTAAATTTTTTAGTATTATAGAAATTTATAATATTAAATATTATATAGAAAAATAATAAATTCAGCATTACAAACAAAGACAAACAAATATAATTTTTTATTTATGAAATTTTTATTATAATTAAATGGTATATTCTATATACTAAGATATATATTGGATTCCTAATGCAATTCTTATTTAAAAATAGTCATTATAATTAAATTTAAAATATTTATTTTCTGAGATGGGATTTTTAAAAGGATTCTTATTTAAAAATTTTCATTATATGTTATGAGAATATATTACATTTTTAGTATAATTCTCAATTTACAAATTAAAAATAACGAGTAAACACAACGAGGAATAATATATAATATATATTCTTAAATATTAATATATATTATTAATTAAGAAATGTATTTTCAATGTACATGTCAATTTCTTAGGATATTATTTTAATATTTTAAGTATCCAAAAATACTATATAATTTGTACTAATAAAAATAAAAATATCTATATAGATAAGATTTGTCCACACTAATTAGAAAATATTTTTTAAAAAATTATTATATCAAATTTAACAAATTTAACTTATCTATTTCACAATTTAAAGCACAATTTAAAAAGTCAATTTACCTATCCACCTGGCTTCCAAGTGCTGATTTTATAGTGCTGAAGTGTCAATTACCTAGCCATGTGGGATCTAGCTTCCAACTACTGATTTTGTTGGGTCATGTAAGATAATTTAATATAAACCAACGAACATTTTGGTTGGGCGTCAAAGGAATTGAATTTCACAAATTTAATTCGGGAAAGTGCCATTTTGCTAAAAAGATAAAAAAATTTTATATGAGAGCATTTGTTTTTCAAATGATATTAAACCTCCTAATTATATGAAAAAAAAATAATAATTTAATAAGTTTTCATATTTTTTAATTAACTAATAATGCCTACTTTTTTTCAGAACTATACACATTTTAAAAAAATTGTACATTTCGTGTAGGAGTTGAAAATAATTTTTTGTTTTAATTTAAATGAAAGCATCTCTGACGATTCAGAAAGAAAAATAATAAAATAATAATAATTTTTGAAAAAATCCTCCATTATTTTGATTTAATATATAGATGGTATCATACAACAGAGCAGGTGTAAGTAAGTCTATCCATGTGGGATCTAGCTTCCAATTACTGATTTTGTAGGGTCATGTAAGACAATTTAGTAAACCAACGACATTTTGGTTGGGCGTCAAAGGATTTGAATTTCACAAATTCAATTCCGCAAAGTATATTTTGCTAAAAACATAAAAAAACTTTTACTGATAATAATGCTTGCTTTTTTGTCAGAACTATACACATTTTAAGAAAATTGTAACTGATAATCTTATCTACATTTCGAGTAGGAATTGTAACTGTTAAGTCTATATAGATGGCCCATTACTGATGTAAAAAATTTATGTATAAATTAATCTCAAATAATTCCACGATAACCCAGATCATGTAAACCACTAGATTCAACAATATAGATTGAATAAAAAGGTTGCGTACCTGACATCGTTGTTGGTCGATCTTGATGTGTAGAATTAGGTTTGCAGCCTTCCAGAGAATTGAAGAATCGATTAGCGGAAGCAATACGAAAGGAACGTAAAATTGAATCGTATTCAACTCCTCTGGGGACCACTACCTTTATATACCTGTAGCGTTAGTATAATTTCTATTTCGGTCCTTTAACAAAATAAAAATTATATAATGGTCTCTACACTTAATATTTATAATCAGTTGATACCTCAATAGTCAATTATTCACAATCAAGACCACATTTGAAATTGACTTTACATTGACTTTACAATTAGACTGCTGTACGTATTTATGTTACATATTAAGCCCACAATAGAAAATTAAATCCAACAATTTATCCTCTCTCCCAACTCTATAAATCAATCTAACCGCTTCTGCATGGCTATGAATAACTTGTAATTGTTCTTTCAGCATCTTGTTTGTTTCACAAGCATGAGGTCACAAACTTTTTTAGATATGCTTTACATCTTTTTAATAACTAAATGTTTTTCCTTTAACTAGGTCTCTTTTTTAGATATGCTATTAGTATACATACATGTAAAATAAAGAAAAGAAGTGAAAAAAAAGATTAAAGAGAGAGTGTTCATAATTAGTTAATTATGTGGAGGCTTAGGGTTGCAGAGGGAGGCAATGACCCTTACATTTATAGCACAAACAATTTTCTTGGAAGGCAAATATGGGAATTTGATTCTGATGCTGGCAATCCTGAAGAGCGAGAAGGGGTCGAAAAGTCTCGACAAAATTACTGGAATAATCGTTTTCAGATCAAACCAAGCTCTGATCTTCTTTGGCAGTTTCAGGTATACATGAAACCTCCATTTTTAACTTTGTTTTCGAAACTATGGATGAAGTAAATTAATATAATATGTTTCTGTATATTGTTTTTCATTTAATTAGGAAGTGGAAGCTCATCTTTAAGATAAGACATATGCCTTCATGTTATATTTATTTATTATTTATCGAGTTTGAGGAGTTTCTTCTTCTGAAAAACATTCTGTTCCTTTATTATACGTAATATTATAAATTTCCTATATTATAAAAATAAAATAAATTGAGTTATTATTAAAATAAATTTTTTTTAATAAAATAAATTGAGTTATTATTAAAATAAATTTTTTTTTATGCACATGCAATAAGACAGAAATTATAGAATTTGTTACAAAAATTTATGGAACAATAAATTAAATACGGGGTTTAGTTAAACTATTATATGGATTAAAATAGATTGAGTTAAAATAAATGAAATAAATAAATAATATATAATTGTAAAGATGAGATAGGGACCTAATTCTTAAACCATAAATCAAACTTTGATTATTTCAATGATTTACCCAAAACACAAAGAAAATAAAAAAATTATAACAAATAACTTATACCTTGAACTTTACAAGTATATTGCTTAAAGTTGAATTGAATATAATTAATTATGATAAATTTATTTTCTTGTTCCTCGCTTTTTGACGCACTACTCCAAAAAAAAAAAATAATAAATTTCTTAATTCTATCTCTTCATATATATTTAATTATATTGAAAAGTTCCAAATAAAATTAATATCAGGAATTTTATTCTTTTTAATTTGAAATATTTGTATGCTATTGGCATAATACAAATTTATAAATTGTATTTTTATTTAATTTGAACTATGCAAAAGAGAGAGTAAAAAGTATGAGCTAGGGATACTATTTATCGATAAACAGTGACAGCTCTAAACTAAAACTAGAATTAAAAAACTAAATAATATAATTAATATAGTTAAACCTAAAGTTTTACTTTTTTTTTTAAAAAAGAAAAACCGTAACCTTTACTTAATTGTGGTTTCATGTAATGTGAAATTTCTGAATTTTATATTCTATTGTTTGGTTGAAAAATAAAATTAATCAATTTGAAGGATATGTTTGAAATAAAATTAAATGCGTAAGAACCATCAAATTGAGAAAATGTTTTCTCTAAGATGAAAGTTCGGTATTAAATTTTTGGTTAAAATTTTCTCTAAGAAAATAGTTTCTTCCCTCTGGCATTAAAATTTTGGTTACCTTTCTCAAAAAAAAAATGGTCGCTCTCTGTTGCAATAAACACAGTTCCTAAGGGAGAAAAAGTTCAAACAAACAATTCCTCAAGTGAAGCTGCAAGATGGCGAGGAAATTACATACGAAAATGCAACCGCCGCTTTACGACGGAGCGTCCACTTATTTTCAGCCTTGCAGGCGAGCGATGGCCATTGGCCTGCAGAAAATTCAGGCCCATTGTTCTATTTTCCTCCATTGGTACTCATCGTTGCTAATATTTTCAAGTCTCTTATCTTTGTAATTACGGAAGTTTAAATCAAGCTCTAATTCAGATTTTATTGTACTTTCAACTTGAATCTTTTTTAATTGCATTCCACTCAAATGCAGGTTTTTTCTTTATACGTAACAGGCCATCTTAATACTGTCTTCTCTGCAGAGCATCGCAAAGAGATACTACGCTACATATACTGTCATCAGGTATATGATTCTGCTCGAAATTAATTAAATTTGTAAAGGAACTCAGACTTCGATAATTTTGACGGCTACCTTTTCTTTTGTTCTTATGTTTAATGGAAATTATTGTGTATATCTTTATAGAATGAAGATGGTGGGTGGGGATTACACATAGAAGGTCACAGCTCCATGTTTTGTACCGTTCTTAACTAT
This sequence comes from Jatropha curcas, assembly GCF_014843425.1. The sequence continues at coordinate 24,042,233 of NW_023590789.1, forward strand.
ATATGTATGCGCATACTTGGCCTCCATGTTTTGTACCGTTCTTAACTATATATGTATGCGCATACTTGGCGAAGGACGTGATGGTGGAAAAGATAATGCTTGTGAAAGAGGAAGAAAATGGATTCTTGATCATGGTGGTGCAACTGCCATAAGCTCTTGGGGAAAGACATGGCTATCAGTAAGCATATATTTATAACGTATTCATATCAATTTAAAATGCTCAACAGCATAATTGTTTTGGGTATTGGGTAAAATATTTTAATGGTCGCCGTTTCTTGTAACATAGATACTTGGAATGTATGAGTGGGACGGAAGCAACCCTATGCCCCCAGAGTTTTGGGCGTGTCCAATAATTGTTCCTCTGCATCCAGGTTTTGCAAATTTTCTTTCGCATACACTTATCCAAATATCTTGGTCTTTCTAACACTGCTTTAGCTGCAGACTTTATACTGTTGTGTGCTTGTATCTCTCAAATATTATTCATTATATTACTTAACTGCAGCAAAAATGATGTGCTACTGTCGGCTAACTTATGTGCCTATGTCGTACTTGTATGGGAAGAGGTTTGTTGGTCCAATCACATCTCTCATTTTACAAATAAGGGAAGAAATCTACAATGAACCTTACAACAAAATCAATTGGAAGAATGTACGTCATGTATGTGCAAAGGTATAAATCTGCATTCATTTCATCTACAGGAATTGATTCTTAAGACTTGGTAGCATTTCATGCTCAAAGAAGCTTGATCCATTATACAAAATCAGTATGATTTTGCAAAACCTTTTGTTACTGCAGGAGGATAACTACTATCCCCATCCAATGATACAAAAACTGCTGTGGGATGCTCTTTATATATTTAGTGAGCCTCTTTTCACCATTTGGCCCTTCAACAAATTGAGAGAGAAGGCTCTCAAAATAACGATGGATCACATTCATTATGAAGACGAAAACAGTAGATACATTACCATTGGATGTGTGGAAAAGGTACACGGTCATGGCAAGCAGAAAACCATGCATGGATAATGTTTGTGCACTATGTATATATTCCTTCTCATTTGACTTATGTGTTGTTTGAAATGAAACAGCCATTAAACATGCTTGCCTGTTGGGTTGAAGATCCCGATGGGGATGCTTTTAAGAAGCATCTTGCTAGGATTTTGGATTATATATGGGTTGGAGAAGATGGCATAAAGATGCAGGTTGGTACGCATTCCTGTATGTGAAATATATCAGTACCAATGAGTTCGTTGTTATTTTCATTTGAAATTAAGTTCAATACTTGATTTTTGAAGTACCTGATTTTCAATTGCTAATAGAAGCATACTAGATGTAAAAACCACTGAGGTTTTTCTTCAGAGTTTTGGCAGTCAAGTATGGGATACAAGCCTTGCCCTCCAAGCTTTGATGGCTAGCAATCTCTGTGATGAAATAGGACCTACACTTAAGGAAGGACACAACTTTATAAAGAACTCTCAGGTACCTATGTTTTTTCCCTAGAACTACTTATTCCTTGCGGCATCAGGAGTATAACAACATATAATGCCTGTGTTTCATTTTAATTTTATTTTTGCTTCAGTGCTTATCCCTTTACATATCTGACAGGTAACGGAGAATCCTTCTGGTGACTTCAAGAGAATGTTTCGTCATACCTCCAAAGGAGCTTGGACATTCTCTGATAAGGATCAAAGAGAATGTTTCGTCATACCTCCAAAGGAGCTTGGACATTCTCTGATAAGGATCATGGATGGCAAGTTTCTGATACCACAGCAGAAGGTTTGAAGGTAATTATGTAGTTTTTCCTGAACTTTAAATATGTTTTTAAGAAGCTTGAGAATCAAATATCAAGGGTAATTTCTAAACCATAATTAAATTATCTTGTGATCGCTAGTGTTGCCTGCTTTTCTCGATGATGCCTTCTGAAATTGTTGGTGAGAAAATGGATGCCATAAAGCTGTATGATTCTGTCAATGTATTACTTTCTCTTCAGGTAAGGATTCAATGCAGTAAAAATAATGCCATTGTCCCTGTTTCTCATCCCTTTTCCCCTAAAAGAATGGTATATCTGCTTGTTACCCTTTACTATATTCACTTGATACTTCTTTGTGAATGTTTTTCATAAATTAACATTCTGCATAATTTTATAAATTGTTATAGAGTGAAACTGGTGGTTTCTCAGCTTGGGAGCCAGCAGGAGAAAGGTTATGGTTGGAGGTAAGTAATTCAGGATACTGAACTGACCTTAAAAACTCTAAATTTGCTTTCAATTTGCTAGAAATATAAAACCTAGCTAATATTCCTTATCTAACTGAATTTTAAATTGAGTGAATCTTTAATATGTTTTAGACATTTGACATAAATATCAAGTGCACAAATATAAGGTGTCCCTAGATATTTTTATGTGATGGAATTTTTGCATAATTTTTTTACTCATTTTTGGACTTTTATACTAGTTTGATTTTATTTTTTTCTTAGTTATGTTATTTGACATAGATATTTGGAGTTAAAATTGTAGAAGCAAGGTTAGCAAGTCTGGCCCATTAGTTAAGAAATTTACCCAGGTAGTAATGATTTGTACTTTGTGTCCAATATTTAGCTTGTGCCGTTTGTTATCTTATGATAGATTATTTGACATGTGCCATTGTTTTCAACTAGTGGCTCAATCCTGTGGAGTTCATTGAGGATCTGGTGATTGAGCACGAGTAAGGTTCTTGCTCCTTTATCCATTTATGATAAACTAAAACTATATTTGGTATTGTTGTAATGTACTACTCTGTTACAATATACCAAATCTAAACTTAGTAGTCTTAATATCTTTCCTCTAGTTACCTCGATACTGCAAGGTCCCAACTCCCAAAGACTAATAAAAAGTGGTCACCCAGGTACGTGGAGTGCACTTCATCGTCAATCCAAGCATTAGTCCTATTTAGTACATTATACCCTGAGCAGAGGAACAGAGAGATAAATAATTCCATCGTGAATGCTGTACGGTTCATTGAAGAAATACAAAAGCCTGATGGTTCATGGTATGGTCATTACTTATTTACTCCGTGGCCTAGAATTCAGAGAGAAATCAATTATATAACAAGAGTTCCACAGGTATGGAAATTGGGGAATTTGCTTCATGTATGGTACGTGGTTTGCACTTAAAGGTTTAGCTGCTGCAGGCAGGACATATGAAAATTGTCCCGCCATTCAAAAAGGTGTTGATTTTCTACTCAAATCGCAAAGAGATGACGGTGGATGGCTCAAATCGCAAAGAGATGACGGTGGATGGGCTGAGAGTTATCTCTCATGTCCAAAGAAGGTGCTTGCTTCCCTTTGGCTTTGCATAATTGTTGACCTGTCGATTCATTATTATGTTGCGAACCTCGTACTATCATTCAACAATTTCAATGTAGGTGTACGTTCCTTATGAGGGTGATCGATCAAATTTGGTTCAGACTGCATGGGCTATGATGGGTTTGATTCATGGAGGGCAGGTCAATTTACATTATAATCATTTATAATATATTAGTACTAATCAAAATACATTATTTTTATATTGAAGTTAATTCTAAATTTCTTTTGAGAAGGTCAAGAGAGACCCTATGCCTCTTCATCGTGCTGCAAAACTGTTAATTAATTCTCAGACAGAACTTGGAGATTTCCCTCAACAGGTAAAATTATTCCATGATCTTACAATTCTTTTGTTTGGCTTTATAAATTCTATCAATTTTCATTAAAAGTGGTCTATTTATATAATTTCTGGGTTGCTAAACTGCTAATCTACCTATCTAATAATGACAGGGACAGAGTGGGGTATTCATGAGGAATTGCATGCTGCACTATGCACTATATAGGAATACTTTTCCCATCTGGGCTTTGGCTGAATACAGATTGCATGTTTTGTTGCCTTCTGAAAAAACCTGAATCAAGGGAATTTATATGAAATAAGAAAACCTGAATCAAGGGAATTTATATGAAATAAGATTTTAATAATTTTATCTAAGAAAATGTTATGTATTTAGTAGAGATGAAGTGCAGATACAAAAGTGGTGAATCAATAGATTCATCAATTCCTCCCAATAGTGGGGCAAGCAATAAAGTTCATGATAATGTATATAAATATAAGAAAAATCTTTTTTTTTTTTTTTTCTTTCTGTTTGGCGGCTGAGAAATGGTGAGAAAATTAAAGGACTAACTGGGGGAGAGAATAAGAATGAAATGATATACGTTTTGTGTGTATGTACATAATTTCCTGGCGGATGTATTTTTATAATATATTTTCACGTGGAAATTCAAAACTTAATTTCTTACATGCTAATATTTTATACTTTTGATCTTTCTATAATTAATGCTTGTGTAGTTTGTATCAATTGTAATAAAAGTCACTCAATCTATTATATATCTATAATTTATAATATAAAATATACTCTCTCGGTTACAACGACTAAGCCATTTGCCTTTTGAAAAGGAGAGGAAAGAAAATATTGCAGGAAAGAAAATAATAAGGTAATAAGGGATTGTCAATTTTCTTTTTATAGTTATTTTCTACATTTGTGTTTGGATATAATAAAGAAAAGAAAATAAATTTATTTTTCTTTATTTGGGAAAAGAAAAAATTGGAGGGAAATAAATATTGTCATTGAAAATTGATACTTATATCCTCACTTAGACTATGAGGTATTTAAGAAAGGTTTAAAGTTTGTGAATTAATTTGGGATATTTAGATAATTTAATAACAATAAGTGAGATTTTCACTTTTCTTCAAATTAGAGGATTCAAAACATATAGTCCCCGTGAAAAGTAAGTGAAATATTATTCTTCCAAAAAAAAAATACTCATATCAGCAAAGGGTTAAGGGTTTTGCATGAAAATTAAAGAAAAAAAATTTTTTTTTAAAATTATAATAAAATCAAAGATAATTTGATCAAATTACTTTTATTTCAAAACTAATGATAATTTGTAAACATAATTATTGTACTTAATATAATAAATGTAACATTGAAAAAACATAATTTATTCTTTCTTAAAATACTAAAATGATTTATAGCTCAATTATAAATTTGGACTCTGTTTATTTCCGAAAAATAATTTACCGTTGAAAAATACTCTCCCGTCTTATTTTGTTTGCATGATTTGACAAAACACATATATTAAGAATTTAATCAATGAAAGTTATTTTGCGCTTTTTACCATTAACTCATTAAGAGATTAATAAAATCTTTCATTTAATGAACCGAAACGACCCAAAAATTTAATTTCTTAAAATTTTTATTTAAAAACTAAATTTTAAATTCAACCAATTAGATTATAAAACAAATATTTTATTATTACTAAACCGGACCTATAAACCAATTTGAGTGTTTCGAAAACCAGGTAAAAACCCGTAAACCAAGCAAAAACCGGATCAAATCACTGAATTGGACCAAACCGGTTCGAATCGAACCAAAATGGCCCAGAAAGCTCTAGAACCACTTTCTTTCTTCTTCTTCTTCCCTCTCCAGCGAGCGCAGGCGAGACCTCCTCCCTCCTTCCCGTTTTCGGCCACCGCCCGACGAGAGCGAGGCGGCAATCGTCCTCCCTCCTTCCCGTTTTCGGCCACCGCCCGACGAGAGCGAGGCGGCAATCGACTCCCCTGGAGCCGCTGGTCCCTTTTTCCGGCTTCTCTCCTTCTCTCCTTTTGTTTCCAGTTCTGGCAAGCAAGGCGGATAGGCGAGCTGCGGTCTCTCCTTGGCGGCGACGCAGCAGCACCTCCAATCTTTGCTATTCAACCGCCGATCGCCTCTGCTCAGTCGCGTCTCTTCCTCGCTCGCGATTCCGACGAGCTGTAGTTTCCTCTCCTTATCGGCAGCGAAGATGGCAGCGGCACTTGGCTCCTGTCGAGCCCGCTCCGGTCGAATAGAAGGCTGATCTCGCGCAACTAATGCCACAAATGGACTCCTGACAGAAAACCGAGCCAGATAGTGCGATGAGCGCTCGATTCCGAGCACTCACGGTTTCCGGCCACCATAGGCGGCGGCGTACGGCGACCGAACGGCGAGTCTCCGGCGAGGCAACAAGAGACAGAATCTACCTCTCCTCGCGCTGGTAGTGGAATCGTCATTCGACTTTTCATCGGTACGCCCAAAGACCCACTTCTTAATTTTTGTATAAATTTCGCATTTAATTGATTAGTAAATTTAATTGATTATTTAAGTAGATTTAATTAGTAAATTTAATTGATTATTTAAGTAGATTTAATTAAATAACAAGAAATTAGATTATTAGAATAGTTCATATGTAGATAGAACATTTTTAGTCTTTAATCGAATATGATCCTCATTAGATAAATACAATAAATTTTGAAACTTTAGACTACAAGTCATTTATAATAGTTGTGACAAATCAAAATGTGAAAGATATATTAGAATTAGTCAGCTAGTTAATTAGTATAATCATTAGCTTAAAACTAGCTGGTTGTGCATAAAAGTAAGATGATTTTTTTTTTTTTTTTTTTTTTTTTTTTTTTTTTGTTTTTTTTTTTTTTTTTTTTTTTTTTTGGGTCGGTTAACGGAGGTTAGATGCATAATTCTGATAAACTAAGTTTGGAAAGCCTAACCGCTTCTGATATTGATATAAGAATCGAATCTAAAGTAACTAGTAGTGAAAAATAGTTATTGTTAAAAATGAGTTTTAATAACTTAACAATTTAATTACAAGTTATTAATTTGATCAGTTTATGATTTAACAAATAATCTTATATGAGTATTGTTGGAAGAGGTTGAAAGTTGCTATATTTGCAAATTTGTGGTTGAGATAGTTGGGTGTTAATACTAATGTTTAAGGAGGATAGGTGCTTGATTTGATTGATTGCCTGACGGATGGACTGTGTGATTTGAGTAAATGATTGAACGAATGAATAATGGTTTGGCAAATAGGATTGGTTGTTTTGGATTGCCCGAAGGATGGGCTTTGAGAATTTATTATTGACCCGAAGGATGCGCTTTTGTAGAAATTTAGTTTGAATCTTTTTGGTTAGCTCAAATTTTAAGGAGAGGTTATGTCAGGAGATATTTCGATAGATGATTTAGGCTAGTCACAATTAATAAGTTAAGTTAATGAGATTTATTTTAGATTAATTCTTTAAACTTAATATATAAGTAAATAACATGTCTTAATTAGTTTTAATTATATATTGATTTAATTTTATTTTTCCCAAGGATCAATTCATTATAAATATATTGTTTAATGTACTAGTTCATTATTATAATATATTGTTAATTACTATTCCTTTATTTAATTGTAATTAAATATGAATGTCTAGTTGTGCAATTGCATCATGATATTTAATTGTTTGCCATGCTTGCATTTATTTGCAATGTTTGATTAATTGTGTTGATATAATGTTATGTTTTGTTTGTGTGGAGTTGGGATGAAGTAGTTACCATGGGTTTGTGAGGACGGTCCTGAAAATAATGAAAATATGAAATTTGACCATCGGCCATGTATGGGGAGATCGACGCTCTCGTGTGGACCTGATGATATGATACGAATGATATGGAAAACCACTGGGTGGCCTCGTATTGGTATGGAAAAGAAAAAAGAGAATGGAAAAATAATGAGATGGCTGGTCAATTGAGGATATGTGGGGAAGGTGCAAATATTTGTGAGTGCTGTTCTGATGCCATTTGTGTGATTGTCCGCGTGATCATATAACTAGTCTGATGACTAGATTTAATTATTTACACATTTGTGTGAATGCTTGTGGGGTGCAATAATTATTATTCCTTATAAAATTCACATGTTTTGTTTAACTTTCCAGGAAGTAGTCTCTTCTAAACCCCAGTTAAAGCTCTATTTCCTTCATCGCAGAGCTAGAAAAGAAAATATTTAATTTTAGTAATTAGCGTAATTGTGAGTTTACAAAATTGTTCTGATTGATATTGAACTTCGATTGTAACTGATAAATTTATGTGGGTATTTAGTTATTCAATTATGTGAAAGTTTGAACCAGTTAGCCTATTTGATAAATATTGTGTAATGTAATTGGGCTTCGATTATGAAATATTTAAATTACTGGATTTGGGTCAATATATAAGATTTGTTATATAAAATAATTTGCGCTTACAGTTCCTATGTTGCAATTAGATGTGATTGAATTGAGTGATTCAGGCTTATTACAGGCCTTGGGGGCCTTAAGCTTAAGTGGACCCTAGTACCGGTCGGAACCTTAGAAACGGGTCGTAACATGAACCATCATAAAGATTTTTATAGAAAAAAATAATTATTTACATATCTAAATTTAGAAACCTTGCAAACATAAAAATGAATAACAAGCAAATAAAATAAGATAGAAGGAGTATTTTTCAAGAAAAATGTTTTCTTTGAAAAATATTTTTTAAATAATTTATTTTCAATTTGTTTAATTGCAGTATTAAAAATTAGTTAAAAATATTAAAATTTTGTTTAAATTGCAGTTATTAAAAATTAGTTAAAATATTAAAATTTAACTAAAGATTCATAAAAATATTATAAAAATATTAATAATAATAGAATTTTCGTATTTAATAATTTTATTGTTAAATATTAGAAGAATACAAAAAAATAGTAATTATGAAAATCGCCGATCATCAATGGTGGTGGCCAACAGTGGTCGGTGGTGGTGAACGATGACTGCTGATAGTGGCTATTGATGATTAATAAATTAAAAAGATGTAAATTTATTATATTATAATAAGTTTATCAATGTCCGAAAGAAAAATATTTTACACCTTTAAAAATGAAAAGTCATTTTACTTAAAAATGACTTGATTTTCCTTTGACAAGGAAAATATTTCATGTTTACTAATTTTCTTGAACACTCTAAATAATTGAAAATTAAAAAAAAAAAATTTTCTATAAAATATTTTACAGAAATAAATGTAACCTTATATTAAAAATCTAACTAGATTACCATTTTACAATAGTGTTCATTCATGTTAGTTTGAATAGGGTTAACTTACATACTATATATATGTTTAATTTCTCTAAAAAAATTCTAAAAATTAATTCACAATAAAAAAGAATTATTGGATACTTAAATATTAAATTATGTGGTAAAAATAATTTTAGGTTTATGGTTTGATTGATTATTTTTTAATTGTGGTAAAAAGGGGTGGTGTGAGTTTATGGTTTGATTGATTATTTTTTAATTGTGGTAAAAAGGGGTGGTGTGAAAATTTGAAGCCTGTAATTGTAAGAGTTTTTCTTTTCGGTGGAAGTTATAAAAAAAGAATCATTAATTATAAAGTGGTTAAGCGTTGGATTATATTGCAAAAACATAACAGTACACGTGTCTAACAAATAAATTAACTTGACCAACGACCGTAATAAGTACGCAACCGAATCAACTTCAATAATTGAGGCATTCCTTAATGAATTGATTCTAATTTTTTATTTGGCGAAAAATGCACAAGGATCCCTAAATGATACCTCAATTAACATTTTCATCCTTTTTATGTTCAAAAAAGGATCTAACCAACGAAAATTAGGGATTATAGTAATTTTTCAAAAGTAAAAGAATGAAAGTGTAAATTAAGATATAATTTAGGAGCCTATATATATTTTAACTTTTTATTTTTTAAAAACTTTGAATTAGGTTAATTTGATTTTTAATCGCGTTGGTTGATTTTACTATTTGAAGAAAATTATTTTATTTAATTTTCATCATTTTAAATTAATTTTGATTAAATTGACCGTTTAACCATCCTTATTTTCAATTATACACATTTATTTTAATACTTAATTCGTTTCAGAACTATAGTTCCAATTTTCTTTTTAGGTGTTCTAAAATAATAGTTCTATTTATATTTTTGGAGATTTTTTTACTTTCCTTAGACACTCTTATATAATAATTCATATAAATGATTTATATTAGTTGCATTTACTAAATAGTGGAAAACAATCTTAAATTAATTAATTTAAATCTTGATATAACTAATTATTTGTCTTATTTTGAAAGTTTGAAAAAGTTAATAATATACAATCTTTAGGATCTGTAAAGGTATATATGGAAAAAATAAGAAATAAAAATTATAGTTTAACAAACTATCTTGAGTTGTGTGAAACAGATACGAGATTATAATTTTAAAACGAAGGAAGTACTATATATACAGTCGTATGTATAAAATAAAAAAATAATAGAAAAATATAAACATGATAAATGATCATGTATTACTATACTATTACATTTATCATTATTTGACGGAACTCACATCTATTTTGATAAAACAGTTCGACTTATTAATGAATATTAATTGTTGAGTCAAATCGTTGAAACATTATAATTTAAAATTGAATGTAATTGAAGCATGAGAGTTGGATTATTTCACCCTAAATTTTGTGAAATTTTATTATAAATTTACACTTTCATATGTCGATAATAATTATGTCTTTCGTTAGGATGAAATAACTTTATGGATTTTGATTATGACTTTTTACTTTCACATTTTATTTTGATAAGAAATTTAATTATTACTGAAATAAAAGAATAGTATATGATTATAAAGGATCTCTGACAAAGTTTACAGGGCCACAGGACTAATCGCCGAGATTATAATATCAAATTTATACATTAGATATTTAAATATCATAATAGTGGTGTAGTTTATTTTTTATTATGAAAGCCATGGAGGTGATTAAGATTTTAACTTCACACATATAATTTATATTTTTCTAGGAGAATTTATTTTACAACAGTTTGATTTTGTCAAGCTAATTGCAAGTATGTTTATTGTTCTTCTATCCATCAATCATAAATCAAGGTAACAAATTATAATATTCTTTTATGAAACATTTTGATTCAATAAATTTTTTCTAAATAGATTTTATCTTATTTTTTAAAATGACTTGAATATCTTATTTTTTTTAAATTGACTTGAATATTTCTTCTTAACTTTTGTTGGAATTAGATAATTACTGTTTTTTATAAATTTATTTATAAATAAAAATATTCTCAGTTAATTTATTAATTATTAAAATTAATATTACTGTTCTGTAAATTTTTAGTATTATAGGAAAAATTTTATAATATTAAATATTATATATAAAATAGAATAAATTATTATGTACAACAAGGGACAGCCAAATAATATAATTTTTTATTTATGAAATTTTTATTATAATTAAATGGTATATTCTATATACTAAGATATATATTGGATTCCTAATGCAATTCTTATTTAAAAATAGTCATGATAATTAAATTTAAAATATTTATTTTCCGAGATGGGGTTTTTAATAGGATTCTTATTTAAAAATTTTCATTATATGTTATGAGAATATATTACATTTTTAGTATAACTCTCAATTTACAAATGAAAAATAACGAGTAAAATAACATATAATATATATTCTTAAATATTAATATATATTATTAATTAATAAATGTATTGCCATTGTGCATGCCAATTTCTTAGGATATTATTTTAATATTTTAAGTATCCAATAATACTATATACTTTGTACTAATAAAAAAAATATCTATATAGATAAGATTTCACTAATTAGAAAATATTTTTTAAAAAATTATTATATCAAATTTAACTTATCTATTCAGCACAATTTAAAAAGTCAATTTACCTATCCACCTGGCTTCCAAGTGCTGATTTTATAGTGCTGAAGTGTCAATTACCTAGCCATGTGTCAATTACCTAGCCATTTGGGATCTAGCTTCCAACTACTGATTTTGTTGGGTCATGTAAGATAATTTAATATAAACCAACGAAATTTTGGTTGGGCGTCAAAGGATTTGAATTTCACAAATTTAATTCCGCAAAGTATATTTTGCTAAAAAGATAAAAAAATTTTTACTGAAAGTCTTTTTTTTTTTCGAAAGGAATTTTTACTGAGAGTATTAATCTCCTGGTTATATCGAAAAAATAAAATAATTTAATAAATTTTCAGGTTTCTTAATTAATTAATAATGCTTACGTTTTTTTTCAGAACCATACACATTTTAAGAAAATTGTAACTGATAATCTTATCTACATTTCGAGTAGGAATTGGAAATAATCATTTTTTTAATTTAACTGAAAGCATCTTTGACGATTCGGAAAGAAAAATAATAAAATAATAATAATTTTTGAAAAAATCATCCATTATTTTGATTTAATATATAGATGATGAAAAAATTATCCATTATTTTGATTTAATATATAGATGATATCATACAACAGAGCAGGTGTAAGTAAGTCTTATGGATTCACGAGCACCGAATGCACTTCTGCGGCAAAACAATACAGCTCTCGATTCACCACCACGTGAATGGTATTCAGAGTTCAGACAGTGAATATGAAGCATTTAAAGGTTATGGTGGCCCATTACTGATGTGAAAAATTTATCCTCTCTCCCAACTCTATAAATCAATCTAACCGCTTCTGCATGGCTATGAATAACTTGTAATTCTTCTTTCAGCATCTTTTTTGTTTCACAAGCATGAGGTCACAAACTTTTTTAGATATGCTTTACATCTTTTTAATAACTAAATGTTTTTCCTTTAGCTAGGTTTCTTTTTTAGATATGCTATAGTATACATACATGTGAAAGAAAGAAAAGAAGTGAAAAAAGAATAAAGAGAGAGTGTTCATAATTAGTTAATTATGTGGAGGCTTAGGGTTGCAGAGGGAGGCAATGACCCTTACATTTATAGCACAAACAATTTTCTTGGAAGGGAAGTATGGGAATTTGATGCTGATGCTGGCAGTACTGAAGAGCGAGAAGAGGTCGAAAAAGCTCGACAAAATTACTGGAACAATCGGTTTCAGGTCAAACCAAGCTCTGACCTTCTTTGGCAATTCCAGGTATATATAAAAATACCTTCTTTAATTAGGAAGTAGAAAGTTTATATGACGTTTATTTGAGTCTGAAGAGTTTCCTATTCTTGGCCTCCTTTTTTTCCTATCTAAATAATTCGTTAGCTTGAGTTTTTTTCTTGTAAATTAAAACTGCAGTTTCTAAGGGAGAAAAAGTTTAAACAGGAACTTCCTCAAGTGAAGATTAAAGATAATGAGGAAATTACATATGAAAAAGCCACAGCTGCATTAAGGAGAAGCGTCCACTTGTTTTCAGCTTTGCAGGCGAGCGATGGCCATTGGCCAGCAGAAAATTCAGGCCCATTGTTCTTTGCGCCTCCTTTGGTGATTACTCCTTAATCAAAACTTTTGATTTTATGATATTGCTGTATATATTTAGCTGAAACAATTAAATTTTTGTGAAAGCAGGTTTTTTCTCTCTACATTACAGGATACCTTAACTCTGTGTTTTCTGCAGAGCATCGTAAAGAAATCCTGCGTTATATTTACTGTCATCAGGTATTTTCTATATATATAATTTTGAAAGATAGTGTAATAAATTCCATGCATGGGTATAATCTAAGCAGTTAAAGGTTCAAGGGTATAATAGAAAAGAAATAAACTATAAGCACTTAATAGAGAATGTATGCAAAATTTTGGGGTCACTTCCCGTATACGTCAGTTTGTCCTAATTTTTCGTTCTTCTAAACTTGGAAATTTCATAGAGAAAGATATCTAATTTTATCGTTTAAGGCTAAGTATGGACATCGGTTCATTTTGAATTAGAATCGAACCAGAATTGAACTGTACTGTAGAGAATCAAAATCACATCGAAATCGTCGGTTCAAAATTTTGAATCAGAATCGACGGTTCAAGGGCCGGTTAAGATTCATGTAAATGTTAAAATCTAAATCTGAACCGGCGGTTAACCGGTGATTTCAATCCAGTTTGAACTGAAAATTTTCTATTTTTATTTTCAAAATGATAATCACTTAGCTTATTTTATACATCTTTATAAGTTGCAATAATATTTTACTACATGATATAATTTACTTGAGAATTTTTTTTAAAAATAAACTTTACTTTAAATGTTAAAAATCTAAAAAGTAAAATGATAAAAAAAAGAGAAATATTTAGTCTAAACTTATATTGTTTTTAACTTTTTTTTACCCTTTTAAATTTTAATTTAGCTAAACTTATATTGTTTTTTTTTAAACTTTTTTTACCCTTTTAAATTGTTTACTAAGTTAAATTATATTATTTTGAAGTATTTTTTAAAATTTTCTTATAATTTATTAATTAATAACATTTAAATAAAACAAAATGATAATTTATTTTGATATTTTGTTAAATTTATATTTGATTATTTTGTAAATTAATTAATTTTATTCTTATATTAGTATGAGTATTCTAAAATTTATTTAAAATAAAATTTACTAATATTTTTTAAGTATATATTGCTAAAAACCATAATCAGAACCATTGATTCATCGAAATCGGCCAGAATTAAAATCGAACGGAAACTGATAGTTAAAAGTCTGATTAACATTTTAAAAATTTTGAATGGCGGTTCCATATGCAAGAACTGGCGGTTGAATGATCCAGCCATGCTTATTTAAGGCTACTCTTTTCTTCTCCTGAATTTTTTTCTACTGGAAATTTTTATTTTGTAGAATGAAGATGGCGGATGGGGATTACACATTGAAGGACACAGCACTATGTTTTGTACTGTGCTTAACTATATATGTATGCGTATACTCGGCGAAGGACGCGACGGTGGCAGAGAAAATGCCTGTGAAAGAGGGCGAAAGTGGATTCTTGATCATGGTGGCGCAACCGCCATAAGTTCTTGGGGAAAGACATGGCTTTCGGTAGTTTTTTTTTACAATTTCTTATAAGGATCGCTTTACTTCATTCTTTATTCTTGTTCTAAATCTCTGAAATTTTTCATCTCCTGCGTGTAGATACTCGGTGTATATGAATGGAATGGATGCAACCCTATGCCACCAGAATTTTTGAATGGGATGGATGCAACCCTATGCCACCAGAATTTTGGGTTTTTCCAACTATTATTCCATTGCATCCAGGTTTCCATTTCTAATTTCAGACTGAAAGTCTTTAAGGAGATAAAATATTTTGTTTGCTAATTTATTTGTTAGGAAATTCAGCATCAATTCTAATGTCCTTCCTTAATTTGTTGCTGGATTTTCCTTTTTCACTTCTAACCCATAGATGTATAAATGAAGTTCACAATTTTGTAAAATTCTTTTGGACTTTCATGTTGTATTAGCTATAAGCACATTTATGTTATAATACTTCTGTATTCCATACCTACAGCAAAAATGATGAGCTACTGTCGAATCACTTACATGGCTATGTCGTACTTGTATGGAAAGAGATTTGTTGGTCCAATCACACTTCTCATTTTACAAATTAGGGAGGAAATATACAACGAACCTTACCACAAAATCAATTGGAAGAGTGTGCGTCATTTATGTGCAAAGGTAAACTCATCATTCATTTCCTCTTCAATTGATTTTTACTGCGCTTTTTCTTGTTTGGGGAAGTTTGATTCCGGATTCCGTTTTTCAGAAAAAAAAATTGTTATTAATTAGGAAAGTATCATATTGACATTTGTAGGAGGACAATTATTACCACATCCAATGATGCAAAAAATTGTTGTGGGATTTTGCTAAAATTTTTTTATAAACAAAACAATGGCGGGAGCCTCTTTTAGCTGTTGGCCTTTAAACAAATTACGAGAAAAGGCTCTGAAAACAAACAATGGATCACATTCATTATGAAGATGAAAATAGTCAATACATTACCAATTGGATGTGTGGAAAAGTACACAGAAAAAAAGGTGGCATGGATATAGAGATTAATAATTTGTCAACCTATATTTTCAGACCGGCTGTCAACTATATTTTCAGACCGCTTATATTAACACTTTTGTGCCTATTCAACTAGGACAGCCCCTGAATACGCTTGCTTGCTGGGTTGATGACCCCAATGGGGATGCCTTTAAGAAGCATCTTGCTAGGATTGCAGATTACATTTGGGTTGCAGAAGATGGAATGAAGATACAAGTTTGTACACATTATTATATATGTATTTATTTTAGTAACAGTAAAATGCTTTTTGATCTTTGACTCTTAGAGCACTTGATATGAAGTGCTAATAAAAACATAACAGAATCGTAAGAGATGCAGTGTTTATTGCAGAGTTTTGGCAGTCAAATATGGCTGGCAGTCAAATATGGGATGCAAGTCTTTGCCTTAAAGCTTTGATCGCTAGCGACCTGTGTGATGAAATAGGACCCACACTTAAAGAAGGACACAACTTTTTGAAGAATTCTCAGGTTTCTATATATCGATATTCTGAAACCGCTTCTTCCTTACATGATTAAGAATATGAAAAATGTTGTTTTTGTCATTTAATTTGGTATCGGCCTTTGTTTCTATTCAACTCTTAATTTGGAAGATAACTGAAAACCCATCTGGAGATTTCAAAAGGATGTTTCGTCATATCTCCAAAGGAGCATGGGCTTTCTCTGATAAAGATCATGGCTGGCAAGTTTCGGATTGCACTGCAGAAAGTTTAAAGGTAATTATTAATTCTGCCTAAAAAGGTTACTTAATAATTGAAAATTAAGAGATTGCTTTTTCCGTTTTTCATTATAAAAAAAATTATGTGCTCTGCAGTGTTGCCTTCTTTTCTCAATGATGCCTCCTGAAATTGTTGGTGAGAAAATGGTACCTGAGAAGTTGTATGACTCTGACTCTGTCCAATTGGTCATTACTTCTCTCTTCAGGTGGGAATTGCATATTTGCTTAAAACCATTGTTATTATGTTAGCACATTATCAAATTTTAACATTATTTTTGTAATAATGTGATTAATTATTAGAGTAAAAATGGAGGTTTTCCAGCTTGGGAACCAGCAGGAGCAGTATCATGGTTGGAGGTAAATAATTGTACATGGCAAACTAATGTAAAATTACAAATTGATAATCTTCACAGTGTTTTTGCTTCAAAAGTTTCCTTTAATAATATCAAGTTGGCCCCTTTTCAATAGTTGCTCAACCCTGTGGAGTTTCTCGAAGACATTGTAATTGAGCATGAGTAAGATTTTTTTGCAATTTGTTTCTGCAGCAAGTTCAAATTTTTCAGCCTGTCGGTTTTGTACATGTATCCAAAATAATAACAATAATATAATGATCCAGGTATGTTGAATGCACTTCTTCAGCACTCCAAGGTTTGCTTCTATTTAAGAAGCTATATCCTGAGCATAGGAAGGAGGAGGTCGAAAATTCCATCTTAAACGCTGTACAGTACATTGAGAGCATACAAAAGCCTGATGGTTCATGGTATGGTTAAAAATTTATATTTATGTGTTGTTAGCCTATATATATACACACACGGACACATAGACAGAGATCGAGTGTGTGTTTGCGTGTGTGTGGGTGTGTTCATTACATATAGTACTGCATTGTATTAGTTGTGTGTGTGTGTTCAATTACATATAGTACTGCATTGTATTAGTACAGGTATGGAAATTGGGGGGTATGCTTCACCTATGGTACATGGTTTGCACTTCGAGGTTTAGCTGCTGCCGGTAAGACTTATGACAATTCTGTTGCTATTCAAAGAGGTGTTGATTTTCTTCTTAAAATGCAATGTGATGATGGTGGATGGGGAGAGAGTTATCTTTCTTGCTCTATGAAAGTAATTTCCTTGGCTGATATTTAAATTATGTTCTTCACTGAACTTTACTTAGGCGTCTTGTTGATCAACCATCTAAATTTGTTACAGGTATATGTTCCACTTGAGGGTAAAAGATCAAATCTGGTGCAAACTGCAATGGCTATGATGGCTTTAATCTACGGAGGACAAGTCAGTTTACGGTTTAAATCTCTAATCTAATTAACTCCTGGATTTTATTGTTGTTTTAGTTGATTCGAAAATTAATTTCTGAAACTTTGTTTTGTAATAGGCCAAGAGAGATCCTACTCCCATTCATCGTGCTGCAAAATTGCTAATTAATTCTCAGACAGAACTTGGTGATTTTCCTCAACAGGTAAGTCTATGACATATCCTTATTTGGCATAAATAAACAGTTTTAAGCATGAAAAACTTAGAAATAACTTTTTGGCAGGAAATCGGATGTTCGTTCTTCAAGAATTGCGTGTTACACTATGCATTGTCGAGGACTACTTTTCCGATGTGGGCTTTAGCAGAATACCGCCGGCATGTTGCATTGCCTTCCAAAAACAATTAATTTATATCTATTAGGAAGCTCAGATTCTCCCCCGACGAATATATTTTTCTCCTAAGACTTGAGGTGGTAAAAAAAAAAAATCAAATTTCGATTTAAAGTTTTTAATTACTTTTATATAAACAAACAAAAGCAAAATTAGAAACGAAAATCTTTTCTTACCCATCATATTTGAAGGCCACTGAATTCAAGTTCGATCATGCAATAAATTATGCAAGCAGGGGTGGAGTTAAGAAACTTTGAAGGATCATAATAAAGTAGAGACTCGAGTGAGGAAGAAAAGTAAAGTGAGCATTACGTGTGAAGGAAAGTAACTTGAAGTTATTTTGTAAAATTGTTGTTCAATCCTTGTAAACTTATAATTTAGCACTCCTTTTTAAAAATTTGTTTTCAATTGAGTCCCAAATTTCATTTATATTTATTGACTAATTAGTCTTAGTATTTATTGACTGATTTTTTCTTTATTCTTATATAATAAATAAAATTTGCCTTTTTTTTTTTTTTTTTTGAATACTACAGGAGGGGGTTTGAATCTAGATCTATTGTAAGCGGAGATGAATCCAAAAAATTAAACTAGTGGGGGCAATATTAAAAAGTAATAAGTTCAGTGGGTCTAAAATGTAAAAATTTAGTGAATAAATACCAATTAACATATTATATACTAAAATATAAAAAATTTATAAATTGAAACTGCTAAAAATAAAAAATTATAAATTGAACTGTAAAAAGCCAATGGGGGCAAGTGCCCTCATTGTAGAACCGCCCTGATTGTCATGCTATCGTCAAGCATGTGCATTTAATATAGACTATGGCGTGCAAAATTTGATTGATAAAATATAAGGATAAATTAATCAATAAAGATAGAGATAAATTAAATAATTTTGGCAAAGTACAGGAACAAAATAGTAATTGTTGATAGAAAATTGTAAGAAATTGTTGGAAGGAAATTACAAGGACTATAAATGAGACAAGTCATTCGTCAGCTGCTTGAGGCTCGGCTCAATAAAAACTCGCTCAAGCTTTTTCGATAAATTTATTGAGTCAAGTTCTAAACAAACTATCAAGCTCATTTAATAAACAAGTCGAACTCATTTGCTTGAGAGTTGACTTGGGGGCCAATTTTATCAAGCCAAACTCTAGAATCAGCTTTATTGAGTTGAATTCACGACTCACAAGTTAGCTTAATAAGCTAAAATTAATTAAATCTACGTATGGAATAATATCATTTTAGTTTGATAGATTTCGAGCTCGAGTTCACCGGAATGTTTTACTTATAATTTTATTTTATTCATAATTTTTATTTAAAAAGTAGATTTGATTGAATTATACCAAACACCTCTTAATTAAAAAGGCTAAGGTTATAAATTTCTTCAAATCAAATCCATTTAAATACCAATACTAGAATGACGATAAATACCAATACTAGAATGACGAGGAATTTTTATTAATATTCATATTTATTACCGTTCTAAAATTTTATGTTAGTATTATCTTATTTTCAAAGTACTTTTAGTAGCATAAGAATTTTATTCTTCACAAATATGAATAAATAGCGGAAGTTTTTGTCTTTTTTGTTAATAATAATTTATCATGGAACTCATGTTTTCTCTTCTTTGAAACTCTCTTTTACTATGTAACTGCACAATAAATAAAAATCAAAAGCCAAAATGACGATATCTCTCGTGTCGTTTTTCAACAGTTTAAAGCAGACGAGCTTTCCTTGTGTATTGTTGGATAGAAAACGTTTGTAAATTAAAAAAAACTGATCTCCATGAATGTAAAGAAACGTTGACAGAGAAAAAAAAAAAAAAAAAACTAAAAAAAAAAAAAAAAAAAAAAGAGCAGACTCTAAAATTTCTAGGAGACAAAATTTAAGAGGGTTAAATAAAAAAATTACACTATTTTATAAGATAAATTTTTTAAAAAGAAAATTCTGAAGTTCTCGCTAATGCTCCCCTTTCTAATAGAAAAAACTTATCTGGATTGAGTATAAGACTCTATTCATGGATCAAATTTATAAAATTAAGAATTTTTATTAAAATGAAGTTATTTCTAACTATGTACTTGGAAAATAAAAATAAAAATGTAGGAACACTTTTTAAAAGATTCTTAATTTCATTGCTTTGGTCAAGAAGTGAGGTCATGAATTCGGTCTAGACAAGTAATTTCCTTTTTTAATGCTATATTGAAAATACTATAACTCCTTGTAGTGTTGTCTTAAACCTTTCATCGAGTCCGCAATTACAAAGTTGAAAATTTGTAAAAATTATATTATTATTGGGAAAGTAAAGTTCATATTATTCCTTGGTTCGAAAAAAGGCATAATATGAATATATGTTAATAGATTTTAATCTTATTCATAAAATGAGCGGAGATTAAATATGATCTAATCGTTGTTTTCACTTATGTGGAAAGTGAATCGTCTCAGATTTAAATCCTCTTAATTATAAATGTTTTTATTAATTTAGTGAGCAAAGAGAAGGACTGCATCGTATAGTCCATAATATTTTTTCGGCTGTTGAATTTTCCATCAAATAAAAAAAAACACGGGTTTTCATATTTGTAGGAGTGGCCACGGTTCTGGAACCGCCGGTTTCGATTCTAGAACCGATGGTTTCAATTCCAAAAAATTTGGAACCAAAATCGAATAAAAAATTAACGGTTCCGGTTATGGTTTGGAACCGAACGGTTCTGGTTCCGATTCCGGTTCCTCAATGGTTCCAAAATCGATGGTTCCGGCCGA
The DNA here is from genome assembly GCF_014843425.1 of Jatropha curcas. Next base: position 24,063,043 of record NW_023590789.1, read on the forward strand.
TTTTTCTGCTGGTTTTTTGACGGTTCCGACTGGTTTAAGACCGATTCTGGCCAGTTTCGAACGGTTCTAGCCGGTTTTAGACGGAATTAGAACCGTCGGTTCTGACTGGAGCTGAAACCACTGGTTCAAGGTTCCAAAACTGATGGAACCGAAATCAAACCGGTTTGGATCGGTTCTAGTTCCGATTCCCACCGGTTCGGAACCGATGGTTCTGGTTCAAAAATTCAGATTTTGGCCACCGCTACATATTTGTGCCTATAAATTAGCCCGTCACCAGTCTAGACAAGCTTAGCAAGTTTTTGGCTAGTCAAAAGTATAGAGTAGCTCACAAACAATTAAGTTGATTTGGCACATTCTACCAAACTAATAAATAATATCAACTCTCAGAGCCATAATATATAGTTGGAGTCAAAAATAAAAATTGGCACATTCTACCAAACTAATAAATAATATCAACTCTCAGAGCCATAATATATAGTTGGAGTCAAAAATAAAAATTGTCATAATATGTATTCGCTATTTACCATTTCAAAATTAGTAATTTTAACTCATAAAATTTAATAATTATTTTTTTCATTCATTGGGAGACTCAATCGCCGAAATAACATGATGAATTACATAAGAGAGATAGTTTTTCCTTTAATTCACTAAATTGATGAAACTTTTATAATCGAAAGAATTTGAACTCAACACCTCTCACTCTTCACATTAATGAAAATACCAACAAGGCCCATCGACAAATTTAATGATTACTTCACACTTTAATCTCATTATAAAATTTATATTTTTTTAATTGTATAATTTAGTCTCTAATTTATATATGCAGAGTGTGTATGAGAGGGTTTTATGCAGAGTGTTTTTTGAATTTGTATCCGCATAGATACTGAGAAGTGCTCAGGTTAGAGTATCGAAAGTCTTAGCTATGGTGTTAAATAACATTGATGCACATGTCGCTTCTGATATGGAATTTAAACTAAGGATCTGACTGGATATTTATTGCAAAGGTTTTTTCTTTTGGACATAATGAATAACTCCCGGTTTGGCCTTTAGCTTGAAAAGAGATCATGATCTGATCCTTTGGGGAATCGATGGGTTGGCATGAGAAAAGAAGTATCAAGAACATAAATTAGACTCTCGCTGCTCCGGGTCTCCTTTTGGGTACTCTCCCTGTATACTTTTTTGGTAGTCTCTTTTAATGGTAGAATACTCATTATGCATCTAAAACTAAGATTATAGAGTTACTTTGTGATTTATGTAAAAGGAAAAGGAAAGTAAAATCTTAGTGTTCAGTAGCGAATATCATATCATATCTTAATCAACCTTTTTTCAAGAAAAAATTATCTCACCTCAGCTTTTGACTTTCTGTTCATTTTCATATTTGGCAATAATATCAACAAAGGCAAAGGTTCTTTTGGGTTGAAATGAAGTTATTTCTAATTATGTACTTGTCAAATAAAAATAAAAATGTAGGAACACTTTTTACTTGTCAAATAAAAATAAAAATGTAGGAACACTTTTTAAAAGATTCTTAATTTCATTACTTTAGTCGATAAGTGAGATCATGGATCCGGTCTAGACAATTAATTTCCTTTTTTAATACTATATTGAAAGTACTATAACTCCTTATAGTGTTGTCTTAAACCTTTCATCTAGTCAGCAATTCCAAAGTTGAAAATTTGTAAATATTATATCATTATTAGGAAAGTAAAGTTCATATTATTCCTCGATTCAAAAAGGCATAATATGAGTATATGTTAATAGATTTTAATCTTATTCATAAAATGAGCGGATTTTTTAGTCAATTAAATATGATCTGATTGTTATCTTCATTTGTGTGGAAAGTGAGACGTCTCAGATTTCAGTCATCTTGATTATAAAAGTTTTTATTAATTTAGTGAATAAAAAGAAGGACTGTATTGTGTAGTCCATAATATTTTTTCAGCTCTTGAATTTTCCAACAAATTAAAAAAAAAACACGGATTTTCATATTTGTGCCTATAAATTAGCCGGTCACCAGTTTAGACAAGCTTAGCAAGTTTTTGGCTAGTCAAAAGTTTAGAGTAGCTCACAAACAATTAAGTTGATTTGCCACATTCTACCAAACTAATAAATAATATCAACTCTCAATAAATAATATCAACTTTCACTAATAAATAATATCAACTCTCAGAGCCATAATATATAGTTGGAGTCAAAAATAAAAATTGTCATAATATGTATTTGCAATTTACCATTTCAAAATTAGTAATTTTAACTCATAAAATTTAATAATTATTTTTTTCATTCATTGGGAGACTCGATCGCCGAAATAACATGATGAATTACATAAGAGAGATAGTTCTTCCTTTAATTCACTAAATTGATGAAACTCTTATAATCGAAAAAATTCAAACTCAACACCTCTCATTCTTTATATTAATGAAAATACCAACAAGGCCGATTGGCAAATTTAATGATTACTTCACACCTTAATCTCATTATAAAATTTATGTTTTTTTAATTGTATAATTTTGTCTCTAATTTATGAACTATTTTATTATAAAAGACTATTACCTTATAAAAGACTATTATCTTATGTTTTTCATTGATGGGAGTGTAAAGACAAATTACTGATTTTCAAGTAAAGTTGGAATTAAGAAAAATTTAAGAGTTGCTTAGCAGAAAACAGAAAATAAAAGAATTAAGTATTTTTTAATTAATCTAATATGTAATCATATTAGCACAACAAAAAGATCTAAGAGAAATTTTTTAGTTTCAGTATATTTTTGGTTTTTACAAGAAATTTAGAAAAAAAAATCGTTGACCTTGAAATCTTGAATCCTAACTTTCCATAAAATGAGATCATACCACCACTGTATTATTGATTTAATTAAATGAAAATATTTATTGCATGTTGTATAACAATAGACAAGGCAGTAGAACATAGAGCATATTTTTTCCTAGTTTTTTTTTAAATAAACGTGTCCGGACCATATTATTAGAAACCGCTTAATCCGGCTCAAAATTTAGTCACAATTAAGATTTTTCGTCCCTCCCTACAGATGTATTTAGTGGAGATTGAATTCGAGAGCTCTTTCCACATATTCAGCATGTGTTGCAACTGAGCTATAATCTATAGATTTTTTTTTGTTTTTTTATTCAATAATAAAATTCTATTTTCAAAGAGAAGAACATGGTGCATACTCACAAAATTTGACTTTACATTTGATGTTTAAAATTTGTTCTTTAACTTTTTGGTGATTTTATTTTGAAACAGAATAAAAATTATAAGGAATTTTTCATGATTTATTTTTTTTAAGAAAGCCCCCAATATTAAGCAAATATTACGTTTCGGTCCCCAAGAACAGGCTATATATAGATGCAATGCAAAGTTGTGCTCAATTGTCGACTATTCTCTACTACCATTTACCTCTCCAATCTCTCTTTCCATCTCTTTCCTTTTTTTTTTATAGTTTACCATTAATATTTATTATTCCAAAACTAATTAATTCTGTTATATGATAAATAGTATAAAATAGCATAAAATTGTCAGTAGTTGGGCTAGCTTGTGAAGTAAAAGAAAGTAATACCTGTGGAGACTGAAGATAGCGAGGGTGGCCATGCACCCTTTACTATATAGCACAAACAATTTTCTTGGAATGACAAATATGGGAGTTTGAATCCTAATGCAGGCACTCTGAAGAGCGACTCCTGAAGAGCGAGCTGAGGTTGAAGAAGCTTGTCAAAATTTCTGGAAAAATCGATTTCAGGTCAAACCCAATGCTGATCTCCTCTGGCAGAAGCAGGTTCTTCTTCTACTTACTTTTATTTCTTTTCCATTATATACATATATATTGTTTTCTCCTAACTTTCTATTATTTTATGCAGTTTCTAAGAGAGAAAATTTTCAAGCAGGAAATTCCAAGAGTAAAGGTTAAGGGTTTTGAGGAAATAACGCATGAAACAGTAACAGTAGCACTGAGGAGAAGTGTCCACGTTTTCTCTGCCTTACAGGCCCGTGATGGTCATTGGCCTGCTACAAATTCCGGCTCATTATTCTTCTTGCCTCCATTGGTATTTTTTTTTTTTTTTTTTTTTTTTTTTTTTTTTTTTTTTTTTGTTTCTTAGGAAGAAAGGAACAAATTCTGAATCCTAAACTTTTATTTGGATGGAAGTATTTTTTTTGAACCAAAGAAAATGGCCATGGAAAATACCTAAGTAAAAGAGTTTTTTCTTGGTTAGGGAAAGAGAAGAAAATAACTTATTTTCTACAGGAAAATATATTTGAAATCTTCTTTAATTTGGAGAGAAAATTGGCCAAGAAAAGATCTTAACATTTCATAGTACTTCAAAATTTTCGTTATTTATCTTAAAATGTCATTTAAACCCATTTACCAACTAAATGAAAATTTTATGTGACTAAATGAAAATTATGCAGGTATTTGTACTGTACATTACAGGTTATCTAAATACAATAATCACAGAAGAGCATCGCAAACAAATCCTGAATTACATATACTGTCATCAGGTAAAAAGTAAAAGCATTGGGCTCAAGCACTTGGTGAAGTAGATTTCTAATGTTAATTTAATTATGGATTATATAATTAAACATTTTGTATAATGTTATTGTTGGTCAGAACGAAGATGGTGGATGGGGTCTGCACATAGAGGGTCATAGCACAATGTTCTGCTCTGTTTTAAACTACATTTGTATGAGAATGCTTGCAGAAGGGCCTGATGGAGGGAAAGATAATTCTTGTGAAAGAGCAAAGAAGTGGATTCTTGATCATGATTCTGCTATTGCCATTCCTTCTTGGGGAAAGATATGGCTTTCGGTATATAATTATTATATATATATTTATTTATTTATTTTCCATCTTAATATAATTTTTTTCTTTTACTTGATTAAATTTTTTCTATTACTTGATTAAATTTTCTTTATCTTGTAGGTACTTGGCCTTTATGACTGGTATGGAACGAATCCAGTTCCTCCAGAGTTTTGGGCAATCCCAAGTTACTTTCCAATACATCCAGGTTCATTTCTTCTTTTGTCACTTCTTTTTTTTTTTTTTTTAAATAAATAAATCTCTTTTGCATTCTTCCTTTAATTTAATAGTGTCACTTGATTAATTCAATTAAGATCCCTAAATTTAATTGGAATTCTAATTAATATGATGCAGCAAAAATGTTGTGCTATTGTCGGATGACATATCTACCAATATCATATATTTATGGTAAAAGATTTGTTGCTCCAGTAACTCCTCTTATTTTGCAATTAAGAGAAGAAATTTTCAATCAACCTTATGAAAAAATTGATTGGAGAAGCGTCCGACATTTGTGTGCAAAAGTGAGTTCAGTATAGTTAATAATAACAAATAAGTTAATTTTATGTTATGGAAAAATAAAATTAATCAAATGTTCTTGCAGGAAGATCTGTACTATCCTCGTACTTTTGTCCAAACATTGCTTTGGGATGTTTTGTACAATTTTGCAGAGCCTCTTCTCAATAGTTGGCCCTTTAACAAATTGAGAGAAAAGGCTCTAAACCAAACTATGATCCATGTACATTATGAAGATGAAGTCAGTCGCTACATTACAATTGGCTCCACAGAAAAGGTAATTAATTTACTAATTAATGTTTAAATTAGCAATATATATAGTCAGTCGCTACATTACAATTGGCTCCATAGAAAAGGTAATTAATTACTAATTAATGTTTAAATTAACATATATATATTTATGTATGTTTTCATGCACTCGGTCACCATTTTTATGTTTGTTTTGATCAGCCATTATTTATGCTTGCTTGTTGGATTGAAGATGCCAATGGGGACTATTTCAAGAAGCATCTTGCTAGGTTCTCAGATTTCTTGTGGGTTGCAGAAGATGGAATGACTGCTCAAGTTAGTACATTAATATTATTAGTACCTACTTAACAAATAATTAGCAGAACTACAATTGAACTTTTGAAATTTTTTTTATCATTTCTAAGTAATAACTTATTATATGCAGAGTTTTGGTAGTCAAGGATGGGATACCAGTTTCGCTCTCCAAGCTTTGATAGCTTGCAACCTCACCAATGAAATAGGACCTACACTTAGGGAAGGACACAGCTTCATCAAGAATTCTCAGGTTTCGATTTACCCACTAGACGTTAGGATTTTATGTTATCTAATCCGATTAAGTTGGCACTTGAAAGGTTTCTGAGAATCCTCCTGGTGACTTCAGAAGAATGTTTCGACACATATCAAAAGGAGGATGGACTTTTTCCGATAGAGATCACGGATGGCAAGTTTCTGATACTACTGCGGAAGGATTAACCGTAAGAATTGAACTTTGTTCAAACAAACACCTTAACCTTGACGTTAGATTTGGTCATAATATAATATAATAATAACCACAATTAATTATCTTTCTTGCAGTGTTGCTTACTTTTCTCGATGATGCCACCAGAGACTGTGGGTGAAAAATTGGAGCCTGAGAAGTTATTTGATGCTGTTAATGTCATACTCTCTCTTCAGGTAAGAGTTAATTGCACCTACGCGTCAATGTAAATTGCACCTACGCGTCAATGTCATACGCATAATCTTGTAAATCTTGCTCTCAAGTTAGATAATCTTGTCCATTATTGCAGAGTAAAAATGGCGGTTTAGCAGCATGGGAGCCAGCACCACCAACATTTTGGATGGAGGTCTCTACTTAATTAAACATGTTTCTATCAAAATTAACGATATTATCATTATCATAATTGTTTTTCTTTTCCCCCAGTGGCTCAATCCAACTGAGCTCTTTGAGGATGCTGTCATTGAACATGAGTAAGACTAATTAGAAAGAAAGATTTTGAGGTCCGACTTAATTTTTTTTTATACCTTTTCATTAAGGGTAATAAAATTATTGATGCAGGCATGTTGAGTGTACCTCATCTTCTATCTACGCTTTGGCTCTATTCAAGAAACTGTATCCTGATCATAGAAAGAAGGAGATCGAAGATTTTATCGCAAATGCTGTACAATTCATTCAAAAAATTCAAAGGCCTGATGGTTCATGGTATGGGAATTGGGGGATATGCTTCACATATGGCACATGGTTTGCACTAAGAGGCTTAGCTGCTGCTGGCAAGACTTACTACAACTGTTCTGCTGTACGCAGAGGCGTCAACTTTCTGCTCAAATTACAAAAAGAGGATGGTGGTTGGGGAGAGAGTTATCTTTCATGTCCAAACAAGGTACTGCTATACAACCATCCAAACTAGTATCTTTGAAAGTTTACGTTAATGGAGCTAGCTATATCTTTTGGGTACAGGAATATGTTCCTCTTGAGGGTGAGAGGTCAAATCTGGTGCAGACTGCTTGGGCTTTGATGGGGCTAATTCATGGTGGACAGGTCATTTTCACGATTGATTTGCTCAAGAATTGGATTTTGTTTAGACATCCATTTCCATTTTCATTGTGACTTTCCTAATCCCTTTGGCTACAGGGGGAGATAGACCCTGCACCATTGCATCTTGCTGCCAAGCTTCTAATCAATTCACAAACAGAACTAGGTGATTTTCCCCAGCAGGTAACTCCCTCTCTATTTAATTTGTTTCTGACAAGATCTGTAAATGCCACACTTGGAGACTCGATCCGGCTCCCCAATATAGGTTTGGAGCGTCCAGACATTGTCAAAGCCCAATGAACTTTAGAATAACTGTGGTTATAGACCAAAAAATAGTTTGTTTTTTTTATTTTGATGCTAATTATTGATTACTTGTTTGATTAATTTTCAATTTATGGCAGGAAATTTTAGGAGTCTACATGAGGAATGGCATGTTACACTATGCAGCATATAGGAATATTTTCCCTTTGTGGGCTCTAGCAGAATATCGCCAGCATTTTTCATTTTCTTCGAAAAGTGTTTGAATTATATAACTTCTATAATTACATTTTTCATTGAGTGCTTTTTCATTCTCTGCCACAGCATCATCAATTATTAAACGACTATTCCCCCCGATGCCAACAATGTGTCGTTTTATTGAGTTATCCGAGTGCTGAAATTTTCCTTTTTTATCCCAACAGATAAGAAACGACATGACGTTTGAGGGGTTAGAAATTGATGACATATGTTTAAATAAAATAAAATGTAATGGCAAAAAAATGAACAAGAAGTAGACGTTTTGATCTTTAACACTTCCTCATTTCTTTATAAAATAATACATTACAAAAAGGTAAAAGGGAAAACAGGTAAATGAAATCTCTATCTCCTCTGGAAGTTGAAGGACCTAATAGAAACAGCAAAAATAAAGGCAAACAGGACAGCAATCCCAGGAATCACAACTGCAACTGCTCCAAGAAAATCATGTTTCATGCCATAATATTCTCTCAGATAATCTTGCACTGGTTGTTGGTCACCATCCTCGAGTGGGTCTTTAATATCTCCGTATTGGGATGCAAGTACTCCATACAATGTCCATGCTACTGGACATGCCCAATAATACCATCTCCACCATACAGGCATCCTCTGTTATATACACAGGTATTAGTCCATAAACTGAGTATATACTGAGCTGAAGCTTAGAGCATTCTGAAGAATTAAAGGGTAGTTAACACTTACAGGTCGAGGGATGACAAATCCTGAAAAGATATTCCATATTGCATAAAACTCTAATTTTCTAATTCCAACTTTACTGGAAAAATCAGTAATTTGTCTTTATCACATGGTCCGATCAATGGCAAAAAAATTAAGATAATAGTCTTTTTATAAGATAGCTTTTATAATAATATAAGATAATAGTCTTTTATAATAAAATAGTTCATAAATTAGAGACTAAATTATACAATTAAAAAAACATAAATTTTATAATGAGATTAAGGTGTGAAGTAATCATTAAATTTGTCGATCGGCCTCGTTGGTATTTTCATTAATATAAAGAGTGAGAGGTGTTGAGTTCGAATTGTTTTGATTATAAGAGTTTCATCAATTTAATGAATTAAAAGAAGAATTATCTCTCTTATGTAATTCATCATATTATTTCGGCGATTGAGTATCCCAATGAATGAAAATTATAATTATTAAATTTTATAACTTAAAATTACTAATTTTGAAATGGTAAATTGCAAATACATATTATGACAATTTTTATTTTTGACTCCAACTATATATTGTGGCTCTGAGAGTTGATATTATTTATTAGTTTGGTAAAATGTGCCAAATCAACTTAATTGTTTGTGAGCTACTCTAAACTTTTGACTAGCCAAAAACTTGCTAAGCTTGTTTAGACTGGTGACCGGCTAATTTATAGGCACAAATAAAAAAACCTTTGCCCCTAAGCTAGTTTGGGACTGCAAGTTGACCCGGCGTGTAATTTATAGGCCACTTAAATGATAAAAATCCCCGTGTTTTTTTTTTTTTTTATTTTGTTTGGACAATCTCAAAGGGCCTGCAAAAACAAATATTAATGGGAACCTACACAATGCATTCCTTTTTTTTAATTCAAAACTAAAATTAATAAAAACTTTTTATAATCAAAAGATTTAAATCTTGAGAACGTTCTCATTCCACATAACGTTTGAATACAACAATCCCAAATTATATTTAATTGGACTAAAAAAATCCCCGCTCTTTATGAATAAGATTAAAATTTTCAACTTTGAATTGGCTGACTAGAATGAAAGGGTTTAAGACAACACTACACAGCAGGGTTATATTACTTTCAATATAGTATTAAAAAAAGAAATTATTTGCTATACCGGATCCCATGATCTCCTTATCGACTAAGGCAATGAAATCCTAAGAATCTTTAAAAAAGTGTTTCAACCATTTTTATTTTTTTTAATTTGCCAAGTACATAGTTTAAGAAATAACTTCATTTTCAATTATAAAAATTTTTCTTAATACTTTATAGAAGTTGATCCCATGATAGGGAGTCTCACTGTACTGGATCCAAATAAGTTTTTCCCAATTAAAAAAGGAGCATTAGCGGACCTATTTTACGATTTGTCAAAACTCTTAAAGTCATTAAATAAACCAGTTCTATTTATCTTTTTTATATAGTGTCTGGAGAGGTGGGGGGGGGGGGGATTGAAAGGGATCCTCGGATTCGGAAACTTCTTCCAGAATTTTACGTTTTTAAAAAATTATTCTTTTCATAACTTAATGTTAATTTTCTTCTATTTAAGCCATCTTTAGAAATTTATTGTCTATCCTGGAGAAATTTTAGAGTCTGCTCTTTTTTTTTTTTTCTTTTTTTTTTTTCGTTTTCTTTCTTCTATCAACGTTTCTTTACATTCATGGAGATACAGTTTAGTTTTTTTAACTTTGAGCCAAACGCTTTTCTATCACAACAATACAACAAGGAAAGCTGATCGTTGTGCTCTTAAAACTATTGGGAAAAACGAGCAGGAGAGATGTGTTCGTCATTTTTGGTTTTTGATTTTGTATTTATGTGTTGCCAAAAGTTACATAGTTAAAAGAGAGAGTTTTTCAAAAGAAAGAGAAAACAGTGGACGTTCCATGATAAAATAACTTTATTAATCAAATGAAAAGCACAAAAAACTCTACAGCTATTTATTCATATTTGATGAATCGAATAAACAATTCTTACTGCTCACTCTGCATAATTTTCTATGAGCACACTGAAAACATATTCATATTTTTTTTAAAATTAGTTTACCACAGTACTTTTGGGAAAAAATTAAGATAATTGACTAACATAACAATTTTAGAACGGCTAATAAAATATGAATAATTAATAAAAATTCCTCGTTCATTTCTAGTATTAGGTATTATAAATGGAAGTTGATTTTGAAGAAATTATAACCTTAGCCTTTTTGGAATTAAGAGGTGTTTTGGTGTATAATTCAATGAAATCTACAATTTTAAATAAAAATTAGGAATAAAATAAAATTATAAGTTAAACCATTTCCGGTTGAGGCTCGAAGCTCGAAATCTATCAAACTTAAAATGATATTATTTCATATTGTAGATTATTTGAATTAAATTTTTAGACTTATAAGCTTCAACCTTGTGAGTCGTGATTTCAACTCAATAAAGCTTACTCTAGAAGTTCTTGGCCTGATAAAATTGGCCCCCAAGCCAAACTTTCAAGCAAATGAGTGTCGACTTGTTTATTAAATGAGCTTGATAGTATGTTTAGAAACTGATATGTCAAGTAAATTTATCGAAAAAGCTTTGAATTGGCCTGCGAAGTTTTCATTTATGAGGCCCCGAAGCCTCACAGCTAGCACTGTTCACGTAGGGAACGATACGAACTATTGTCTCATTGTATCAGTCTCTATGCTAAAATCCTTTCTTAAACATTGTACTTATCATTTATCTTCAATCAAAGCACAATAACTATTTTGTTTTTTTCTTTTGTTGTGTTCCATGTATTTTTATTGCCAAAATTTTTGATTTTAATTATCCCTATATTATTTGATTAATTATCCTATATTTTTGTCACATCAAATTTTCGCACACCCAAGCATTAATCTGATATTAAATGGGCAATACGGTCTGACGATAGTGCCTTTGACAATTCAGGGGCGGATCTACAATTGGGGGCAACTTCCCCCACTGGCTTTTTACAGTTTCAATTTATTAATTTTTTATATTTTAAGTATTTATATTAATTATTTTTAATTTATTATTTATTCCACTAAATTACATTTTGCCCCCACTGAACACTTTTAATATATTGCCCCCACTAGTTTAATTTCTGGATCGCTCTCCCACTGACCAATATAGATCTATTATTCGAATCCCCTCCCGCAATGTATCCAAAAAAAAAAAAAAAAAGAAAGGCAAAAAATTTATTATTATAAGAATTAAAGAAAATAAAAACAGTCAATAAATATAAATGAAATTTGGGACTCAATTTTGAAAACCATATATTTTTAAAAAAGGAGTGCTAAAATTATAAGTTTTGCAAGGTATTGGAACAACAATTTATACAAAATAACTTCCAAGTTACTCTTTCATAAATTTGCAAGTTACCTTTAACTTATGATGTCCTTTAAAGTTTGGCAACACTGTCGGCTGACAGCTTAATTCGCAAATGTACGAATCTGCTACAAGTAATATATGATGAGTAAGATATTCATTTCCCACGAGGATTGTTAATCCAAGTACCAAAATTATGTTATCTTTTATTATTTTAAACGATAATTGATGAAGAAATTGTTTCTATAGGGATGTTAAATAAACAAAGAGTTCAAGTAAACAAAAATTGAATTAAAAGGAAATCAAGGGAATTTGAAAACTACTAGGGGTTTTGATTTTCACTTAAATTCTATCCAATTGTATTTTCATTAGTTAATATTTACACTCCGATTTAAATATTCAAGTAGCAGGGGAAAACAACTCTGAATTCAACTAAAACAAGCTCTTCTGATGTTGCTAGCTATTTTTAATCCATTTAATTAAACCTATTACATCCATATTAGCTCGCAATCAATTATGAATATAACATCATTAAGTATTAATTTTTATGTTGAGAGTGTAATGGAATATTACAATTAAAAGGTTGATAAATCATAAAAACTCACCCATTGTAGTCAAACATATAGTTTCCGTCGATCAAGTTATTATTCCTCATGTGTTTTATTGTAAACCTTTTCATATCAAAGATCTCTTCCTTCCTATCTAGTGATAAATTGAAATAAATCAATAATCAGGGAGAAAATTCATACGCTAGAAGGCATTAAGTTTCATTTAATAAATCATGAAATTGACAATAAGAAGAGAGTATCTAATTGCATAAATAAGGAGAAGATTAAGCCTACATCAAACCACTAGATATAAAAATTAATACATAGGTACTAAATAAAACTCAAGTAATACTTGATGAAATATTTCATAATTCCAATAAAGATAATGAAAGAAATGAACAAGATTAAGAGGTTAGAAATTAAGAACATAGTATTAACAATTGCTTGGATGAGACTCCTGATTGAATCTTATGCAACCAACCCTTCTTGAATACTAAAACTTTCTAAAATGAAAACTATATACAAGCCCTATAAAATGAGAGATGGGGAGAAGACGATGATTAGAGTATGGGATGCGTTGGGAATCATTTGTTGGAGAATACCAACCTATTCAACTCTTCTTTATTTAGACTAAATCCTTCAAGAAGAAGTGTAAGCTCAGCCTGCTCCCAATTGGTTTTTATTAATGAAATCACCTCCCACTCAAAATGTCCTCGTTACCTTTTTGCTATTTAATGATTGATGAAAAGACCTCTTCGTTTTAAATGTTACTCATATCTTAGCAACCATTAAGTAATATGGAATTCAATTTGCATTTTCTTCTGTTATACTAATACCCTTAACGCAGAAACCTTCTACCCCCATGTGGCATTAATGACAGTTGGATCCTGTGAGGTTTGTCATTTTGTGCATGGGAAACTATATGTGAACGTCCAAGATTTAGCTTCCTCCATCAAACTATGGTTGGGACAGTTTAGTAGTTTTGAGTGCCAAGAGACTATTTTAACTAAAAATAATTTAAGGAAAAATTCCCCTTGAGATCCTTTGGCCCCAAATATTCCCCGGAGCCTACGTTATGCACAAACTTTAATTGCCCATTATTACCTTAGCTCCGGTCCTCGGGGTGGGTGCCGCGCCTCTATTTGCGGTAAAGTGTCTGTAAGCTAACCCTAGTACCTCAACCGAGAGCCTGCTGCTGTCATAAATGCAGGCCAATATTCTAGCACCGTGAGCCTTGAGTTCACCGGGTACACTCAATACATGTGTAAGCTACCCGTGGTCGTCCCACTGTCGAGAAACCACGGGCATGAAGTTCTAAAAGGTGTGAGAGCTTGCCCCATCTTTGCAGAGAATATAATCGAAATTTATCTTTATGTCCCTCCTTTTTACTTAGCAAAAAACCCCTCCCTAGCGATTTTTTCACCAATTCCCAAAATCCAAAGATTGTGTGATGTGTGTTTTCAAGGGAGTCTCTTATTAATTTAGAAAAACAGCTATGACCGATATCCCAATTATTAACATAAACTGAACTAACTTTAAAATAAAAATTAAAAGCCAATAAGAAAATTATTAAATTTCCCAATAAAGTTTGGACCCACAATTCAGAAAATACTTCTATAAAACTATTATATTGGCATTTTGGACCTTCACACTATCACCAGTCCAGGGCCCGAAAAATATGCCTCATAATCCCTAGCATGAGCACCACTAATTTCCCTAGGGCGACAAAAAGTAAGAGCTTCCAGACCCCTTAAATGGCCAAATTTTTGTATGACTTGTTAAAAACCGTGGGAAAAACCTTTTCCTGGCAAAGGGTCAGATTGAATGAAAATATGCACTTTTGACAGACGAACATATAGGACAACGTATTTTTTCCTGTCCTCAGTAA